>BDMV01000001.1:34895401-35028917 GCA_008326285.1 Oryza officinalis | reverse complement strand
GTCTAATTGTCTCGTGCGTGACCTGAAACTTGCAATTGCATGAGTTTTTTTCTTTCAGTTCTTTTACAGGAGTGATTCTCTGGTATTTTTATATAAAAATGCCCCATTAGAAGTATGTTTAAAACGATTTGTTCTTCTATTTAGAAATTTAACATAGTGAAAATAATAAAAATATCTTCCAACCTCTGCACCATTTCTATATGCATCGGCCAATTCTATTATTTAGATAGGCCATGAAAAACACTATATATTAGGTTAGTACCAATTATAATTCCTCTTACATAATCTTTTTTTTCAAATGCTTCCACTACTTAAAAAAAAACATTTCCATAGGTGGGTAAAATCTGTTTGCAGAGGCGGGTCGACAGACAATCTCTAACAAAATGCCCGTGAAGAAACTACCGTATATGCAAATCGATTTTTACAAATGGTTTTAGACTACATGACCATTATTGTCATTATAAGCGGATTTTTTTATAGCCCATCAGTAAAAATGAAACCCATGTATTTGCGAAAATAGTTTATAATGTCCCTCTATAAGTCATGCTGGATATCCGTACAATCAGATAATAAAATTTTCGTCCTTTACATATGTGCACAAGATTTAAGATATACTAGCTAGATGTACCCCACACGTTGTTGCTAGAATCTCTATGAAATTAGAATAAGCAAATCATTGAGATGAAATTAGAAGATATTTTGTATATTATAAGCATGGCACAACTTGAGTCAAATCAACATGAACTAAATTTTATTAAGAAAAACATAACATGAACTAACAAAAGATATAAGATTGTAATATACTAATATAATTAATGATTGTTGGTCCATTTGGTGGTCAAAACAGAACTGACTTATGTCTTTTTTTACATGATGTTTTTTGAACTGTTTCTTTACATGATGTTAACACTGATCTAGAATTGATGATGGAATTGGTGACTAATCAAATTTAGATTAAATAGAGATAATTATGGCTACATATGAGGATTAAATGCAAGTGGTATAATGTCAACGCTGAAATAAATTGAGCCGATGAAGTTGAATCTAATGGTCAATAGTAAAGGTACTTCGGGGAAAAATCTGGAGCGTTAAACTTGGATGAAATATATATATATATATATATATATATATATATATATATATATATATATATATATATATATATATATATATATATGTATGTATGTATGTATGTATGTATGTATGTATGTATGTATGTATGTATGTATAGGGCGTGTATTTAAATGACTTTCTACCCTTTCATGTGTACTGAAAAAAAAAGGCATAGCATTCCTTTGAGAAAGCAAAGGGGAGTGGAAGAAGTCTCAGGATGACTTGTACAATAATTGATGGCTGGTACATCGCAGTGTTACTGCCGTTTGCATTGACCGAACAACAGCTTAGTTCCATAAATCAAACGGCTTCAAACTAATATAATTATCGTGTAAAAAATTGCATACTAGCTTTCGTTGTCTGAGCTGTAAAAAAAAATAATACATTCCGTGATCTTCACCACGAAGTTTGTGTCTGTACTCAAAACAAAGTGTAAAAAGAATGTATTGTGTACAACTTGTGCTAAATGAAATAGAAAACTTTTTTTAGAGGGAGCTTGCACAAGCAGTACTAAACCTGAAATATACTTAAATAATATCTGTAATTTTTAATTTATTTCTTTATGAAATGTCACATAGGATTCCATCCACTTGAGAATATGGTGCATTTCTACCAAATTAATTTATCTGAGATAAAAAAATAAAAACCAAACAAATACCGCCGCCCAAACCAACATACATACGTGTACGTAAGCCAAGCCTAGTTAGCCTTCCGTGTCTTCCAAACCCCTATAATTAATTAAGAAAAAAAACCCCAAAGATTCGCCAGGAGCCTAGTGCGAAAAGCTAACCGGTTAATTAATTAAAAAATTAATCCGGATTAATTTATCTTAATGCTTGATCTCTCAGGCAGACTAGCTAGGCCGGATTAGATTAGGAACTTTTTGGAGCTATCATGTCGCCGGCCGGTAGCATCAGGATGGGGACCACGCGTCATCGCCTCTATGGTGATAACTAATGGGATTAGCAGTGGGAAGGAATATTAATTAAGCTTAACCAGTGGTGATTAGCGCGAGGAGGAGCTGCCTAATCAGGGGCCACTGGAGCAGAGAGGAGCAGGGGTTAACACTGGTGATTAGCAGAGAGAGAGAGAGAGAGCTGTGGTCGCTGTCTGATTCTGCTGTATTATATTCCCCTGATGGCATCCGGACAAGCGTCAAGAGGGGACGGACATACCATGT
The DNA here is from genome assembly GCA_008326285.1 of Oryza officinalis. Classification (NCBI taxonomy): domain Eukaryota; kingdom Viridiplantae; phylum Streptophyta; class Magnoliopsida; order Poales; family Poaceae; genus Oryza; species Oryza officinalis. The sequence continues at coordinate 35,026,624 of BDMV01000001.1, read as the reverse complement.
GCCACCTCATCCTCGTGATCCATGGGATTAACTGCTAGGTGCACACGGCCGGCCGCGCCGGGGTCCCGGTTCTGGCCTCGATGGGTGTCTGACAGGTGGGGCCGTCTCTTAGCCGTGTGTCGCGAGCATGTCGACTTTGCGGGATCCTTGCTAGTATATTTTTTTAATAAAGGTTTTATTCGACACGCAAAAAAAAAATACAATATAGAGATATGGGGTGGTAAACAGCGCATGTCACGCTGGCTATATGAAACCCTAGCGGTATAAGTTCATGCTCGACCGTCTCCATAAACCCTTGGTTAGCATGAGGACTCAAACATGTGATCTCCCCTTCCTGACATTAAGTAGTTTCAATCGCTAGGATGTCATTTGACTTGTGAATAGTATCCCATATGTCATTTTCCTCTTGTAAATTCAGCTTTCCTACTTACTCAGGTCTCAGGTAGTAAGTATTTCCCAAATATATTTACCCTATATCCCAAAATAACTGATCACTTTACTACTGATGAGCTAATTATGAGAAAAGGTATAATAAAACGAGAGATGTCGGGAGTGGGGGCTGTAGTTGAGGGTATAATAAAAATATATGTTTTTTAAATTAAAGGATGGGAAGAAATTTAAATATGACGGATTGAAAAATAATATTCATTTATTTGGGACAATTTTTGAATTCAGAGATGGATTGACAAATAGTACTTGTTTTCCCGTTGAAACTGGTAGGGTAAAAATACTAACCGTTTGTGTCATATAAAACTGCTACACCTTCACATGATGTCTTGTCAGAGGTTTTGTTTAAACACAATGTTAAATCTCTCTCCTTTTTTGTGGAACAACAAAAAAGCGTTACTTCCTGAAGCAATGGAACACTCCCAAATCCGAATTCACCTTTTGATCAGAAGCACATGTACATGTACATTTGTACACAAGCTGCCTGTCTTTTTGCTTTGGTCCTTTTGGGCTAGGCTAGAAAAAGCACTCATCCAACACATGACTTCCTGATCCATCCGACCCTTTTTTTTTTCTCTGCAGCAAATCATCATTCAGATGATTTGCAAAGCTGCCATTCTTTAGCATCCAAAGAGATCAGATGCAAAAACTTTTTCCCAGCTACTACAAGACGGCCAAAAAGAGGAAGCACACATGAGCACCAATCATTAGCAGATAATTGGTACGGCTTTGGCTGAGACCTGAATGCTTTGCTCTGAATCGAGTCAAACAGCACAACCAAAATAAGGGTTCTTTGCAAAGTGTGAGTTGCCATCACACGAGTGCAAGAATTGTGTATTTAGCAATCATTTATTCATTCATTCATTCATTCAGACTTATCAAAAATTTCTTCACAAGATGGTGATTCTTTTCTCTTCCTTTTCCAACCCATATCGACATCGATATCGATATGCTTGAATTTCTATTAATGTATGATTTTTAAAAATGCGGTCAAGGCGCGAATTATGAGCCAGAATATAAGCAAAGTCTGCATCAGGACAAGGACATGCTCCTCCCCCTCTTGCAGTCGCAGTTTTTGAATCTGGAGACCCTGAAAACACACCAACATGGAGAAGAAAACTAAGGATTCAGCAACAGGGACCCCTGAAAACAGGATCTTCTGATCCACAAGGCAAACAAGAACACAACAAAATTGACAGGACGAATGGTTAGTTTGTTAGTGCAAGAGATAGACATAAGAAGATGATAGGAGGAGGAGGAGGAGGATATTATGATATGCATAACACCTTGATGATAAACAAACACAATTGCTTGCTTGGATTTATTTATTTTTTGATGAACATGAGGACAAGCCACTGATCAGGCTTCACAGATAATCGAATTTGTCGTTGTCGCCAAGTTGTAGGTGTTCTTGGATGCTTGGCTCCGTTTCTAACTGAGAATGTAGGGTGGTGACAGCAACCTTAGCTGCAAATTTGTCCAAGGAAAACTGTGGTTTGGTAGGATATACTGATGATGCCATTGTTCTGTCACCGGTACAAATTCAAGAAAGAGATGTACAATACAATATGAGCTAGATGGCACTGATAATTGGCCAATCTCCAGAGGTTTTGAGACCCATAATTTCCTAAACTCTGCTGCTCCAAATGACTAGCCAGGGCCATGTCTGTCAATAATAAAAGCTGCTAGCTGTTTGCTCATAGATTTCCTTCATGATAATCTGAGGGAAAAGAATAAAGACATGAATGGTCAAGGCTATGATTTGGACATGTAAATAAATACACATACTAGAATAGTTAATCTCGGATTGATTCAGACATGTAAATACCTGAAATCTGGCATTTAAAGTTTCTTATTACTGACTGACAAGGCATGAAAAAGACATGTAACTAACATCATTATTCTTTCGCATTCACCCCCCATTCTTCTATCTCGCGCTGTTCTTCCTATGTGCATTTGGCTCAATCATATAGAGCAGAATGACCTGTTTGAATTAACCACAGTTAAATAACAGTGCAGTACACTGTACACCATACAAACAGGAAGTATCCTATTAGCAATTTAACAGGAGCAGGCTTGTCCCAGGAGAACTGTAGCAGCTGAAATGCAGAGAGGCCTTGGACTTCAGACATGAACTGAAACGGATTCAGGAGGAGTTCCTGTTTGCTGAGGGGAGGGTGTGCCAGTTTGATGAAGCAGATGTCCCAGTGGATCTGTGTTTGTCAGCCAGCCCCTGTGGAGGATTAATTCAAGTGCAGTGCAAGTGAGAAAGACAAGAAATAAAACGGTGTCGGGACAGCGATCGCCGATCAACGAATGTAGGCAGTCAAAATTCAGCTCCCTATTGAAAACTAGAATGCAAATATTCTGAAAATTCAGTTTGGTTTGGTCCCATGAGACAAAAACAGGTCAGCAAAAAAGGGTCAAAAAGAGAAAATTTTGCACATAATATGGTTGTTGAAGTAGAACTGATCAAGACATAAATGGACTCTGGAATTTTCTGATAAGTGGTTAGGTCCAAAAACTTGTAGTACTAGATAATGCCGCGAAGTTCAGGTCAGCACTCAGCAGACAACTCATGCCATATGAAACAACTTATATCCAGAAAGAAGGACGCAAGCTCATTGTTTCCTACTTAATTTCTAGCCTTTTTCATTATGTTTGGATGCATACCATATCTTCTTCTTCTTCTTTTTTCTTGTTCTTTTGTGTGAAAGAAATGACAATTCATAACATAGCTAGAAAGCAGAAAGTGTCAAATGTCATGATTCTGAAGAAGGACAAAAGAAGAAGGAAGCTGAGCCAGAGATTCATCATGAATAGAAATGGTGAGCAAAGGCAGAAATGACTCAACAAGTCATTTCCCTTTTCCAAAAGAACTAGGACAAGCAGAGAGCTTTTGCTATGATGTATTGGTCTGTTTTAATGAGTCAAATCGTTGACTGAATAAAAACAGCAGAAATCTTCTCTGACATCTGCTGCTCAAGATGACAAAAGGGTAACCTGCCCCACACACACACACACACACTAGCAGCAATCTTGAAAGGAGCCAAAGGATTTATCATGTGAAGCAGATTTTCTTGAACTGAAACTGTTTTTGTAGCCAAGCATGCATGTGAGCTACAGAATGGAGATATTTATTTTCCTTTGTCCAGTGAAATGAATTCGGTTGTCAGTGTTGCATATTTTGTCGAGGGCATAGCTGAATTGCAATTACTGGCCACCAGCATGTAAATAAATGGAAAAAAAGAAACAGAGAGAGAGAGAGAAAAAGAAATGCATTGCTGACTTGATGTTCGCCATTGTTAGGGGAGCGAGCGAATTTCTTGGATGCAGTGGCAGACCCAGGAAATTTGACAAGCCCGGGCAACTAACAGAGTCCCGTCCTCCCGTGCCCCTTCTCCCGTGCCCCTACTGGTTGGAAGTGGTACTGGGCCTTAAGGGCCCATAGAAGCTGAGCTCGGGCAGGAGCCTAGGCTAGCCGGGCCTTGGGTCCGCCGGTGCTTGGATGGAAAACTGACCTGCTGATGCCGGAGGATTGTAGGTTGCATGGGCCATAGTGCTCAATAGCTCGACGGCGAGAAGGCAGGAGGGGGAGACGGCGATGAGGCGGGTCTCACCGGCCGGCGTGCTTAAATCTGGCGGAGGTGATCGGAAGAGGCTTCAGGGTAGTAGGACAGTCAGCGGTGGAGACGGGCAGTAATTTCCACTCGTTTTTGTCTTTCTTTGGGTTAATTTGGGAATTATTTTTTACTTCTTCATTTTTTTTTAATAATGGATTAAAACCTGGTCTTTGCACCAACAAGGGTGTACGCAGCCAACAACATTCAGGGAGTACAAGGATACACCCCTAACACAGAGTTCACTCAGCCAATACCAAAAGAGCACTTAGGCTCAAACCCCTTACAAAACAAAACCCAAAGTTCATGCAACTAGCATCCCAAAGCCTAAGAACCCAAGCTAAGCTTCTAGTCTCCTTCTCAGGTTCAAACCAAACGTTGCAAAGAAATGTATCATTCTAGCTTCCAACAACTTGCACTCTCCTTCACCATATCGCCATCCTTCTCCTTAAGCAATAAAGACCATTGACGAACCCAATACGTCCTCCTAAAAATTACCTATAAACATGAATTAAAATTGGAGCCATTGAAGATCATATCATTTCTAAAAAGTCAAACCGTCCAACACAAAGCTGCAACTCCAACAAAAATTCGGTACTTTCGCCTAGGTTGAAAAACGTGTAGCTAACTTCTAAACATATTAGCAACATTAGCAAGCAGTTTAATCCCAAAAGTTATAAAGACAAAATTCCATACAAATCTAGCAATTTGGCAGTCAAAGAAAAGATGTTGTATTGTTTCAACATGACTACAAAAACAACACTTAGTATTGCCCTTCTATCTTCCCTTTGCCAAATTATCTTTAGTCAAGATGACCCCATTTTTAGGTACCGCAAGAAAATCTTAATTTTAAGAGGAATTCTAAGATTCAAAATGAAAGTTTTCCTTGAAACAACATCCCTATACATGATTATTTTATACATAGAGTTAACCGTGAAGATTCCCATCTTGTTAGCTTTCCAAATGAAAACATCTCTTTGTTGGAAGAAATTAACTAGTGCCACTCTAGGCACTATGTTAAACCAGGCTATTAGGTTATCTCCTACCAAAGCTCTCCTAAATGAAATATTTAGTGATACTCTATCCATTACATCCACCACTTTAACATCTTTGTTCCTTACTAAGTTATACAACGAAGGATAACGCTTATTGAACGAGAAGTTGCCTATCCAACAATCCTCCCAAAATCTCAACTGGGTATCATTATGCACCTCAAAGCTCCACACCTAAAAAGGGAATCTTTAACAAAAATAAGAATCCCCCGAACGCTTCATAACTTGGGTAATGGTTTTCCTAGTCAAATACTTATTTCAAACAAGATCCTGTCATACCCCTTCTTCATTGATGAGCTTATACAACCATTTACTAACCAAGCATCTATTTTGTATTTCTAAATTTTGTATGCCAAGATCTCCACACTCTTTAGGTTTGCACAACACACCATCTTGCTAGCCTATACTTTCTCTTATGTTCATCACATCGCCATTTTAATCTATAATAGTCTAGTTTCTTGAGAATATCTTTAGGTACCTCAAAGAAGGACAATATGAACATGGCTAAACTATTTAGCACAGAGTTGATTAGGACCAACCTTCCTCCTACTGAAAGAAATTTTCTTTTCCAACTATTCAACTTCTTTTGTAACCTTTCCTCGATTATTTCCCATTCTTTATTAGAGAGCTTCCTATGATGCATTGGAATATCCAAGTATTTAAAAAGATACGATCCGGTTTCACACCCAAACAGCCTAACATACTCATTCTCCATTTCTCTTGCTTTGCCATAACAAAATATTTCACTTTTACGGAAATTAATTTTCAAACCAAATAACTTCTCAAATGTGCTTAGTACAAGCTTGAGATTTTTGGCTTTCTCAAGATCATGTTCCATAAAAAGAATAGTATCATCAGCATATTGCAAAATTGAGAGACCGTTGTCAAAGTGTGGTATCACTCCATTAAAATTTCCTTGGTTCTTCGCCCTCTGAAATAAGGTAGCTAACATATCAGCCACTAAATTAAATAAAATAGGCGGATCCCTTTCTTTTACTTCTTCATGTCATGTGCGATTTTCAATTTACTATCCATTAGCTACCATGAAAAAAAATTAAGGCAGAGGGTATGATGTATAAAAACGTGTTCTGTTTTGCTTTGGATAGATACAGACGAATATTACACATTGAAAAATGCTACAAGACGGTATCCCATTCGAACGGGATGATACCTTTGAGGTATTATGTTCTGCTACATCGCAAGTACCACCTGATTCTTCATAGGAATCGCCTGATACCTGATAGATATTGCCGATAGGAATCGCCTGATACTTGATAGATATTGCCAGATACTTGATAGGTATCAAGACATGGTATCATCCCGTTCGAACAGGATATTGTCTTGTAGCATTCTCCTACATATTTTAGTGAGGTTAAATATTTATTATTGATTTCCATTTATTGTGGGTATGTTAAAAAAGCGCACTCACATATATGTGTGCACTTGTCTTCTATCTAATCAGGATTTTTTTGGGTAAGAAAAAAATCACTAAAATAAATGAGTAATTTTCATTTTTAATCCATATTCTTCAATTTCATTATTGAGTAAATTTTAAAAAATTAGATGGAGTAAAAAAGTAAGAATAACGGAAAACTATAGATGCTTAGATCACACTACTGTAAAATTACATAAGACGGTGTATCTTAAAACTACGTTCAAACATAGTATCACAAAATATATAACAAAACTATATTGTAGCTCCAACAAAACATTAGTGCTAAGGTAAAAAAGAACAAAACATTAATGCTAAGAATTTAAACCCTAAAATCTATAATTTCATGATAATTTAAAACTATAGTTTTTTATGATACTTCGCCTTTGGTAACCTTTGGTACTAAATCTATCGTAGCTTTGTGATATACATACAATTCCTTAAAAGATTACGATAGTTTGATCGAGCGATAGTTCTATATAAAATTTACCCATCTTTTCTCTATTATATCTAGTTTCATAGTTTGGGTCGGATAACCTTACATCCCCTGAAGTTGAAAAAACCTGAAAAAAGGATTTGCGTTATCTCCAATGCAGACACAATCATAATATCAAGGAAAGCGACCAAGCAGCAACCCTCCACTCCTTTGGGGCATCCGTTTTCGCCTGAATTGACATGCCAAGGAACTTGCTTATCCATCTCCAGTGTCACCCAACGCACTGGTCGTTCAGGTCTTTTCTAGTCAGTTGCTTTCACCACTGACACAAATATTCGAGCAACTGACCGCCGAGATAACAAACCAACACAGCCACGACTCTCTCATACATGGTAAAACCTGCTAAATCTGACAGTTCCATCTTAACTACCTCTAATGAAAAAGCCATCGGAATAAACCGACGGTTGCTAAGATCAATTCATTTTCATCAGGAGATAGGGCAATTACATGAGCAGACGATTGACTGTTTAGTGAGATAGTAGACAGTCGCTGTCACTTGGACATGTGATAGCAGCAGTAGAGAGGGACATGTACTTCAGGTGATTGCTTCGCATGGCAAGCCTGGAGTGATGAAACGCCATGTGAGCCCTCCCAGCGATCATGTGAAATGTAACTCTGAACCGATGCAACAACACCCAGGATTTTGACAGCAACTAGGCACGGACAGATCCAACCATGCTTGAGATGTAGCAAGCAACGATCACACGTTCCAGCTCATACCTGGGGCCCCTTATCTTCTGCACTTGTGCCCCACGGCCTCCACAGATAGTTTCCCAAGCGATTCTGAACCAAACGATAGGACGGAAACCAGATTCCAGAGCGCTACGTGCATGTAAAGCTTAAACCATTGCACTGAAACCAGAGGCTGATGCTGGTGTCCTGTGAAGGACCCATGATTCTGGCACAGATGTAACCCGAAATCATCATGTTGTTCGACAACTAAAACGGCAATCTTCCAGCTGCCATCGTCAGATGGCAATGGAGTAAAGCTTTTGCCTCAAGAAACTCGATGCCCTGAAAGCCCCCAAAAGGAGATTGATAGATTAATATTCTTTTTTTTCTACTTCTGATAAGCACACTAGATGCTTGATAAAAAAGCAGCTGGAGAAATTGCTTTGTATAATTTGCATGTTCATGGGGAAGCATCTCTCAATAGACAGCGCAACAGAAAGAAATGTGTACCGTAATGAATCCACCCGACAACGGCGGTACGTCAATAAAGCAGCCCTTGTACAGACATGAATGACACATCAAATCTCCATTGCTTTACTAAGTCATAAATGGCGCTTAGCATTTCCATGATCCCAAAACAAAGAGATAAATATCAACTTTCCAATCCAAATCTGCAGATAAATTCAACATTCAATTATCACATGAAACAATTACAAGAAAGACCTAGTTCAATATATCCACAGGAAGGAGGCTGTGCAACTCTGTAAGCACGTAGTTTTTAAGTGTACAGGATATTTGGATGCATATTTAACGAAAGAGTAAGAGCACACTTCAAGGTTTTTGAGTTTCTGATTATGCATTTAATCCAATACTTATATTGAAACAATTGTATATTTGACCTTTATTTTATGGTAACTAGGTGTATTCAACAGTCACCTTTATTGAAGGAACATACTTAAACCCTGTAAAAGAAGACTATGTAGTTGATTATGTTGTAGAGGAACAAGCAACAAAATAATCCACCTTTAAACTCATAAACCTCCAAAACAACACTCCACAACTCAGACAAATACATGCACACAAAATAAACAGTTGTTACTGGCATCATAATTCATAGAGTCGCAAAAGTATATGAACAAAGAAAACTTCCAGTACGTGCACAAGTAAAAACAGGGAAGCAGCAAGAATATGGAAAAGAAATTGTCACCAAGTTTCTAAAAAGATTCAATCACAATTAACTTTTATCATGTTGAACCTACTTACTATCCGGTCATGAGAAGGAAAGAGGTAATACCATTACTCTTATAGAAGTTGGATTGATGGCGTGTTCTACACCCACCCACTCTTGAATATTTTCTATGGCTATATACATGCAGACATGTGTGCCATGTGCTATTTGCGTATTTTCATTTAAAAAAAAAACTAACTTTTGCACGTGCATATATGTCGATGTTGATTGATTCATGTAAAATTGAGTATTGTACAATCTTTTTTTAAATTTGAGGGTAATTATTTCTGATATTGGTAACCTAGAAACTTATAAAAATTATAGTATATAAATTTGCCATCCATTGGTACAATGCTAATAAAAAATATAAGACCAAAAGAAAAAAACATGGGCTCTGTCTGAGGATGTAATTAATAGTTTTGAAGTTTTTGTAGAATACCATGGTTTCCAAAAATACTATAGTATTAAATACTTTGAGGTGTTTGAGAACAGCAAATACTGTAGTTTTCTCAATGCCATAGGTTTTCCCACTCCTGGACTCCTTTTCTTTTGTAAACCAAGAAAGTGAAGCGACCCCACAGCAGTTTTAAATATTGCAAAGTTGGGGTATAATACTGTCTGTAAGGTAGTTTTAAATCCATCTCTTATATGTGAGCAAATCTGGGTTTACAGAATTAGCTAACGATCATTAATATGTGTAAACTGTAAAAGCTAGGGCTACGACACAATGGTACATTGATACATAGGAGGAAAAAAAAGCTATGCACAGAGACATCTGTCAGTACACGTTGATGCTTCACATACCCATCTTCTAATTCCATGCACCCAAGATATCTAAATAGAACTAGCCAAACAACTCTTTTTTGAAAGAAAAAAAACAGTAATGTAGTAAATACTGCAGTTGCCAAAAAAAGAAACTATGGTTTTTGCTATACTGTGAAAAATGTAGTATTCAAAGACTGGCGTATTCATGGATGCAACTAACTTGGAAGTATTGTACAGAGTAGTTCTTTAAATCTGTAGCATCCTAACAGGGCCTAAATTTACAGGCCAAAAAACATGCATGTTACAATGTCCTAGAATTCCTAATAGCTAAGCACGAGAGAAGTTAAAACCATCAATCTTATCAATCATCTTTTAGAAAAGAAATAAAAAGCAATCATTGAGTCACAGATTAGTCTGACATATATGTTTGCATATCAACAATGACCTGGAACAGTTTAGAATAAACATTTATTTTATTAACCCAGTACAACATATAAAGTGTGTCCCATGAATCATACGAATTATGTCAACTTTTTCATGAAATTACTGACTCAAGGAGCGCATTTATGACAAGCACAAGGCCTACATCTTCAAAACCATTCACTCAATGGAACTAACCTGTGGATTGAACAGAAGTGCATTCATTTGACAGTTGCCAATCTTCAAAATCTGACAGTAAATCTTTGCCCCAAGTTCTGCAAAATAAGTCCTGAATGAAATTTCTTGGTAACTAATGCGCGATAAAACACCACAGACAATGTTGTTCTCTTTTCAACATACCACATCAGCAGTTGCAAGATGGAGTTACAGCAATAAAACTGGTGTGCAGAATACAAAAAAATGCTGCACAATCTCATGGGCAAGGGTTCATCACTGAACAACATCCAAGCATGCTGCAAAATTCAAGGAACATTTATTTAACTACCAATGCATATACGTAGTCTATTGGTATCAAAGGCATAGTAGTAGATTCATACTTCTCTCTAATTGCCAGAACCAAACAAGAACTCCTGCAAAATCCTAGAGGCCTCTGAAACTTCATGCTGAGTTACTGAGCTGGGCACTGCAGCAGTGGTAGGCAAACTATTTTTCTTTGGTTCTGAACATGGATGCAGATTAGCTTGTTTTGATGAGTTTTTTTCATCCAACAGTGGAGCTGATCTATGTCCATTGTGCTTGCCAATTTTTTCCCCTTCTGTGGGTTGAGGTCTTCCAAAGTTCTGATGTGGACCACCAGTTGGATTCTTATGCTTCTCAGTGGACACAACATCCTGATGAAAAATGCTAGAATCTGATCTGGCTTTATTGAAAGGAAGAAACTGTATACCCTTTGGTATACGAACAGGTGCCTTTTGAGCATTTCCTGAGATGCCAGCAAGGTTTTTAAGGATGGAATGATGTTTGATAGGAGCAGAGGTTACAGGTTCACCACTGTATACTGTTGAAGTTTTCTGACGACTTGTTTGCTCTTGGCAGTTTGCTTTTTCAGGTACCGATGACACATTAGATTTCTTTGCATCTGGTGTGGACAGACCTTCTGCAGTTGGTATCTGACAACAAGTGCAAAGCTTGCTTAATTCACAACATTTGCAAATATTAAAATTTAACCAGGCTATAGCACCAATAATTAAATAAGAGTGAATGATTTCAAATTACGTACCACATGAGAAAATTTGCATTTATCACCTCTGATGCACATTCCATTTTCCATAAAATTGTGGCAAGGGTACTTTGACAACTCATGATCATAAGGGCAATCATCTCCTTTCAAACAAGAACCACGTGCATAATGCGTGCAGGGCTGTCAAGACCCAAAAACAAAAGTATCAGAATAAACTTTGCAAAACCTCAAAAGGACAGATACAACAAGAAGTTTCCCACCAATACTTGGATCAAGATTTGGGTACACTTCAGATTATGATTTAGCACTATACTGATACGTATTCATAATATGTGCAGTGTGAACCTGTTCTGTGCACGCTTTAAAGTTCAAATTCAATATTGATGTCACATTTTCATCTAAAATAATAGGTGGTGTGCATAGGTGCGTAAAAATGTGCTCATGCTTGCGTGTGGGCACACCACATAGAATATACCCATATATTAAACAGCATACATGCATCTTATTATAATACATCATGAGTCTGCAAGCATATGATAAACTTTAATGAAATGGATACCTTAGATTTTGTCAAAGGTGTCGTATCATGGGAGAACTTGCACAAATTGCCCTGCAACAAAAAACAAGAAAAATTAGGTATTTTATTAAAGTAAATCCTGTGAAAAATCTTTTTTTACAGTCTTTGTAACATATTTATATAGCAAACATAACACATCTACCAAGAATGAAGTGGACATGTTACATGATGAAAACAATATGATTATATAAACAGTGTTCATCATGGTACTAAGGTGGTGTTCTTTTTTCATTAAGATTAAGATTTTACCTCGGTTCCCGTTAGCACGCTTTTCAAACTACTAAATGACACATTTTGTGCGAAAACTTTATATAAGAAAGTTGCTTTAAAATATCAAATATATCCATATTTCAAGTTTGTAATAATTAAAACTTAATTAATCACGCGTTAATGGTTTTCTCGTTTTGCGTGCCTGCTTTTAATCTTTATCCTAAGGAGATTCAAACGGGACCTAAGCTCTCAGGCAGCACACCAGCGCCTAATCAGCAAATAGACAGACCTAGGCAGGGCCACAGGGCTAATCGTTACCAGGTGCTATCTGTCAAGATATAGGCCCAAGTCCCATATTGGCCCAAGGCCCATATGGCCCCTAGTATATACACACACAACAACAGCAACATTGCTCATACTTACTCTCTCTCTCGAATCTTCCATCAAATGTAACATGGTATTAGAGCAGGACTAGGGTTCGCCGCCGCCCGTCGCGCCGCGCCGCCCGTCAGTCCACCGACCGCGCGCGCCGCCCGTCGCGGCCCAGTCCCCTTCCGCACGCGCGCCGCTCGTCGCGGCCCTGTCCTCGTCCGTCGTCACCATGTCGTTCCTTCTCGCGGCCCGTCGCCGCGCCCGTCCGTGCCTCCACTTCGCCGTCCGCGCGGGGCTTCTCCGCGCGGTCCGTGCCTCCGCTCGCGCCGTCCGCGCGGGGCTGGCCCTTCTTCGCCGTCCGCGTGGCTCCTCTTTGCCCGCGGATCCGTGAGGTCCTCGTCAGTTGCTGGTAATCTCTCGAGATCCTTCTGCTATCCGGTCTTTGCAAGCTTCACTATGGCTCCGAACCCTCAGTTCAGTCCTATTGTTATTAATATCACTCTTGATGGTTCAAATTATCCGGAATGGTCTTTTTGCGTTGAAACTGCTTTGCGGGGTCATGGTCTTTATTCCCATTTGACTGATAATCCACCTGAGCTCACATCTGATGGCAGTAATGCTAGTGCTGTCACCAAATGGCAAACTGATGATGGGAAAGTGATGGCTGCCATGGTTAATAGTACTAAACCATCTATGATTATGAGTCTCAGAAAGTTTAAAACTGCTAAGGCAATATGGTCTACCTTAAAGAAGCGTTATGTTCAGAACAGTAGTGCTCTTCTCCATAATCTCATGCAGCAAATTCATGACATTGAGCAAGCCGATATGTCTATTGATGATTATTATTCTGCTTATGATCGTTTGATGGGTTCATTGACCTCCATGGTGCCTGATTGCACAGCTGATGACTGTCCAGCACACAAATTCATTGAAAAATTTCTGACATATCGCTTTGTCATGGGAGTCAAGCCAGAATTTGATTCCATTCGTACACGGTTACTTCACAATGCTTCTGACCTAACTATGGACCAAGCCTTGGCTGAATTGCTTGCTGAAGAGACACGTCTCAAGTCTCTGTCTTCCTTTTCTTCTATGACAGTCTCTCACAGTGTGTTGGCAGCCTCTCAGCGGAACACTGTACCCAAAGGTACTTCTTCAGAGCCATGTAAACATTGTGGCAAGACTACACATATATCAGAAAATTGTTTCTCTGCACATCCGGAGAAGTTAGCTGAGTATCGTGCACGCCGAGCAGCTCGTGCTACTCGTGGCCGTGCTATTTCTTCCATTGCTAGAGGTGGTTCTGTCTCTATTGCTGCTGCTTCACCCATTGGTGCCTCTCAGCCAGCTTGGGTTCTGGATTCAGGGGCTTCCTTTCACGTGACATCTGATCAGTCTCAATTGGTTTCCTCCAAGCCAATTACTGGTGGTGCCTCTATTCAGACAACCGATGGTACATCTTGCTATATCACTCATCAGGGTACTCTTTGTAGTACCAATTTTTCTGTACCTGATGTTTCATTTGTACCTCAGTTGTCCATGAATCTTCTTTCAGTGGGTCAAATTGCTGATCATAATTGCTTTATTGGATTTGATGACTCATCTTGTTTTATTCAGGATCGTCAAAGCGGGACTGTGATTGGGACTGGCCGTCGCCGTAGAGGTTCTCCTAGCCTCTACATTTTGGACACCTTGCGTCTTCCTTCTTCCGCTGCTTGTGTGTCAACTGTTGCATCTTCATCTCCGTCCTCCTTCGCCAAGTGGCATCATCGACTTGGTCACCTCTGTGGGTCTCGCTTGTCCACATTAATACATCAGGGCTATTTAGGTCATACATCTGTCGAGTCTAACTTTCATTGTAAGGGTTGTAAGCTTGGCAAACAGATTCAGCTTCCCTATCCTTCTAGTGTATCTCATGCAGCTAGACCCTTTGATCTTATTCACTCTGATGTTTGGAGCCCCGCTCCTTTTGCTACTAAAGGTGGCCATAAATATTATGTTATCTTTGTTGATGATCATTCTTGATACACTTGGCTTTATTTTATTAAACACTGGTCTCAGTTGTGTTCCATTTATCAGTCTTTTACTCGCATGGTTCATACTCAATTTTCCACCTCCATTAAAATTTTTCGTTCCGACTCTGGTGGAGAATATTTGTCTGATCGTTTTCGCCAGTTCTTGACCTCTGAGGGCACTCTTCCTCAGCTCTCATGTCCTGGTGCCCATTCACAAAATGGCGTAGCTAAACGCAAACATCGCCATATCATTGAAACTGCTCGGACCCTTTTAATTGCCTCTTTTGTTCCCTCTCACTTTTGGGGGGAAGCGATCTCAACATCTGTTTATCTTATCAATCGACAACCGTCATCCAAACTATCTGGTAAGTGTCCTGGTGAAGTCCTTTTTGGTACACCTCCTCACTATGATCATCTTCGGGTTTTCGGATGTACTTGCTATGTTCTGCTTCCACCTCGTGAGCGAACTAAGTTGACGGCTCAGTTGGTTGAGTATGTTTTTCTGGGATATAGTCCTGAGCATAAGGGTTATCGTTGTTGTGATCCTTCCACTCATCGCATGCGTATCTCTCGTGATGTCACATTTGTTGAGGACCGTCCTTTCTTTTATAACCCATCTACCTAATCATCCTCTTCTTCTCCAGAGTCCACGTCTTTTCTTTACCTTCCTCCTATTTTGTCTAGTGATGATGTTCCTTGTTCTACATCATCTCCTTCTCATGACCCTTCACCCATCCTCACTCCTCAGCCTCCATCATGTAAACCACCCATCACACGCGTTTACACTCGTCGTTCCACCAATCCCATCGAGCCTCCATCTAATCCTTATTCCTCGGCCAGTCCTGATGCTCCTGTTTTGGTTGATTCTAATGTTTCTGATGAGTCACAGGTTCGACCGAGCTACAATTTGCGTGATCGCACCACTATTGCGCCCCCTGATAAATTGGGATTTCCACGTGCAAGTGCTATTCTTGATGAGCCATCCACTTATCATGAGGCTTCTCTCATTCCGGAATGGCAGGCTGCTATGTCTGAGGAGCTCGCTGCACTTGAGCGCACAGGTACTTGGGATATTGTTCCATTACCACCTCATACAGTTCCTATCACATGTAAATGGGTGTTCAAAGTTAAAACCAAATCTGATGGTTCTATTGACTGACATAAAGCCCGTCTAGTTGCCAGAGGCTTTCAACAGACTCAGGGCCGTGATTATGATGAAACATTTGCTCCTGTTGCTCACATGACCACGGTTCGTACTTTGATTGCTGTGGCTGCTTCTAAGTCCTGGAATATCTCTCAGATGGATGTTACGAATGCTTTTCTTCATGGTGATTTACATGAGGAAGTTTATATGCAGCCACCACCAGGAGTTGATGCCCCTTCAGGATATGTTTGCCGTCTTCGTCGTGCCTTATATGGTCTTAAACAGGCTCCCCGTGCTTGGTTTGAGCGCTTTGTATCGGTGATACAGGATGCTGGTTTTTCACCGAGTGATAATGATCCTGCCTTATTTATTCATCTCTCTTCGCGAGGGCGTACCTTGCTCCTTCTATATGTTGATGATATGCTAATCACGGGAGATGATATGGACCACATTTCTCATGTGAAGGAACAACTTAGCAAGCAGTTCCATATGTCTGATCTCGGTCCTCTCAGTTATTTTCTAGGGATTGAGGTGTTTCATTCTTCAAAGGGTTATTATCTCTCTCAATCCAAATATATACATGATCTTATTGCTCGCTCTGGCATTTCTAATAATCGGACAGCTGCAACACCCATGGATCTTCACTTGCAGCTTCGTCCTACTGATGGCACTCCTCTGGAGGATCCCTCTCGATATAGACATATTGTGGGTAGCCTTGTTTATCTCACTGTTACCAGACCTGACATTGCTCATGCAGTTCATATCTTAAGCCAGTTTGTCAGTGCTCCTACTTCAGTTCACTTTGGGCATTTGCTCCGTGTGCTAAGATACTTAAGGGGGACATCATCTCAGTGTTTGTTCTATGCTCGTGATAGTCCACTTCATCTTTATGCCTACTCGGACTCCACTTGGGCGAGTGATCCTACAGATCGCTGTTCTGTCACTGGTTATTGCATTTTTCTTGGTTCTTCTCCCCTTGTATGGAAGTCCAAGAAGCAATCAGCTGTATCCCGATCCAGTACAGAGGCCGAACTTCGAGCACTTGCTACTACCACCGCAGAGATTATATGGCTTCGATGGCTGCTAGCTGATTTTGGTGTTTCGTGTGATGCTCCAACACCTCTTCTTTGTGATAACACGGGAGCTATACAGATTGCCCATGATCCTGTGAAACATGAGCTTACAAAACATATTGGTGTTGATGCCTTCTTCACCCGGTCTCATTGTCATCAAAAGACGATTGCTCTTCAGTATGTGCCATCAGAACTGCAAGTGGCTGATTTGTTTACCAAAGCACAAACTCGCGAGCAACATCGGCTTCATATGCTCAAACTCAATGCTTCACATCCTCCACCTCCGCCTTGAGTTTGAAGGGGG
This sequence comes from Oryza officinalis, assembly GCA_008326285.1. NCBI lineage: Eukaryota > Viridiplantae > Streptophyta > Magnoliopsida > Poales > Poaceae > Oryza > Oryza officinalis. The sequence continues at coordinate 35,009,596 of BDMV01000001.1, read as the reverse complement.
GTGTCAAGATATAGGCCCAAGTCCCATATTGGCCCAAGGCCCATATGGCCCCTAGTATATACACACACAACACCAGCAACATTGCTCCTACTTACTCTCTCTCGAATCTTCCATCAAATGTAACACTATCTAGTGGACACTGAATATAAAATATGCATCCTGTGCTACAGATATGGCTCATCACTAAATTATACAAATATAGCCAGTGTGTCCAGAAAACTGCTACAATATGTTTCAAGGCAAGGGCATGTGCTGTGCAGTTTACCACAAAAAAGAATATAAATTATTGTTGATCCAAAAGTGAAGCAGATGATTACTACCATCTGTCTGAACTGAGAGATAGACTCACCTGCTGGCACTTCCCATGCAAGTAGAAGCGGCAATCCTGCACCACTTTAGGCTTTATAACTGGTTGAAGTTTCAGTCTTTTCACCCCTTCGGCTTCCCGTTGCAGTGCTCTCTTAATTCGTTTATTTTTCTGCATATCAATAGCATTGAAAGCAAATCTTAATATTTCTAAAGGTAAAAACAATTTGAATGCCCAGTTCAAAAAAGTTTATACATTGGACCCAAATGGTCCTGAGATCAGAACATACCGTCTTCTTAGCTTTTCTCTCCTCTGTCAAGATGCGCTTTCTTGTGTTTCCATGTTTGAGAGCCTGTAATATTGACATAGAACAGACTGAAAATCCATACTTACGTAGCTAAGGAGAAAATCTTAACAGGCGAATCAATTGTATTGTATCTTGTTCTTAAAAATCTTGCATTGTAAATTGACTGTGATGAACTTGAAGTTCCAAAGAAAGTCATGAAGTGTGAACTTTCATACTCGAACTGCATTCGTGGTACTGAAGCAAGGTATGTATGGCATGATTAAAAAAAGCTACTGCATTCAGTTAATATGACACATCAAACAAGAAGTTATAGCTGGCTAGCAAAATAACTAATCAAACTTGTGCATAAACAACATGAAGCAGCAATTGTGGTTGATAAAGAAGCTATAGATTCAGTAATACCTTATCATCAGGCAAAGGTGTCTCATTCCAATCGACAACTTCATCATAACTGACTGCCTGCACCCTGGCAACATGCATTTGAGAATCATCCTTGCTATTACATAGCGTGTTCCGTGCAGTGTTGCCATTTCCTTTTTGAGGTACCAAATGCAAATTGCTCTTTACATCATGGGCACATGATCCATTCTCCTCTATCCTTCTGCTATCAAAATCCTCTTTCAATTCCACACCATCTACATCATCTTCAAGCTCTGAATTGCCAGAATCATCTGCATCTAAATTCTGTGTGTCACCCTCAATCTCTCCTTCCTCAAAACCACCACCATCTAATGACCCATGATCCAAACTTCCCACAGATCTGTAGTTGCTAATCCCAGCTCCCAATTCTTTCACCTCCTCGGCTACTCTGTCATCACTCTGCAGTTTATCTCTAGATACTCCACAGCTCTGCGCTGACATTATGCGGGCACTGGCATCATCAAGCAACCCTGACAAGTTGCTCATCATCGCATCGAGTTGCAGCTGCTCATCGTCATTACCCACCATTTCATTCACCAAGTTATTATCCTCCCCATCTAAGCAAGCCTGCATCGACCTCAAAGCCTCGTCATCCCCCATCAGTCCAGCCCCAGCCCCCAACTCCTCGCCATCGGCATCAGCCTCCCTGGAAGTGCCTCCGGCGAAAACAACCTCTTCTACACCCTCCACCCGCTCGAACCCAGCGACTCTACCCTCCTCCGTGCCCTGCGGCACCACGCCGGGATCGGCGGTAGGGTTCACGGCGGCGTCCGGGCACGCCGAAGTCGAAGGCGTCTCGTGGGGCGTAGGGTTTCCCAGAGCCACCTCCACCTCTAAATTCTTCCGCCGGTCGCACCCCGCGTCTGCAGGAGGCGGCGAAACCTCATGGGGAAGCCCACCGGAAACGCCGGGAGGGGTGGCGGCGGCGGATGCAGGCTCGACCTCCGCGTCGGGGCGAGCCGCGTGCGGCGGAGGGTGCAGGTGGAGGCAGTGCGAAAAGAGCCGGGAGAGCGCGCGGTAGGAGGCGCTGTCGAGATGGGCTCTCCGGCGAGAGAGGGCAGCGGCGGCCGGCGCGGCGGCGAGGGAGGCAGGAGCCGCCGCGGGAGGGACGGGCGAGGGTTCCTCCATGGCGGAAGGGATTGGATGGGTGGGTCGGAGCTAGGGTTTAGGGGTCCCAGCGGTGCGTCGCTTCGCCGCGGGTGCTCGTCGGCGGCGGGGGCGGCGACGTGGCGGCGAGACGATATGAGGAAAACCCATCGCAGGGAAAGGCAGAGGCGGCAAACGACGGTGTGAGGGCCAGAAGCCCAGAATATAGGCCTAGTAATTGGACCTAATGGGCCTTTCCTTGAGAGGCTAATGGGCCTTGCTACAGCCGGTTGAGTAAAAACGGTTGGCCATTTTATATTCAAGAAATACCAGCAAATTTTGCAGCTAAGTTGAGCATAAACACAAATGCGAAAGAGCAATTATCTCTGTAATTCGCAGATCCATCTTCGTATTGTCACCTGTTCTAATAACTTAACAGTACAAAATATTCACATTGATAAGACTGAAGTCCATATTTTTCCTTATATATCAACCTCACGATTTTTTTTGCTGCATCCAGCAGAATTTACAGTAACAAAACTTCAATCAAACTTTTTACAAACTCCTGGCTTGCATTACCAGAGAGTGCTTGTTCTATATTTAAGCTCAGTGTTCCAGGAGCTTATGCTATTCATAGTACAGACTGCAGAGAGAGCCAGCCGTAAGATATATGTCGATCGAAGTGGGTAATTGATATACAGATATTCAGACTCTATAAACATGTTGCACTATTCTAATGACAGATTGTATTCTTCTCATGCCTCTAGTGTTCCACGAACTGCATTGGCTCCACAAGGTATGGGCAGTCATCAACCCAACCACAAGGCCTTCCGACGAACTCCTCCACATCGAAGGAGCCAATCCCAGCATTGTCTTCCTGCTCCATTCCAGTTTCAGGTAAGGCATCCAGCTCTTCCCAGACATCATCACACATACTGTCAATGTTCTGGGCATTGCACTTTGGGGTGGTCTCCTCTTTCCCAATTGTGCCACAGCCAGTGCTCCCCGCAGAAACATCAGCTTCCATCGCAGATGCAGCTTCCATACCTTTGTTCAATAGCAAATCAGCATGCTGCTCTTCGTTTTCCATCAGCCGTTGTCTTTTTGCAGTGCTTCTTAGGCCATTCTTATTCACATAGTTGAGTAAAACCTGCTGCACGAAAACCGGGTTGGTAAGTACCCTGGCAAAGAAGCTGATGGTCTGCTGTTGCCTTCTCTCAATGTTCTGGACCATCTCCTCCATGGCAATGAGCTGAGATTTACAGGCGTTGTACTGCTGCTTAAGCATGATGACCTCAGCTCTGAGGGCTGCACGGTCTCTCTTCAAGCTCACAACCTCACCAGTAGCCTCAGACCGTCCAAATACAACACTGGTTTTATTTCTTAGTTGTGAATCCATGAGAGGCTTGGAAACACGCCTCCTCTTGATGTTTTTCAGCAGATGCTTCTGGCCAGCTAAGAAGGCTTCATTTGCAAACTCCCACCGATCTGGATTGACCTTTCGGAATCCCTACATAGCAACAGCAGGTAGAGGCCGGTAAGTTTATCGAGAAGCGACTGCCAGGAATTAATCTCAGTCTAGAAAGTCAGCAGCATTTAGGGATTGAAAACTGTCAATGGTCGGAATATGCCTATTCACAAAAGAATCAGTCAATGGTTTTAGTCTATCAGATATTAAACAAGCAATTTCACTTTTGTCTTCTACTACCATTGAACCACAGGACCAGCATTACCCCCAAGCTAGAAGGTTCAGTTGCCTGATATGAAATGTCTATTTACAACAAGAAAAGTATATAGAGAATGTAAAAACAGCAAAAATGGTGGTGGCATTAGCACTAAACACAAACAGGACAAAGAACAGAGAACACAGTGCGAGATGCAGTTAGTGGTAACAAGAACAAGGTAACCGTTCTGTAGCTCATTGAATCAGATAAGCCCATGTATGTATAAAAGCACGGAGCTCCACATCATCAAAAAAGACAAAAGAAAAAGTGGGGGAGCATAGTTCTCCTAGATCATGTTACCATCACCTTTCCCTTTTAACTATTAAAGGTATGGACAGGTCACGAGGTATTTGGTCTTTCAGAGTGGTGGGAAAAGACTTCAAGATTTCGAGTACGACATATGAGCTACCTGGACACTTGTAATGCCCACAAGAAGGAATATTATCCACTTTAGTATTTTAGGGATAAGTATCTTGGATTGCAACATAAACAGACAGAAAATATGTCATATCCAGTCACAGTGGAGCAGATGAAATCCAATCCAAGTGTATCATCACAAAGGGGCTAAAAACCAAGACAAACATTTGTCCCGTAGTACAGATGGATGCAAGTAACTAGCATGACTTTGCATCGTACAATACAAGTATACCACCACTGAACATTCAGCATCCTACAAAAACTTGGCTGAGGATTTCAATTTCTTGGTAAGACAAAATTTCTAGTATGCAACAACCTAAACTAGAGGTGGAACAAAATTGTATATACAGGGGATGGTTCTATACCATTTGAAGTCCAATCTTAACCAATTTAGGCATGATTTTAAATTCTGGTCAAACTTCTAGAATTCTGCTATTATCACCAATTTTGACAAAACAGGGTGCGCATTTGCGGACACGAGCAAAAACACAGCATAGGGCAGTTCCAGTTCATACATGATATGATTCTTGATTAGTATGGAAACATGGTAGGATTTCCTATAAGTTGGTACCACTCTGTTTCAAATTTCATTCTCATAACCAGCTATCTTGTTCGATCAACTAACAACTATTGTCTGGTTACCAACAGACGCGAGCGGATGCATCTCACCAGCATCAACGATTCAATTTACACGGGAACAAAAAGTACACGAGACCGATCAGCGATCACCGATTCACAGAAAGAACACCACCCACAAGCAGCAATCCAAAACTGCGATGGGGGCAAACAACAATCGCGATTGCAGAGCGGTGGGGTGGGGTGGTGGGGCGATTGGATACGTACGTAGGTGTTGAGCTGGCGGACGAAGGAGGAGAAGTTGGCGTGCTTGAAGAAGCGCGGGAGCACGCCGGCGGCGAGCGCGTGCGGGTCCCACACCACGAAGGAGCTCCCCGAGCCGTCGGGCCCCCACGACACCACCGCGTCGGTGCCCGCGTCCGCCACCATCTCGTACGTCTTCGCCACGAACGGCGCCGGCCCTGCCTCCCCGAGCCCCTCCATCGGCCGCGGCGGCACCACCCCCAGATCATCCCCCCACCCCTCCCCCGCCCCGCCTCCGCCTCAGGCTTCACCTCCCGCTTCACCGGCGCCGCCACCGCCATTCCCTCAGCTCCGGCGGGGCCGCCGGAGAAGCGGCGGCTGCTCGGCCTGGGGATGAGTACTCGGAAGAGGGAGGAGGAGGACGCCATGTGGATGCGCGGCGAGGTGAGGTGTTGGGGTTTAAGCATTTGAGAGGCGCACACGCTCTTCGTCTCTGCGATAATAAAAACCGTTGGTTAACCCCACGGGGGGAAGCGGTGGCAGTCATGTGCGTACGCGCATGGCTAACACGAGGGCACACATTGCCAACCTGAGTCACCCCTCCTCCTGCCGCTTGTGAGCACTGAGCACTAGCAGTGTGACTCAAAAAACTTCTCTACATAATGAGTTTGACTTCAAAATGTTTGTGTACAGTTTATACAAATATTGTTTGTAAAGAAAAACATGAAAGAAGAAGTTGGCAGTTTTACGAAGATGATGATACGGTGTCTCGTCTACAAGAGCAGCATAATGATTTAGAAAACTATAGATTATGGAATGTTTTTTTATAATACGACATGTCTTCAATATAAGAACTCTACACTATTGAATGGTTTTGATCAACCAGGATAACAAACATTGAACCCTAAAGATTGGTGTGAGATTAGCACGATGACTACAACATAGCTCATCTGGCTGTCGTAATGTAGCCAATAACATATGGTTTTGGCTTTTGAATATTTTGAGCTACAATTGATAAGCTGTGAAAAATCAAAATAGACTACAATAAAAAAAAACTTTAAAATCAACTATAAATTAAATTATAAATTTCTTTTTTAAACGATAATTAAATTCTAAAATTTATATTTTGCCTGTGGCTGAGAAACTAACGAGCAGACTATAAAAAGACAACATGAGTAACCATCTAGTCATATAATTTAAACGAAGAAAAAAAAATAAGAGCCTTGGTTTTCATGACTAGGGTAAATACCGTTCAAATTTTTAATGAGCTTTTAGAGTTTTAGGCCATGATTATACTATCCCATTGTTCCACCCTCCAAAATTCGTGAACAAAACGACAATGCTCTAGCCGACACGTGCGAGCTCACCGCTAGTCGGCTCAAAAGCACGCGGACGAACGAACGAACCACCACCTGCTTGACTGCTTTCTCTCGAGCGCAGCACAGTTTCTTCAGGAAGTCAGTCATCCGCGGCAGGCACGCACACTGGTATCGCCTCCGGAGCATCCACGTACACAAAGGCTACAGCCACGTCGCACAAGGGTAGAGGAGCCAACGAGGCACAGAGGCAAACACAACCTGCCATGCGCCGCGCAGGCAGCGACTCCATCCCCGGTTAGTGTATATATATATATATGTTTTGAAGCGGCAGGTACGTGTAGAATTTCCTGACGAACATCGGCAACAGGAGTCTGCAGCTTGCATTTTTCTTCTGCTTGTCTTCACCAGTCTAAAATAAAATAATCCTAGTTGGATACGCAGGGAACAAGCAGCAAGCTCAGCATGGCGTCCAGATGAGAGATCACGATTAGAGTTCACGAATAAACTAGCAAAAGAATGGTTGAACTTGGATTCAAGGACAAAAGGCAGTTGGTAGGAGAGCCAACAAGCGCACACAGACGGCTGTTTGAAGTTGAACCCTGCCAGCTGCGATTGTGCAGATGTAATTAGCCATGGATGTGTAAAAATTTGGCCAATCAGTCCAATTGCCTAGTTTATTTCGTAGAGAAATTCGGTACATGGATTACTGCTTCTGCTGCAACTGCCCCTTGACAGTGAGGGCGGTAAAGCGTGCAGAAACTGTGAGCTCTTAGATGTTGATGGAACGGACGATGAGAAGCTGCATAAGAACTAACTTCCAGGGGATGCTAGGGGTTTATTTTTTGTTACACTGAAATTCTGTGCCTGCCCTTGGCAATCCTGCGCGCAATCACCTTACGCCCACCTTTGGTTGATTTTCTGTTGATGAAAAAGAGAAGAATGGAATATCAATGCACTGAACACACAAGCACCTGAACACAATTATGTTCCAGATAATACAAACAAAACTAACACTGGTGGTGTGATTGGATTTTGGTATCCAAAAATAATTGTCCCATAACTATGCAGTACAAAAGAGAATGATATTAACTTCAAGAACATAGCATCTTTTGCAGGGGCCTTCGCACAAGCAAAACAACTGAAAGTTCTGATTAGTAGATATCGATACCGTGTAAGAAACCCATGGGTTCTTTTCCGCTTGATGGTACTGGGCTGATAAGTTCTTTTTGGAAGTAGCTCCAGGGGTTCATTAGCAACAGGATCCTTTCCTAAGAAGAGCAAAAGGAATAAGCAACAAATTAGAAACCATGGAGCACTGACGAAAATAACCATTTCGTCCTAGCTCACCAGATCACAATCATACTCCTAGAAGCTAACTTACTAGCCATTTTAGTAGCATTAATGTAACAAATAAGACACAATTTGAGCAGCAGAAGTACAACAAACAATATTATATGCCACGATGCAGATAAACCCAGATTGCAAAATATGAGTACTTCACTACTTCTCAAAACATATATGGCCAGAATTTAAATTTGAAGTAATTAAACCACAACTTCATAAGTTCAGTAATAGTTAAGCTCCACAAGCTTTCTATTCTATTACAGTTATGTATGCTAACTTTGAGTTGGTTGGTTGATGGGTAACTGTGAAATGTTCTGCATATCTCTGGTGGTTGCCATTCAAGCTACAGAAATTGCATCCAACTATCCATGAGATTGAAAATAGCATATACTGCATTACAATTATTGCATGCTTCCATGCATAACATGGTGATCATTAAGTAAAATCTGAAGGTAATTCGCCAAACTATAATATGAGCAATATCACTATTTGAAACTGCAAGTCATTTTTTATTATTTCCATAAAGCTGTTGGTCAAGACCTGGTCCATGTTACAGATTAACAATAAAAGAGAACAACAGACAGTAGTACATTCTATGATTCACATGTGCAAAACATAACACAATTGCATATCGATGACAACTCCTTCACAATTGCATGATATACAAACAAGGTGAAAACAATAGACATCTTCTCAGCTCATAATAACTCCAAGCAATAAAATAGTTGCCAAGACCAAATGCCATAGTTAAGCAGTAAGGAGACTGCAGAGAATTAGGCTGCCCATACACCAAATCAACCAAGGAACATTAACCAAAGTAAAATCCCTAAACCACTCGCACAGCATCGAGCAAATGAAGCAAATTTGGTAAACACCCTTATGGGGTGGAGTGAAAGCATGCTATTAACATATTATCTCAATTCATTCGTGCACACTCCGCAAGGCCTCAACCATAGTACATTCCATGATTCACATGTACAAGTACAAAATATAACACTAGTGGACCAGATCAAACAACAGCACAACTTATCATATCGATGATAACTTCACAATTGCATGATATACAACAAAAGGGGAAACAGTAGACATCTTCTCAGCTCATAATAACTCCAAGCAATAAAAAAGTTGCCAAGACCAAATGCCACAGTTAAGCAGCAAACAGACTGCAGAGAATTAGGCTGCCACACACCAAACCAACCAAGGGACGTTAACAAAAGTAGAATTCCTAAATCACTCTCACAGCATCGAGCAAATGAAGCGAATTTCCTAAACATTCTCACGGGATCCAGCGAATGAAGCATGCCATTAACATGTTATCCAATTCATTCCTGCACACTCCGCAAGGCCTCAAACATACATAATCAGCTAAGCACACAATATGACTGCAACCACAGAGAGCAAGCATTTTTGTCCAAATCAGATACAGGCTACAACTCATTATGTAATGATCTGCACCATATGCATAAAATGGCATGGCGACGATTCTTTCCCCCCATATACATCCCCCGTTCACCATTGATCCAATTAAAGGATAAAACTAAAGCACGATCCGAATGTCCAATTAATGCAGCGGCCATTGTAACAAGGGAGGAGAGACCGTACCGTCGTCGATGAGGAACCGGAGCGAGGGGAGGCCGCAGGGGAAGGAGATCTCCCCGGGGAGCGAGCTCAGCCTCGCCACCGCCTGCGCCTCGTAGGCCTCCACAGTCGTCTCCGGCCGCGGCTGCGGCGGCGGGGGGACGAGCGGCTGCAGCCTGGAGAGCAGCGAAGGCGGAGGCAGCACCGCGCGAAGGGGAGACGGGGACGCGAGGAGGCGGCCGAGGAGGGAGGAGCCCGCCCGCGCTAGGGTTTTCGCCGACGCCATCGCCGAGGACCTGAGAAACCCTAGCTTTCCGCCCCCTTTCTGCTCTAGCTAATGGTGAACTGGTCTCGGGCCAAATGGGCCTAATTAACTGTGTGGAGTAGAGCCCAATTTAGCTAGGCCCAAATAAGAAAATAAGTCCAGCCAAGAGAAAAGAGAGGAGCGATTTTTTATTTTCTGAAACAAACCTTCAGAAATGGTAACTTAATCAGGAGTCAGGATAGTACTTGCTCTGTGTTTTAAATATTTGATGTTGGACATAATATTTTACCATTCATATTATTAAAAATATATTTATAATTCATTTTATCATGATTTGTTATTATTATTAAAGGTATTTTTAGCACAACTTATATTTTCAGTTTTTCACTAAAATTTTCAAAAAAAGTCCATTTTAACCCTTCGAACTATTTTGCTGGAACACTTAACCCCCTAAATTATTTTTCAACTCGTTTTACACTAAACTATTGAAAATGGTCCATTTTGTTCTCTAACGGTATTTTTTTTACTCTCTCTCTCTATATATATGGGGTTGTATTTTGCACTAAAATTTTGGTAGGATGATAGATGTATTACAACTTATGTCTCATTTTTTTTGAATTTTTAATCACTTTTTATAGGTCAGAAGTACCTAAAACTGATTTAAACATTAAGATTTTAAAGTTCTAGCAAGCAATCATGAAAAAAAATTGAACTTTGATAATAGTGTCATCTATGGCTCTTAAAATATCCAACTTAAAATACACCTCATATAAGAAGGGAAAAAAGAAAAATATTATTAACGAGTAAACTTTATAAACCAAGAAAAAATAATTTAGGGGTTAAATGATCCACTGAAAACATAATAGCTTAAAATAAACTTTTTTCATGTTTTAATAAGTACGAATGGGTTAAGGAAGCATATTCCAGTTGCTACGATGGAATCAAACTCTAATGATTTAATCCCATATAGTCACTCCATTTTTTAATAAATAATACCATTGATTTTTGACACACATATAACTATTCGTTTTATTTAAAAAATTTGTGCAAATGCACAAGATATAAATCATGCTTAAAATCTTTTTTAGTGATAAAACAACTTAAAACAATAAATGATAATTTATATAATTTTTAATAAGATGAAAAATTAACGCTTCTATTTATATGTGTGTGTATATGTACATATGTATATATATCTCTGTGTATGTGTGTGTGTATATATATATGTATACATATATATGTGTGTATATATGTGTATGTATATATGTGTGCGTGTATATATATAACACGGTTTAATGCATCCCTGAGTCCCTGACACAAAGAGAGATGAAATCACGGAGCTAGCTAGATTATCTGCTCAACCTTCGCTAATTACGTGCAGCTACCGAACAGCGATGACGATTACAACTTGTCTGCTTCAAGTAATCAACTCGCATTTACTTCTGAGATACAGATTGAAAAATATGCCGCATTTCAGTGACACGTCGACGTTGTTCTTCCATTTGTTCGATCGATCCCTACTGATTAAATTAGTATCAGGAAATCGATCACTGTAGACGAGGAAGTAAATGTCAGCATCAATCCAATTCTTGATGACACACATGCCATCGATGGCTCGCTAAATTTCTGATTTGATTTTGATGCCCGCAGCAAGAACCGACATGAACGTGTTCATCCTCCGATTGGCCGCGAGAGACGAGCAATGATGATGGCTGAGGAGAGCTGCTTCTTCTTCTTCTTCCTCGTGTCCGTTAAATCCATTGGAATTGATGTTTTTGCAGGTCTTAATCTCTCGCTACTGGCTAATTAAAAGCGTCGTGAGCTGTCTGCCGGCTCGTTCTTCTCTCATCCATCTGCTGCTGCTTAATTATCCCGATTTAAGGCGCCGTTCCTATCGCTCTTAATTTTCAGATGTTTCTGTCAATCAGGAATAGTCTTCGTTTTTTTTTCTGATAAAAGGAGAGATTTTTGGGACATGAGTTGTTTGGTCATGAAATCTGCAGCAAAATATACATTTTTCCTGTCATTTTCAGTGTTTTTAGAGGCGCTGAATAGCAAATCGGAATTCCTTCAAACTGGAAAGACAAATTCAGATAGTGGTGTCAGCTTGCAAAGGAGTCTGTTTCTGAAAAAGGGGGCAAGAATTTGTCTATCATTTCTGGCATCTGAATGAAAGTTTTGATTTTTTTGCTGAACATGAAATTTTTCATGAGGTAGCAGGATAAGATAATTTAGGCAGATCAAACTCTGAAGATACACGTGAGGTTATCTATGAGGACTGGTTCAATTGTCTGTGTTGCTGCAAGAAGCAAAAGAAAGTGTACAAGATAGGTCAAGGGGTCTCCTTGTGTAACACTTCAGATTCAACTTACAATTTATTTACTTAAATACTTAAGATCTAATCTGCATGGCATGTGTTCACCTTTCTTTGGTGCAACAACCTCTCTCTGATAAACATGATTAGCTGTGCTGGTTGAGTCAAAACACAGGAAGGACATATCTACAACAACAATATCAGAAATTAGCCAGAAACCAATAGTTTTTGGTCTCATGTTGTCGAGTCAATAAAGAAATGAAATGTTCAGCTCTGCAAGTTATAGCCAGGGGAAAAAAAATCAAGAAATTAGAGGCTAAATGGTTGCTGGTTGAGGGTACCTGTTGACAAGCTTAAATTGTGGCAACGACTAAGCAGCTCCATAGAAGGAGGAGCACTTTTTTCCTCTGCATATCCTCTCTCTTGTCTTCTTTTCTCTCATCTGCTCTCATCATCTCCTCCGCTACTTCTCACTCCATTTGCTGTTCATATCAACTTATCAAAGGGAGGTAGGTAAGATACGCATATGCCCCACATGCTCACATGCTTGTGTTTCTTGTCTCTTTCTTTTTTCCTTTTGTTTTTGTTCTGTTATCCTGGAAGTTTAGTGGAATGAATGAGTTTTTAGCTGGGTCAGTTGAATGATGTGTTAGTTAGGTGTTGTTTGCCATGAGTTAAAGGGCATATGTGTTGTTCTTGGTCATCTGATTAGATCAGACCATGTTTTTCTTCATTTTCAATAGTTTCGGCACATTTTGTTGGGATTCCTCCCTCAAAATTTCAGTAACTAGGAAGAAATTGGCCTGAATTATGAATCAGTAGAAACCATGTTGCAAAACCACCATGGGTGGTCCATTTTTTTCTCTCTAGTCCAAACAACATGTGAACTAGTATGAATTAAAGAAATTTTCTGAGTTTTGTGTAGTTTTTCAGAAGAAGAAAGAGCTTGGCAGTGCTGGAGTTAGCATGAACTGCATTACATGGCTGTTCTGAATATGATCCAGGCAGTTCTAAAAAATGAAGAATATAATCTTAGGCAATAAAATTGATAACTGGATTTGATAGATGGTGCGATAGGTCTTGGTTAGTGGTAACCGATTGCAACAACAATATATCAAGAGTTAATACAAATATACAATCATCTCTTTGATTCTGAATCTGATTCTGGTGGATTGCTTACATTTTCTCCTTTCTACATGAACTGTTGTAGTGCAAGAGGAAGAACAAAACAATATGTTTTTTCAGAGAAAGAATTCAAAGAAAGTGAAGGACTCCAATGGATCGTCGTCGAAGAAGGACAAAGATAGCCGCGGGAAGAACATTTTCGACAGTGCCAAGGGAGGACTTGGTGCCCTTGCAGGAACTCTCCAGACAGCAAAGAATGGTTAGCCATTGCATTCGTTTTTAGCAAAAAACTAGTTTACATGAATGCTATTTATGTTGAAACAAACAGCCATGATAGGAAGTATCTGACATTAATAGCATGTAAGAGTTTTGACAACAAGGAAAAATATGAATTATTTGGGTTTGAACTTTGAACGATTGATCGTCGAATTATATGATTTATGCATGTTGGTGTATTAACAGATGCTTGGATAGTAAGATTGCCTATTCGTTCAAAAAAAGATAGTAAGATCGCCTGATTACCAACTCAATACGCTGACATTTTGTTGGCACACGTCCTGAGACAAAGACATGCTAATGCAAGTGTCAAACACATGAAAATAGAACAGCTAATATTACTCCCCCCGCAAAAAAAAAATGCTACACACCCCCCGCAAAAAAAAATGCTACACACCAACACGAGAAAATTCTGATACCCATATGAACCTGTAATAATTAATCAAAGTAGAGAGAATGCACCACTTAACCAGGGATGAAGTTTCTTTTTTTCTTTTTGCCAAAATGAAGGTTTCAGAGCTGAAATGAAAAGAGTTCGTGCCTAGCATATTTCTGCACATTAGCCGTTCAAAGTCCTAATGGACAGCAGATCATGTTGTACTTTCAATATTGTCATGTGTGTCCCTGACCTTTGAAATCGACTGATAGATGCCGGAGAGAAGGCTGAAAATCTTCAAGATGATGTGAAGACAACCATCGGAGCAATCATGCACAGAGGATCTGGTGTTCTTGAGAAAGCCAAAGAGATTGGAGGCCATTCAGAGGCCAGCCAGTCCAAGGAACTAGGTAAATTACAGCACTACACCCAATTCAGAGTGACTTCTTCTTAATGAAAATTTTCCCATCATCTATAAAAATTCAGAGTGACCTCAAAGTCCTGCATCTTACAAAATAGTATTTGAGATGTGTTCTAGATAGATTTTTTTCTTCTTTATTTTGCATGCAGAAATAGAAAAGAATGAGTTGTTGACGTGGTTCTAACTTTCAACTTCCAGTTGGACCCTGCATAATAATTCATAAAAGTTAATTACAGACTCAAACCATTTTTTAGGTTAAACAAGATAAATAATACACCGGGTATTTGAAAGTACATAGCACTGAAATGATTAGCTACCAAAAAAATCTACAGTAAGATTTACACTGTACCGTAAAATACAAAGTGAAAAAAATGACAGATTGGTGCCTTTGTTCTACAACTTAGGATGTGGTAGTCCCCTAAAAAAATTAAAACGTGATAAATACCAAGCTAGTCTTTGCATCAACATACAATTTCCCTTATTAGGTGAGATATCCTTTTCAGATACGCCCCCTTAGTAGGAAATCCGCAAACCATGTAAGTAGCCAAAAAAGAAGGAGAAGATATAACAGATGGTTCTTTTAGAAGGTAGTAGTTCCAGTCATCATTTGATTCAGATCATGAGGATCAATAGGTAATACATTTTCAATAGGAAATGACTGAAAAGTTTGGTTCAAATAGATATACCACGGGAAACACCAAAGGAACACAGGCTGGTTGTTCTCCAATGATACCATGATGAACTGTACAGCAAACCCAGATGCTTAAATCTGAGAAAATGCAGAGGTGAACATGGGAAATGACTAACAACCAAAATTATGGAAAACTTGACTAGATTCTAATAATCACATGTAGGATTACTATTTGGACTGTCCAAACTCCAAATTATGGTTTGTCTTTGAGTATTCCATAGCTTGCAAGAACTTCATTTTTGCAGAATTGCAGTTCCCTAGCTTCAGAAGAATAGGTCACCCACCCTATAGGATTACTTAGCTTTACTTCAAAGTAAAAGCTACTTTTGTGCACAATGATTATCTGGGATGTTGGGCATGTGTGGTTGAGGAAGTAGTACCTGATACCATTTTTCCTGCTTTGCTTTTGTCCATAAAGAGAGCAAGCTGTTCATACAAAAGAATCATAACTAATTCACTACACATCTCATATTCATTAGATCATTGCTAGCTGAATACAGGAAATATCTTTTTTTAAAAAAAAAATCCTAAGAGACAATTACAGCTCAAGCAACATGTTCTTGTGTCCTTAGTTGGCCTCCATGTGACAGATGGTTAGGTTGACCTTAGTACAACCAAACCCTCAATTCAGCTCAACTATTCCAATTTCCAACCAAGAAATCAGAAAACAAAATCCTAAATAACACAGGATCCAACTATTATTCCTCATGATCTTCTCTTAGGTTCTCTCAGGATCAAGTAAAACAAATAAAACATTCAGAGAAAATAAAACAATAACAATAAAAAAGCATAATCCTTTATGGTATTTGATTGACCCAGTTGGAGCAATGAGCCAATGACACTCTGTCAAAACTGCATCGTGCAAGCCACACTGCAAAATCATCCTCGACCAACCACAATCAATGCCTGCAATTTGCCGGTGTCTATTTAGCTGTCACTCTCCAGCAACTGCCCTACCATGTATGATGTTCCTGTATTCTGTCTGTATATATATATATCATACAGAACCATTAGCCTTTTTTAATCCAGATCAAGGGGCTCCATTAGTGCACCTATACAGAGACCCGAACCCAACAGCTCAGAATTTCTCAGTCTTCTCATTCACATTGAAAGCTTGAAGCTTTCAGTCTTCTCTTCTGCAGTTCTGCTTAGCTTCCCCTGATTATCCGAAAGCTTCGGTTCCATCTAATCAGCAGCTTTGAACTGGTAAATGACTGTCTTTCTTTTTGCTTCGATTGATCCAAGACGTAAGACGAGATATTTTTGTTCTTGCAAGCTTTGTTTTCCTTTCCTTTTACTTCGCTTTGACTGCATGATTGTATGGGGATTCGACGCTCCTGCTTATATTTGGGAAGCATAGGATACTTTCCTTTCAATTTGATTTGTGAGTGGATGATTCTCACCCTGGTTAGTGTTGATTAATGATGATTGTTTGATTGGGGTCTGCTGATACAGTAAATCGGGTTCTGTTAGAAGATTAGGAAGAAAATAGGACGAGTGTGATTCTTGATCACTCCACTCTGTTGTTAATTCTAGTTCTTGTCTGAATTTCTTGTCATATATGTTCTGCAGGAATTTTGTTCTATCCAGTCATTTCTTAATTCAGTTCTTGTTTACCTCCTTACTATCCACGAATTCCCATACTCGGTTAGAATTTATATGTGTTGTTTCTGAACTAGTATCAGGTCCATATGCAAACATTGTGCTTTGCATTTTCTTGATAACATAACACGAGGTTAATCGATACACCATGTTGTCTATGCTTCTGAAAATTGCAATCAGAAACAAGCGTCTTTTGTATCAGCAATAACATGCTTATTGTCATCTTAGCGGAAGCAATTGACAAACCTGAAGAATCTTTTGTGATGTCCTGAAATTAAAATGCTAAGGATAGGATTTTTTGTTACACTTCTGACTACATAGCAATCTCTGAGAAGAACTCATGTGGAATTTTCACAGAGCAAGGAGGTGAAGAGCAAGGAAAAAAAGATATGGAAGCCTTCAACAAAGTCATGGACAAGGTCAAGGAAGTGAAGAGTAACCCAGAAGTGGTGGAGAAACTGGACAAGGTCAAGGAAGACATCAGCACCCTTGCTCATGCTTTACATCTGGGAAAACATGGTAAATCTTTCTTTTGAGATGTCTTATTTCCTAGGATAGGATAATCATATTTCTGACAGTAACTATATGGTTGCATGATAAGTAGGCATTTCATTATTTACGTGTATTCCCCCCAAAAAAAGTACATCTCATTATCACAAATAGAACTATAGAAGCACTTGCATTGTGTATAGTCTGAACATCCACAACCTGAATATTAACTTTTCTTACATCTTTTCCCCTGAATACACATGATCAAAAGATAAGGAGCACGGATCTGAGGAGAAGGCAAAGGAAGGTGAGACTGCGAAAAGCGCCGACGAAGGCGCCTCTGCCAGCAAGTCTGAAGATTCAGGTGTGGTAGTACAAGCTGTGGAAGAAATTCAGGCCGTTGTCACTGCTGTGCAGCAGCAGCTGCACACAGAAGGAGCTGCAGCTGAAACCCCCAATGAGGCTGCTGCTGCTGAAACTTCAGAAGGGGAGAAGCCTGAAGAATCAAAGAGAGATGTAGAGAAGGATGATCCGTCGAAGCGGCTGGACTTCATGGGCTTCTTTGCCATGATGTTTGAGAGGTGCTGCAACCCTGGGAACAAGAAGAAAGATTAAGCTTGGAAGAATATGATGTGGATTTTTTTTTTGTGTGCGTTGTGTGTGTGTGTGTGTGTTCTTGGAGACTGAAGAATGATGTGCATGGGATTGTGGGATGGTGTACAGTTTGCAGTTTGTGTGTTTTCTTCAGAGTTAATCGTCTGCTTTTGGTGTTTTATCCTTTTATGTGTTGATGGATGTATGTCAAAGAGTACTTTGTGAAATTCTTGTTAGCCTTGTGAGCTTGATCTTATTTATGTGAATGAAAGAATTGATTGATTGATTTATTTATTTTTAAAATGGGCTTCCTGTGCTTAGAACAAAAATGCAATTCCTTTGGTTAGAATGATGGTATGTTTTGAAGCGATGGATTAACAAACACTCAACTTATTTGTTACTCCTCTAAATGAAGTGTAGATTGTGTGAACGAATTTCAGTGGCAACTAGTTTTCGACCTGTTACTTTTCTACACTACCATGGGCGCACTTCCCAAGATTCTTAGAATAGTAGTATACTTTGTAATAGTTATAATTCATTCATTTGTAACGTCAAATATTATCACAACATCAGACAAATCTATCATCCATTCATCTATTCAGACAAGAAGTGGAAGTACCAAGGAGAAAAATCAATCAAATGATGCTCCAGAGAACCGACTATATTTGAGAGGAGCCACATGGAGTTAACAATTTCATCTTTCATGACATCTGCTTCCAAAATATCACTTACAAATAGTTGATGTATCAAGTAGAAAATACAGAAAAGGGATCTCTAATTATGGTTAATACTAGTATATGTACAACCCAGGCAGGGCAATCTCAGTTGCAATATTTGATCAAATTGAATCATACAGGTAGCACATTCGATACACAAGCTTATCCAAGTCTACAGTAACTCAAATGACTATCATTATTTACAAATCAAACAGTTTAATTACAACTTATATCTCCCACCTATGCAACATAGAGAAAATTTACGATTAAAAATACAATGCCACCGAGTGGAGTTTATTGAGTTCACTTTGTCCTGACACAAGTAGGCCAGTGCCGTTTCATGCGTTACCAGACGATTCATAAAGTCTTTCTCGGGGTGGCACTCTCAGCAAATTCTTCATCATGTCATACGTTGTGAAACCAATAGCAACCGAAGGGACGACCTGAAAAACAATATGTTCATTTTTTAGATATCACGGCATATTTAAGATCAGTTTGAAATGAGCATCTCTGATGTCCCTATTATTCAATAGATGTACTACATAACTGAGAAAGAATAAAAGCAAAACCTAGTACACGTGCTTACATATGCAAGAATCAGTTACTTTTTACACTTCACAACTGCTAATTCACTTTCTTTTTAATTTTTCCTTCTCTCTCTAGGAAACTCAGTTGGGATTATTACCTTCACATAGTTTAGGCTTAAGCCAGCGAAGAGTTGCCTCCACCCCTGGCACCTAATAATGAGTGCTAGACCCTGAAATGTCCCTCTTATACGGAAGGCATCGTTCGAGTTATGGGGTTGCTTATTCTGAACCTGAACACAGGACAGGTCAAGAACTAATCAGGCATTGCAATCTAAATTATAATGCACAGATTATCTTTGATTGAGAGTTTAATTTGTACCTGCATCTGTCTTCGGACAACATCCAGTGGATAAGTGAGGGTTTGCCCGAAAAGACCAGCTAAAGCACCACAAGAGAGTTTCAATACAACAGATCTCTTGTAATCCTCCGGAACTCGAGATTTCAGGTCTTCATATATATAGAATTTTAGTCCAGCATATGGTAGGATACCGATCAGAGTTGGGCCTGAGATTGATTAGAAGTAACTTTTGAACCGAACTTTACGCAGATTAAATAAATTATAAACACATATCTCAATACATATTTTCCTTTCTATTACAGTGTAACAAGGAATTTCGTATACAAAGGTTTCACTATACAAATGTGTTAGTTTATTGTAAGCTACACTCATATATGGCATCCTGGCAACTGTCTTTTAGACCACCAAAATAGCAAGTGCCTTGATTCATTGGAACTAGGGTGGCTAAACGATGGTGCCTTGTTTTAGATGACACTGAAAATACAATTCTACATGCTTAGGAGTCGTTAATATGAGCTTGGCTGAACAGCAACCTTGCTACAGAAGGTGGATTTTAGGTCCTATGTGGATATGAACGTATTTTGGTTTGTATGCCTGCTTACTTAGAAAATCCTTAGATGTACAACATGTTGGAATAAGTGCGCCAGCTAAAAAATTGTGCAAAATGTGTTTTGTCTTTTTGTATAGTCCACATTGTTGCAAATATTAGTTGCTCTAATATGTTATGCATGTATTGGTTTTTTGAAAGTGCATAAGTACCCAAATGACCCAAAAAAAAAAGGTTCATGTGCAATCATTGTTGATTTTGTTATCTACCTTGCTACAGTCTAAAGAAAGCTGCACGAGTGCGCAGCATTAGATGATGCAAACTGTAGCACCAATGCAGTGGATCAGAAGAGAGATGATATTATGTTACGCTCACAGTAACAATCCTAATGATGCTTCAACCATAGCAAAGGGAGTGGTCAGATAAGACATACCTACTCCACGGTATAAAGCTCGTGCGCCTCCTTCCTTGTAAACAGTTTTGAAAACATCCTTGATACCACCATATGCTGGTTGCCGACCAGAGTTTCCCAAAACATTGCCAGGTTGGCCCACATTTGAAACCTGGAGGAATTATGAAGAAAATTAATACAGACTAAAATTAATCCATGGCCAGTGATTCCTTAGCAAGGATAGCACCACAGAAACTACTAATATTTGCTGGAAAAATATTTGCAAACTACTAATATTGATCGTCGAATAATTCCAGTAATAGTTGTACTGATAGAGACTCTTTACAAAAGATGACACTAACAAAGCATCAGGATGGGCATGCAATACCTGATATGCCAGCTTTGTCCTGGCAAGGTCTAATGGATAGGTACATAGAACTGCAGTCCCACCAGCAGCTGAGCCAGCCAATAGATCAACCACAGGTCCTGTACCCACTGATGGAGCAAAATTATTCAATATCCAGCACCGATATTGCTCGTATGTCATGTAATGCAATGCCGCATATGGAACAATCCGAAGCACACTGGCGCCATTCCCCCTTCATGAACAGTAACACAAAATCAAGATTAAGATACTAAATTCAGCAGCCAGAGCCTAAGGTATTTTCTCAATGGAACTTACTTGTAGAAGCCTCGAATTCCCTCATACTGCCACAGCTTCCTCAAGGATTGGAGGATACCAAGTGATTGAAACCCTTGAGTTCTTGTCTAGAAAGCAACAGCATACATATAGTCAGAAATTGATATAAGCTTAGATGTCATTCAGTTACCGCATAATAATAAAATGGAAGTCTGAGCAGTTCAAACCTGCAGTAAGATCTTGACCCTCTCCAGTGGCGCTACGGCAGTCTTTGCAAATGCACCGGCTGCGCCCCCGGCAATAAGCTCCTTGGCGTATACCGGGAGCAAGTCCAGTGCAGAAGCATTCACCTGCGCGGCCGTTGAGGCAGAGGAAAAAGTGGATTCCTGTGAGGAACCCATCTCTGCTCCCCAACTTGACAGGCAGATCAGAATGCGTATTATCTGCCCTCCCCACCACCACTAACATTAACATTAAATCAACTGAGTGCAAAGGATATCTTTACAGACCAGAATCTCCCAATAGGATATGCTCCCGCAATCGGCAATCCAAATCGAAAACCAAATCCCTAACCTTTTAGTCTGCCTCCTAACCACTTGCGCTAATAGTTGCACGAAGGTTAATCAAAGGATAAGCTAGAATCTTGCAGGAAAGAGGAAACGCAAAACAGGATCCAATCTCTACAATCCCCAAAGATAAACTAAATTGGAGATAGATGTTGTAGCATAAGCTGCAACCCCATATGAAACAAAGCATTCGCCTCCCGAATCGTCAGCTGCGATCATCAAGAAAAGCAACAACTGTACAGCGGTTCACTTGCATCAACGGAGAAGAATCGGTCCAGAATGTAGCGAAATAATAAGTAACTAGGTAATTAAGCAGCCCAAAGGTGCGATGTTTGCAGCGGACGCCAGATCAAGAAGGAGCTAAAGTAGATGGCGGGGCCAGCAAAGATGTCTACTACAGCGAGAGGGGACGGGCAGGGGCAGCAGATCCCCGGTGGCGATCGCAGGGAGGCGGCGATCCGTCTCCTAGCCCATCGGCGGCCTAGGCCTAGGCCCGGCGGCGGGTACCGGAGGAGGGAAGGGTCGTCGGCGGCGGCGAGGTGGAGCTCCCTGGCATCCAAGTCGCGGCAGGGATTTGCGGGGGCAAGAATACTAGTACTACTCATCAAATGCGGAGGATTTGCGGGGCCGGGGGCAGGGGATCGGTCGGGCGGGCACAGGGTTCGATCGAGAATTCCAATTCCAATTCCAATTCGAGATCGAGAGATCGAATCTGCCGCGCCGCCGTGGGCTTGGGTGGGGAAGATCGAAGCTGCGGCCGCGAATCGGAACTCGGCAGCAATGCGTGCTGTTGCTGCTGATGGAATGGAAGAAGGGAAGGGGAAAGGTGAGCGGTTCCACGTGCAAAACGCGAACGTGTAGCAACAACGCTACGCTAGTCCCCCCTTCCTCGCAGGAATCGCAGGCAGCGACAGCGATGTATCCAGGTCATCATGAGGTGAGTTTTATGTCACTGTGTCCAGCGTCTGAGTAGACTATTCATGGTGGGATGACATGGACTTGTGGACCCAAGTGTCCATCCAGCTAGGAGATTCCCGTCCACGTTGGCCACTATCGTGCTCCCGCGAAGACACGTGTATCTTCGCGAAGGGCCCTGGCATAGGGCAACATTCCACGCGACTGGAAAATTTCAGGAGGTCTCCTTCCCCTACCATTCGCAAAATATGCGATCTACTCGTGCAACCAAGCCATGGAGAAGTGTCATACGTCAACTGTCTGAAGCATATCGCCGCCGGCTCGAGGTGCACTGTCACTAAGACAACTCCGTCGTGCCACGATGGATGGGTAAGGAGATCGTGGTGCGGGAAGAGAGGACTGACGGCCTCTTGCACTACCACCGAAGCTACAACCCCTACCCCTACTCCCACTCCGATTGCTTCGTCATCAAAGCCACCACCTCGGGTTGCTCCTTCTACTTCGTCGTGCACGAGGCAAATCAAGGTTCTAGTGCTACATTGGAGAGGTCGTGTCCCCACGTTGTTGTGCCTTCACCGCGTGGTCCCCCCTTTGCCCGGTGAAGCTCAAGCAGGAGCATGGTGGTGGTAGCGACGAGATCTGACAGCTGGAGAGGACAAAGAAGGCACGGTGTCTAGGAGGAACATACCAGGAGCTCGCCGCCCATCAGAGCAACATCAACAACTGCGTGGCCCTTATTGAAGTGGCAACAGCAGCTTGGTGATGGGGAGTGTGTGGTCAGAGCGAGGTAGGAAGGGGTGGCGGTGGCCATCAGCGTCGGTGTTCTCTGGCCAGAGTTGGGGGAGATGTGGTGGTGGCAGGGGGTGTCATTGTCGACGACGGGCGAAGGACACAGAAGGGAATGACAGAGAGGTGGCGGTCCAATCTACTCGACGCTGCGGGGAGCTCATTGCTCGTGCCTTGAGGGAGCTCATCTATCGCCACCCTTCTTGGCTTCTTCCACACCAAGACAGTGTCGGCACTAGCTGGACGTTGAGGAGGGGGATGGTGAGAGGAGTAAGATACTATATTATTTCGTAGATTTGAGGGTGTTGAGTGTACAATTTTGGAGTACTAGATCAATAGAAGGGGTTAAAATACAAAATATTTATAGGTCCCACCATTATGGAGAGAGTAGTTTAAAGTACTTCATCCTAAGTGACACATCAAGTCCCTTTTAATTGAGTGTTGTATAGTTAAATGTTAATTGCGTTAGGGCCCGTTCGTTTCTTTTGCATTGGAGGAGATTTTTCAACACACGTGAAACAAGAAAGGAAAATACAAGATGTTATCCCATTCGAACGGGATGATACCTCTGAAATATCATGTCCTGATACCTAAACGACAGGCAATACCTATCAGGTATCAGACGATACTTGCAAGGTATCATGACATGATATCTCAGAGGTATCATCTCGTTTGAACAGGACATCGTTCTGTAGTATTTCACAACGAGAAAACTCATTAGCACATGTTTAATTAAGTACTATTAACTATTATATATTTAAAAATAAATTTATTTTAAAAAACACATCATTAATAGTTTAAAAAGCAAATGAGAAAGATGAAGCTACGGGGAATTGACAGCTATAAAAACATATTCTCCATTTGTCCTCCTAAAATGAGCTGGATGGGCTGAATCTTGATGGCCTTTAAGCCCACTAAGCTATTTTCCTTTTCTCACAAAACATTTCTTTCTTTCTGTTTAGGTCCAATCTACACGTAAATTCAATATTTTCTCAATTCTTTTGATGCCACTTACTAATACTAGTGACTTTTTGAAATATTTTTTTTGAAATCGATTGTTCCCAGATAATATCAGCATGATTAATCTGCTAGCTTCGCACGTGCACAACATCTAGCTTTCCCTGCCATTTCTTAGCTAGTTTGACTTAACACACGTGTACGTGTAGCATGCAGGACTTGGTCAAGATGGCACAACATAAATATTATTCAAACATGTAAATGGACATATATATATATTGACACGCATGTAGTACAGCCCTTGAATATTCAAACAAAGAATGCGTAACACGTTAATTAAGGATATATCGACACCTGGCTCATCTAGATGACAACAATCGACTGATTAATTATTATAAACACGTACGTATAACACAGGTAAAGATCTAGCGAAAGATATAGCTACAGTTAGCTAGTCGCGGC
This sequence comes from Oryza officinalis, assembly GCA_008326285.1. Classification (NCBI taxonomy): domain Eukaryota; kingdom Viridiplantae; phylum Streptophyta; class Magnoliopsida; order Poales; family Poaceae; genus Oryza; species Oryza officinalis. The sequence goes on along the minus strand of BDMV01000001.1, from coordinate 34,985,257 downwards.
AAAAAAAAAAAAGGTTAGCTCGGTAGCTAGTTAGTTAAGTCAAAGTCTAGCGTCGCACGTGTTTGTGTACGTGTGTATGCGTGTAACAGCTAGCTAAATAGTATAGCTCGAGTGCGCGTTCCCATTTTATTGAAGAAAAACAATGTTGAACCAAATGCACATGTACTACATATGTATGGCTATGTCGTTTGAATATGTTTACGGCTACTACGAAAATTTTGAAAATGCCAACTTTCAAAAGCTTCAAATATGAAGTAGGAGTTCCAATTGGGGGGGGGGGGGGGGGGGGGGTTCTCAAACCGACCGATGATATTTGTCAACAAACTTCCAGTAATTTCCAATCAAACTTCGGGAAGCTCTCATTCAAGAAGCACGTTTTTTTTCCCCCAAAGTTCTCCACAATGTTCTGGCTGAAACCAAAAGAAAACTGGAGCTCAACGCTCAATTCATCGTTGCATTGGCACGTTTTCGAAAAAACGTGGTTGCAAATAACCCCGATTAATTCTAACATCTTTTTCCTTAGCTATGAAACCCCTTTCTTGTTGGAATGATTTAACTTAACTATTCTGTTTTGTTTTTCCTCTCTATTTTAAAACTAAGAGGAAGAAGAAAATCCAACATTTTTGTTTGAAAATTTCGAATCAAGTAATAAAAAACAGAGAAATAGCAAAGAATACAATCCATGTTGCATTATCAAGAAATGTACTATCACTAAACCGCGCATTGCAAAGCTATTATAATTAATATTTAGATACTATGTCTTTTTTAATAAGAATTAAAGGGATTTTTTTGATCGGATACTTTTGAAATTCGTAATTAATAAATATCGAGCTGTACTAAGTTTGGAGTCTTAGTGCTAGCTTTTTCATGTATTAATTTATAAGGTTAGGATTCAAAATCAATAAAAACTGAGTTCTATTTAGTTTGGTAGATTTGGCATGATTTAATAAATTTCAAAATACTTAATTAATAATAACGAATAATTTGGGGTCTCAATTATATAACATTTTTCATGTTTTCATTATTTTATAAAATTCATAATCAATAATTGCCAAATTATACTCAATATGGTGGAGTCTTACCTACAACTTTTCATGATTTGATAGTTCCTAAATTCATATTAAACTTCTATACTAATCGGTTAGTTTTAATGTGGCCCATAATGTTAAATACATATGTCATGATAATACAATTCATCTAGTTATCTTTAGAACAAATTAAAAGAAATACCTAATTAGTGCAGATATAATTTTTTGTAGTTGATATTAATGTTCGGGTGGATAGTATCATCTAGTATTAATAAAGCACGGTCAAGGTAGGCAGTGTTCTTTTGGAGGGGTTAGAAACCCCTTCCTTCCGCACACAAAACGAAGTAACAGATTAACACATAATTAATTAAGTATTAGCTAAAAAACTTAAAAATTGATTAATATAATTTTTACATCAACTTTCTATAGAAAATTTTTGCAAAAAATACATTGTATAGTTGTTTGAAAAAGCGTGTGTAAAACGAGGAGTGAAGGTTGGGAACCTCAAGTTAAGAACACAACCTTATTCTCGGGAGAACTTTTACGACGTACGTAAGTACCAAAATTTTATATTGAAGAGTTTGGTATCTTGAGATACGAAGTTTTACGCTAAAAATAATTTATGGTATCTTCCGACAACTTCTCAAGAACAACAAAATTACCCTATTCTAAAAAAGCAGCTGACCTCCATGTCTTTAAACATTTTAAACATGGGCGTGAGAGTGTTGTGTACATACTTAATGGTGTGCGTGTGTGTGTCTTCCTATAGAGAAAAGAAAAGAAAAGAAAAGATAGTTTACATAAAATGAACATGTACATGTCAGACTAAAGGATTAATAGTTTTGCCAATTCATCATAAAATAAAGTGAAAACTCCAATTCCTAACAACCGAGCTCCGGTCTTACCTACCCTCAAGTCCAATCTCGGGTAGGCGCTTAGGCAAGTCCTATTCCCTAAACCGAATATGAAAACCAATCCAAATAAAACGCATACCAGATCCTAGACTTCGCAAACCTAGGATTGGAAAACCGTGTGCCTATACATCCGGTCACGAGATGAAGGAAGGAAAAACAAGTGCGCTTATTGAGATATCTATGCAAGATAAGTTTCATGCATGCCAAAGCTAGTTTCCAATATATGCAAAATTCAGACCACAAGGGACAACAAAAGCCTCACACCCACATCACCTCCACTAGGGTCGGCAAACCCTAGCCACCGCCGCCACCAACCTCCCCCTCCCTCCGCCTCGCTGCCACCAAAGTGGGCTAACAACAAGCCATGCAGCGCGCTAGGCACTGCAGTGGTGGCTACCCCAGGTCTAGCGCAAGCAGACCTAGCGTCGAGGATGGCTAGGGCAACACCTTGTGACAAGGGCACTGCCAAGAAATCAAGGCGGTGAGGTGACCGGTGGAGATGGCGCAGCGGAACAAGCCGGTGAGGTGCAGCTGTGAAGGCGATGCAGCGGGAGCTGCTAGCGATAGATGCGTTGCGTGCAGCCACGGATCCAATGCAGCTGCGGCCGAATTTGCCATCCCCTTCCCCTTGCAGATAGATTCGGTGCCTCCACACCGGATCTAGCCGGAGCAGAGGAGCGATGGTAGCGGAAGGACGATAACCACCAATAGAAAGGAGTTCGTGTTGCGGCAACAGGAGACGGGTGCTGATGAGCTAGTGAAGTCGGCGTAGAGGGAGGGGCTGCCGGCTGAGATGATGGGGTCATTGTAGGTGACGGTGCTACGTGCTGCACGAGGCGACATTGGCCGCACGGAGGACCCGATGAAGGCAGGTCTGGGGTGGCCGACGGTGGGTCGCCAGTGCATTGGAGCTACAGGGTTGGTAGAGGTTGTTTGGGTGGTGGAACTATAGGGTGGCAACGACAGGTGCGGGAGAGGGTGCTGTTGGTGAAAGCCTAGCTCAGGTTTTCTTGAGCTAGCAATGATGACGTCTTCGAACACCGTGATCCTTTCTTGGGGCATTGTCGAGTGGCCACCCTCCATCTCCCTGGTAGGACTCTCCGGTGAAAACCCAGTCCGGATGGACAAGCGACTGTGGCGCTTAAGGTGTCATGACCTCGCCTAGGAGGTCTTGTTCCTACCTTTAACGCCTTCTCTCGGTTTGGTCACTGTCAGGTTGGCGCAAAGGACGAGTGGACCTCCTCTCTCGCTCTCTCCCTCTCCTCAACCCTTCTACGTGAGGATAATCGAAAACTCGTTGACGATCTTCTACGTGGAATCGGTGTGCGAGGGGCGTTTATGACCCCTCTCTAGGTGTAGTAGTGATCGACCACGCTTAACGGCGGTCAGCTTGGCGCTAGAGCTTTCCCTTGGGTTGTATGAGTAGTTGCCAGTGTGTGGTGGTCGTGTTTTTGTTTTGTTTCTTTTTTTCGTTACGATTTTCAGAGTTGTAATTTTGTTTTTTTATATTAATATAAAACTTAGCACTGTCTTGTGAGGGATGTTTAAAAAAAGAGCTAAGGTTCCACGCAAATTTCTGAACTGAGTAAGCGGTTTCAAGGAGGAAAGCAGAACAGCTTTAGAGGTACAAACGGTTCATGCATTTGTCCGTCGCCGGCGGCCGGCCAGCTAGACCGCTTGCCTTAACCGCCGAATCGCGTCTACTGCACAACTTCCAATGCACCAACAAATTAATAAAAGCCCAAACCTCTTATTATACACATGTACTTGCCTTTAGCCAAACGAAGAGAGCTAGCCAAGCCACCATGTGCCATAAATTGGACAGTTGCCTATATATGGGCAAGATTAGATTAATTAAGCTGATCTAGATGCCAAATCGGCAGGTCAGATCTCCAATCTAAAGTGCAAATTCGTCCATATATATATAATTTAAAAGCAGGTGATAATAAGATATTAATTACAATCTAAAGTAACAAGCTAAGTGCAAGTTGGCAACTAAAATAGAACTATATAGCTCCACATACACTCGATCTGCTGCTCCCAGTCGTGAGCTAGTAGTATTTATTTATATACACAAGTTATTTGAAGAGTTAGGATGAGTTCGTTTCTGTGAGATTTTTAAGATGCATGTGAAACAAAAAAAACTTATTAGAATAAGATTAATTAAATATTAACTACTATAAAGTTAAAAAATAAATTTATTTAAATTTTAAAGAAACTTTTATACGTAAAATTTTTCAAAAAAAAGTATCATCAAGCCGTTAGAAAAACGTGCTAATAAAGAATGATGATGTTGTTGTTTGGTGTTATTACTTGGAACTCAGCCTTAGTTAAGCAGAGAGTGGCATAGAGTAACTTGACGTACGGGTTGCTATTAGAACATAAAGACGATCGAATCGGTTCGTTCAACGAAAGCAGGTCGGCACGGGTGCATACATGCATCCGTCTATGCATTGTGTTAGTGACCTAGCTTGCTCCCTCTCTCTTTCACACGAGAGTTAGTGACCTAGCTTGTTTCCTCTCTCTTTGCACACAGCAGGCGCGCCCGTTTCGGCTAGCAAACAAAGCAGCGGCTGGTTGCCTCGCCTAGTCAATCTCTCCCTCCCTTCCTCCATGGCTCTAGCGCTACAGTAAAATCCCCATCTCCGACCCCTCTTCCTCCTCGATTCCGGCTATAGTAAGAATTGTTTGAGCCCCATGATACAACAGCCAAACCTACGACTCAACAACTATGATTCTCATTTTGTGCCAAGTCTGAGTCCTGTGTGGTCGCCCATATACTACTCGGCAAGTTGCACGTTACAAGAAAAAGACCCTAAATGTAATTAGCATGGCAATACCGTTGGCCCTGTCAAGTGCATCAGTTGCTACGATCTGCTCCCTTTGGTAGATTCACCTTCCGGAGAGCCTTAACCTTCTTTCTTAGTTTTTTGGAAGTTTCTCAGTTCTTTCTTATGTGGTTTTCTGATGTGTCAAGTGTCTTTATGTGATATCAGTTGTAATGTTATCGTAGGAGAGATGCTACAAAACTTTAATCTGGGTTCACCCCAGAACTGTTATCATAGGGCTTAACAGAATACGTTACAATTTCTTTTCTTTTTTTAAAAAAGTCCATCATGTAGGATTTGTGAAGAAATATATACTTGGTATATCTTTATCTTGTCTGAGTAGTCTTTGGTATCTTGACATGTTATAGGTGATGTCCTATTATGGATCTTATAGAGACTATATCCTTCTACTATATATTATATATGTCTCATCATACCAGATATGGTATATACATGATTCAAGGGGAATCTTTTAGTTAATCGAAAACAACACACATAGCACCAATTTTGTTTTTTGAAACAATAAAAATACTCGAAAGAGACAGTGTATATAAACAATTGATAATGGGTAATTGTCCTATAACCTAGCGATAAGCTCTCTCAAACATGGCATTTAAAAGTGAAGAGCTGCATCATCAGACTCAAACAATTATCTCAAAAGAAGTGTTTGACAAAGAAAGGAAACGGTTCCTCTGAACAGGGGCTAATAACACCACGAGCTGAAAATGCAAGGTCAATTAATTTTCAAGGTCAATTAGATAAAAACTTGTATGCCAATGGCTTATGGAGCGCTGGGGATGCTCAATCTGGAAAAATTCATGAGAGCGCTGACGGTAAGATAGCTATGGCACGAGTGAAAGGCATCGGAAAATGACATGGATAGGACTGGATACTCCATGCGACAAATCCAATAGGCTACTCTTGGTGGCCATGACAAAAATAACAATTGAGATAGGGACACAATCCTTTTCTGAAACTCAGCATAGATGCAAGGAAGACGTCCAAACGATGTGGCACCAAAAGTCTACGCAATCTCTAAAAGAAAAAATAGGTCCTTCCGAAAGGCAATCGAAGCCAAAACTTGGGCTTCGAGGAGCAAAACTTAACACCTTAAGCCTTGCCTCTTTTTACGGTTCTTTTATACTTATACATGTAACTTTTACTTCAATTATATTCGATGAAAATGACCCATCTCGTATAGATTCATTAAAAACATAAAGAGCTAAAAAAGATCTGGTTTTTATGTTTAGGCCAGGTGCAAAATGGACTGGAGCGGAGTTTAAGGACAAAATAGGCTTTGCCCTTTTTCATGAGGAAATTATAGTTTGGTGCCTCTAAAATTCAGGGTTTGAATAAAGGTTAGTATAGAGTTTGTCGAGCGAAGTTTAGGGTATAACAATGTCGTGGCAAAAACAGTTTATAGGAATAAAATGTACTTTTGCATTTTTATGTGCATACAGAAACATTCCCTGAAACTTCTTCTTGGCTCAAATTCTAGAATAACTGCATTGATTCCAAAATCATCGAAGAAGTCCAAATTTGGACGGGAAGTAGAAAATTGCAGTCGCTTCATCTCACTCAACACGGTGCGCCAGATCGTCCAGCAGCCAGCCAGCATTTGCTGCTCTGCATTCTACAGGTCAAAGCCAAAAACACCAAAGTAGTGAAGTACCCTGCACCTTCCTCCTCGGCACAAACAAGTACTTGATAATACTGACCGAGAATGCTTTAGGCCCCTTTTATTTGTAGAAAAAAAGATAGAAAATTAGAGAATTTCATTCCTATATAGGCAAAATTCCAAGAAAGACTTTATTTAAATAAAGGATTGAATCCTACCATTTTCTTTAAAACTAGCCAATGGCCCGTATGTTGCAATGGATTTTTTTATAGATTATGATTTTTTTTATAGATTATAATTTTTTTTAATTTTTTATCTAACATTATTATCTGCTTGTTGGCTTATAAGCCATAACAAAATTTAAATTTTGAAAGTTGATTTTTGAAGTTTCTTTTATCGTGATCTATTTTCTAGCATCGGTTTAAAACCATAAACAAATAGATATAAGGTTTTAATTTTTTTATTGCTTCGTGTATTTTCTCATGGCTTAGTAAGTCATGTCCATTGTTTGTTTGTACTCTAGATCAAGGTTAAAAATACATGTTGTGTTCATTTCCTTGTGGTCCTCGCATCTCAGTTGGTAGGGTGGTGGCAGAACCATAACCACCACTACGAGATTATAATTTTTTTAAGTTTTTGCGTAATGGGCAATCCCATAGAAATTTGTTGAGTCTATCTCTCTTATCTAATTACTGTATTTTTTCTACGTATACATAAAAGATCATTCTTGTGTTTTATAATCATTTATTTTTCACTTCTATTTTTTACTCGCATTCCGATCAAAATCATGTGTTCTTTTCTATCCCTCTATTTTATCAACAAACCATTATTTACTTTATTTTCTTTATAAAGAAAACTGTATATGGTTACATGTTATGCATTTCGACAATATGGTACTATACTTTTAAGGTTCTATAAAAAATATTCGTAAAACAGGATTAATTATTATTAAAGCTGATATATGAATAGATGCTTTTTTTTAGGAAAATCTAACTTTTATTACAAATCTGGACTATAGCAGAAGTTGATCGAGAGCACAAAATGTCTCCTGCCTTCGAGGAAACCAGCTTCAGTGCTTCTCTGCATGCCTAAGCTGGGTGCTTGTCATGCAGATTACGTAAAGATAGTGGAGTAAACAGTACGACAATAAATCGAACTCCTTTTCATTTCAGGCATTGCATGGATGGACGCCAGCTATTCTATACGTGCGTGATTTTGACTTGACGAATCCAACTAAATGCCATTTCGCTAAAGTAATTTGAGTCTCGCCACTACCATTGCCGGCGACCCCAGATTTCCTTAAAATTTCCAGTTTCCACGTTGACTGGAAACCTGATTAATTGACGATTGATATGATCAATTCGATCTGCAGAAATTGAATGAACTCAGTGCGCATGCGATCAGTTTTGGATTGGGTTGATCTGCTGAAATCGATCGACCAGGACGGTTTCAAAAAGTTTGCGTTTGGTTCAGGAAAATCTTTTCAGAAAGTTGTTGTTTGGTTCAGGAATGTTTCTTTCCTTTCCGAAAAGTTTAACACCAGCTGTACGCGTACGACGATATGTTCAGAGAGAGAAACAGGGCATGACGATGATGAAGAGAAAGGTGAGTCATCAGAATTCAGAAATGGGGCAAGATTTAATTGGACGGTCAAGCCCGTTAATTAATCTGTTCAATTAATTTTTGCTCCGGTTCGCACGGTAAAAGCAAATGCTAACTGTTGCCGCTGGAAATTAATTGGAGATTAGTAGTTTTTTCTTTTTTTTTTGGTGATTTTGGTCGGGCTCAACTGACTGACAACACGCGCCGACATATATGTCGCGAGTCACTGACAGAGCAGTTAATTAATTTGCCAGTGGGTTAACGATCAGGTAACAATAATACGGCAAGTTGCTCACAAGTGGCCGTACGTCGTCGATCAAAGCAAGTCGGTATGCAATTTTCATATTTATGGCTGATATCAAATGCTCAAAAACATAAACATTTCCAGGTAGCATGTCGACGGTCCATTCGCTCAGTACTAGCACAAGCAGAATATAGTCTTATAATAAAGCAATGATTAAGTACTGATATATAGCTGATGCACACTACAAAAATCTCTAACATAATCAGGATCATGATTCGATCATGGCCTTTTTTTTATGGTTCTAAGCTTCCAGCTCCAATCAATGATCATTTTTTCATGAAAATTAATGCAGAAATGTATTTACTTTCATGCAAAATTTACCACCAAAACTTTATCAAGATTTAGCATGCTATATCAAATTAGAAACCTACGTTTGGCCAAACATTAACAGCTAGCAAAATTAAAGTTGCAAGCCTAAGTCAATGGTACCAAAATTTGGAGGAAAAAAGGTCAGACATAGACAGAAAAAGCAGTGTCAAACCAAATAGCCTAGTCAACATCTTGTATAATCACGTCACTCCGTATTGGATCGTACACTGCATTTTGCTCATCCTGTTGGCTGTTCCTTGTGGCTTTCGATCATTCAGTTCGTACAAATCTCTCGCAATTGGTGCATGCATAACAAAAGAAAGTCAAACGCAAGTAGATGATAATTAAGAGGCGGCTGGCATATTTCTATCATAATCATTAATTCTTACATCGTAATCGAATGTGTGGCTGTTGCAACTAATATTGAGTTGACGATCTGATCTTTTCAGTTATCTGTTGGCAGCAAATATTGATTTGCATTATTTGCAGACTGCAACTACTCGCTTACTTTAATCAGATGAAACATATTTTATTACTGTAAATCTGGACAAAGGATATATCCCACCCGATCAAAGTATTTTATATAAAATGGAGGGAGTAGGAGTGCTGTGTTTGACAATTAAATTTTATAAAATAACATAAAACATAGCTATATATATGGGAATATTTTTTTCATTGCAAATATATTTTAACTTTTAATGTTTCTGTACATACTCATATCGATAAGTTTTCTCATATGTTGAAAGATCTGTTTTGAACTAAAGATGTTGGTAGACTGCCTAACAATACCAAAATCAGATCCTTTGACTTAACTGCACATGCAGTTGAGTCAGAGGCTCAACTGACATGTGGGTCTCGCTTTTGCTATGGCCCATGTGTGATAGGCTCGACTGCACAGCCATAAGCACCAAAACAATGACGGGCGGGCTACAGCAGCTGGTTGCTGGGCAGCCACAGCCACAACCATGCAGCCTAGCTAGCAGCCCCAAAGAAATTATGAAAGTTTTGAAAACGACAAATTAATTCCTGCAGGAATTTTATAGAATTCTTAAAACGATATAATCGCCGTAAAACGGACGGCGATTTTTGTCATAGATAGTGAGCTCTACGGACTCGATCTGTCAGTGGACCGGGCATGTCTCCCTCGTTGAGTTACTCCAATTCTTTTTACTCTTGAAACGGTCTCCGTCGTTGGGCTGGTTATGCTCCTGAGCAGTGAAAAAAGAAAAAAATACACCCCAAAAAAACTCTGTACGGTGTACCATGAGGCTTCTTTGGCGGTCCACAAATGTTACGTCGGTGTCATATCAGGAGGATTTGCTCACACCACAAAAATAAAAAAGAAAGTACACCAAGGTGATAAGGCAGCTGGCTCGGTACGTACTACTGGTACGTACCAAATTTAATTACTCATATTTGATGCCAGAAATATGATCCGGTCAAATAGCCAAAAACACTTATATATTTAAAAATAAAGGTGGTGTATATTCCTAACATACTTGTTTTTAGCATCTACTCCCTCCTATTTGGTTTATTATTTTGAGACGAAGAGAATAGTGTATAAGAATTACAACCATTGTTTTCGTTGCACAAATCCTTTCATGCATGGTTTATCTGAATATGAAAGCTTTTAACAAAATAAACCCAAGCAAAACAGTTTTTCCATGAACCTGAAAAAACAAAACCTATCACATAATTTTAAAATCCTGAATTTACAAGATAATAGTACTTGGTACGGTACGGAATATATACTAACTAAAACCTATAAACACTGAATCCGCGGTCCATCCATCAACTAGTCTCTCAAAAGATGCAAGGGCATGCAAACAGTAATTGAGTTTTTCCTTATAGTAACACTCGTAGTATCAAGTAGTGTAAACTATATATAAAAAATAGAAACCTAAAAATATCATTGGATAAAAACAAAATATAAGATTTACTAACCTCGCCAACAATAAGACTTTTACTTATGGTTAAAATCTAAAAATGTAAAATTTTTACTCTTAATAACATAGATAAATTTTAAACATTTATTTTTTATCAATAATAATTTTAGATTACCACTACATGTTTTCTCGTCAACTCGTTTACAGGAGCCATCTACCACAGTGGAAGAAGGGAGTTAGCGACAACAGCAAGCACATCAGGCGGTAGAAAACAGAGGTAGGAGTAACTATAGAAAAATCAACCGCGTTAGTAAAGGCAAAGCACGCAGGTTTGGTCTGCATCGTTCAATTGTCCCTGCTGCTTCAAGGCTTCAACTGTCCCAGCCTCCCTGTCCTTTAGTACAGATATATTTATTTAAAGAAAGAGCAATTTTCACTTAAGACCCTGCTAGATTGCTAGATAATCATGTGCTAATGAGCCGTTTTGTTTTTCGTGCGAAGGAAATGTGTTTCCAGCTCACACAAACCAACACAGCCTATATGTACCCGAACTAAAAAGGTGGCTATATATATTATATATATATTAAGATGGAGGAGATGATTACTTCTAATTATACATCTGGACAAATAGAAAGTACATAATACTAGCACTGTAAAAAAAGCTCAAGCTTCAAACAAGCTGAACTCCAGCTCAAGCCATAGTTTGTGAGCTTTGTCGAACCGACCTCGAGCTTCAAATGAGATTGACTAGGTATGATCTGTATTATTTATTTAATAAACTAGTATATTATTATGCCATTTGTATATATCCGCATGATAAATTAATATGTCTTGGTACTAGCATCACTTATTTATTTTTATTTTTCTTCCTCCTCTTCCATTAACGTGATCAACTAGCTTTTGCAAGGGATTATCTTTAGTTTTATGTTGTCGTACTACTTACAAGTCATGATTGGTAATAGAGATTAAGCTTACTTGGAGGTTATACAAGCTCGGCTCCAGTTTGTGTAAATCTCTAAGCCTAGACAGTCAAGCTCGCTCGAGCCTCGAGCTCGGATCGTTGACATCCCTCACATAAACATACGCCAACGGTCTTTTCAAAACCTCGCGCTACGTTACTACAGTACACAAGAGATTTGCTAAAACCTGGTCCGTCGTGCAACAACGGCGACACGACGAGGACCAAATTGTAATTCATTTTTTTTTTCAAATAAGCAAAGGTAAAAAGAAGAAAAAAAAAGAATAAGAAGAAAAACTCGCCGGAAGAGTACAAAACGAAACCGCGCGCAAGACGGCAAGAGAGCGAGACAGGAAAAACCGAGGCAGAGGCATTGCCAGCCGCGGCCGCGTCGACGACGTACGCGGAAGGAAGCATCGCGTCGTCTCGTCAAGCTCCCCTCCTCCCTCCGCGCGCGCGAGCGACGACCGGTCAGTCCGCCTCCGTCTCCACTTGCTTGCCTCCGCGATTTGCAATTTGGACTTGTGCTCTCTCTCTCTCTCTCTCTCCCTCCCACGCTGATCAGCTGATGCAGTCAGTCGCGGAACAACCGAGTGATCCATCCATCTTCCTCCTATATATGGGCGAGCCTTCCCCGCTGCCTCCCAATCACCAACTGCCCAGCCTCCTCAACCAAACAACAACCAGACTCACCGTTCTTCTCCTTCATCTTCATCTTCATCTTCATCGCCGCCGCGCTCAGCCGGTATGCACTACAGCAGCAGCTCGTTGCTCCCTTCTTCTTCTTCTTCTTCTTGAACCCTCTGCATCATGGGGTTCCCCGGTGATGAGGCCGAGACCCATCTCTTCTGTTTTTCTTGTGAAAGCCTGAGAGAGATGAAATGAAGCTCATGGGTTCAAATTAGGCCAGCCATTTTTACTTCCTCTCGATAATTGTTTCAAGGGAAATAAAATATTTTCTTGGGATAGGCCACCAATGGTCTAGTACTACCGTCTACCTGTTGACTCCCCATGAAAATAAAATCGGTTTTTTAAAATCAGTTTTCAGGAATTTTGATATCTAGTCAGTTCAACCAAATGGTTGCTTTCGGCTAGTACCAATCTGATTCTGAGAGGGATTTCGTTCCAAAGCTTATCTTTTTTTGGTCCATGATTTTGCAGAGCAGTTGGGAACAAGAACTAGTCGTCGTCGTCGTCGTCGTCGTCTTGTTGAAAGAGAAACCGGGACACCGATGACTCTGCGGCCACTCAACACAGAGAGAAGCTTCCTCCTCTCCTCGCCGAAGCCACACAGCCCCAAGGATGCCTGCTCGCCGCCGGTGAGGTCGCCGTCCACCACCAGGCTCCTCGCCTGCAGGAGGCTACCCTCCTCCAACAAGGCCATGGCCGGCGCAGGCGTCCTCGAGAGGTCGCTCAGCTTCAAGAACTGGGAGGCTACTGCGGCGGAGGAGGTCGCCGCCGCACGCGACCCGGAGGTCGCCGTGCCGCCGCCGGAGGAGGCGGCGAGCCGGTGCATCAACGGCGCGCGGCCGGGGATCCTCCTGCTCCAGAGCCCCAAAGCCAAGCAAGGGGAAGCTGTCGCCGTGGCCAAGGCGACGTCGCCGGCGCAGGCCGCCCTGATCGAGTTCTTCTCCCCGAAGCCCCGGTCGGAGCTGGACCAGGCGGCCACCAAGGTGCAGAAGCTGTTCAAGGGGCACCGCACCCGGAGGAACCTCGCCGACTGCGCCATTGTCGTCGAGGAGCTCTGGTGGAAGGCCTACGACTCGGCCTGCCTGAACATCAAGTCCATCTCCTTCTTCGACGAGGCCAAGCAGGAGACGGCGGCGTCACGGTGGTCCAGGGCCGGGAAGCGGATCGCCAAGGTCGGCAAGGGCCTCTCCAAGAACGAGAAGGCCCAGAAGCTCGCGCTCCAGCACTGGCTCGAAGCTGTAAGCTTCCTTTGATTCCTGAAAACCTCTTTGTTTTGTATGCTGCTTTTCATCTTCAACTCCATCGCTGATGTGCTCAAATCTTTGCTGCTTGTTCAGATTGACCCGCGCCACCGCTACGGCCACAATTTGCATCTGTACTACGACATCTGGTCTGCGAGTTCGAGCACTGAACCGTTCTTCTACTGGTGAGTAGTAGCATACTAGCTTCTGAAATGACTGTTCAGTTCATCTGACAAAGCTTCACATTGGCTGCAATCAAAGGTTGATTCTAATTCTAACAGTTTGATGTTGTTTTGTTTTGTTTTCAGGTTGGATGTAGGAGCTGGGAGAGACATACATCACCAAAAGTGCCCAAGAAGCAAGCTTTATTCTCAGCTGATCATGTACCTAGGACCAGTACGTGCCTTCAACATCTTTTTCCTTCTCTGAAGATCACCATATCTGAAACCTTGCAGTGCCTTACTAATCTGAATATTGTTTCTGTTTCAGAACGAGAGGGAAGCTTTTGAAGTTGTTGTGGAGGGTGGGAAGTTGATGTACAGGAAGAGTGGAGTTCTTGTGAACACCACTGAAGATTCCAAGTGGATATTTGTGTTGAGCACAACAAGATCGTTATATGTTGGACAGGTAATAATTGGAATGTAGTACCATTTTGTTTTATTTTACCGGTTCCGCATAGCGCATTCTTGTGTTACGGTGAATCGATTCTAATTGTGTTTAATTTAATCCTCTGTGCAGAAGAAGAAGGGTAAATTTCAGCACTCAAGTTTCCTAGCTGGGGCAGCTACAACGGCTGCTGGAAGATTGGTTGCCAAAGATGGTGTTCTTAAGGCGATATGGCCATACAGCGGTCACTACCTCCCAACAGAAGAGAACTTCAGAGAGTTCATCAGCTTCTTGGAGGAGAACAGTGTTGATCTTGCCGATGTCAAGGTAAATTCAGCATCAAACAACTTTTGCTTGTCTCAAAACAAAAGGTCTCCAGGGATGATATCTGATGAACATTTCCAATGCAATTTTGCAGAGATGTTCGGTCGATGACGATGAATACCCGTCATTCAAGAAGGCAGAGGAGAAACCAGAGGAAGCTGAGAAGCCTACGGAACCCACACATGATGAGATCATGGACAGCTCACAAATTGAGCTGCCTGAGGTAGACATAGTGAAGGAAACAGTTGTCGAAAACAGCGAGGATACCGAGGCGGCACCGATCATGGCCAGCCGCCCATCCTTCAAATGGGCAACCGCGAATGGCGCTCGCATTGGCTGTGTCCGGGACTACCCGGCTGATCTCCAGAGCATGGCCCTTGAGCATGTCAACCTTTCACCAAGGGTGGTGCCCTCTCCTACTACAAACAGGCTGCCGATACCGTCTCCTCGGCCAAGCCCAAAGATCAGGCTGTCACCTAGGCTGCACTACATGGGTCTCCCGACGCCTACCGGTTGCAAGCTTCCGATCCCGAGCCCGGAGATCAGGAGGTCACCAAGGGATCAGTTCATGGGGTTTCAGACACCGGCAGTGTCTCTCACACTCCCAAAGCTGGGGAAGTGATCATGCCATGGCATTGTTCATGCAGCGGTCTCATGATATCAATACTGCTGTTATGGAAGCTATAACAGCAAAAATTTTAGTTAGTTGTAGCTTAGATCAGAGATAACATTTTTGTCATATGTTTTGTTTGTTCATAAGTGTGCTGCCATTCTTTAGTATGTTCATCTTCTTTGACCTGAGGTGAATCCAGGGCACGGTGTAAACAACGAGCTGTGTAGTCTGGATTCGCAAACTTTCAAGTACAGAATATAACTGGATTTTTTCGGAATAAAAGAGATTGTTTTGCTCAGATTTGTCTGCGAAGTAAATATTATGTTCCTTCTTTATCAATGAAAAGAGGCAGTTCTCCTGCCCTCTTATTTGAAAAAAAAAATTATGTTCAAAATATGTTTGCTCTGATGTTTTATGACTTAGATCACCGGCTTGGCAATACTAACAGAACAACCTTTCAGCATCTTTGTACGAATATAAATTTTAGTTTCAAACTAACAAGAGTTGCACTGAAGTTCAAGATGAGAAATTCAGAACTCATATGAGAGAATGCATATAACAAAAGAGAAAAAAAAACAATTCAGTTTCATTTCTGCCAGCTGAAAATCTTGGACGCGCAGGAGAAATGGACGCCTAGTTTGCAAGTTTCTGACCTGTTCCTTGCTGTTTTTTTCGGTAGTTGACCCATTTACCTCTTGAATAGAAACACTGCAGCGGGAAGATGATGTTGAGCTGTATTTGACTTTTCTGAAGATATACTGAATATCATGAGGATTTTCAAGTGCTAACTTGTTCTAGTTGCATTTGATCATTAGAGCATGATTGCATGATATTTCTGAAATTCCAATCCTGTGCCCCAATTCCAGGGCTCTGTGTGCCATGCTGTTCAGTCGAACTTGTTTTCCATAGTCCTGAAGCCTACTATTGATGACTGTGACCAAATAGGCTCCCAACTATATCTTTGTTGACTTCCTTTGTAGAGAAAAAACCCTTTAGAACAGAGGGTTGGCAAATGAGTTTTTGAGATTTAATTTCCGAAGGATTTTTTTTTCTATAAAACCCTGTGATTCTTAAGAAAAGATAGGAAATCTCCCATGTCATTGTGTTCCTATGGTCCAATTCCATATAAAAATAAACAAGAGATCATGTCTCTTGGAAACTTTGTTTGTTCAATTCTTTTTCCTGGTTTGAATCAAAGGCTACTTGAATTTTGGTGTTTCTCCTGTTGTTGTGTTTTCCTATCATACGTTCCAAAGGGGGCTAAACTGTGTTCTTTTAAAGCTTTAATTTCCCTTATTTGGTTTGCAAATATAGAGTGGAACATAATGGGGTGCATTTTTGTTACTGTATTTCAATATTACAAATTCATAGTATTCTTTGCTCCACACAAGATTCAGACACTTCACACTTGTGTTGTTTGCTCCCTTTTGGAGGACCGAGATGAATGTTTGGATCGCTGAATCCATTCAAATTGTTGATGTGAATGCGCATGTTGTAGTTGGTACATGCTAACCGGTCAACCTGAACAGACATTTTACAAGTCATATGATCGGACAATTATAACCTGGAATTATCTGCTTGTCATCTGATCTCATCTGTCGATGTGTGTACTTGCGAGAGATTTCCAAACGTACACGTCTCTGCTAACAAGCGACCAAAAAAAACCAGAAGCAGATGACAAAAGAAGTAGATGGTATTTCTATAAACCAGCCAGAATGTAATACAACAAATGAATTGACTCATTTACCGAATCGAGAAATTTTACCAGCAATATTCAAATGTTTTTTCTCGATTTGATCTGTGCAAACAGCACTATATTACAGATAGATTTCTGTGAAATACAGATTTAGAGACTACATAACAACTTACATGACAGGATTATGGCCAAACCATCGTTCGCAATCTCACTTGCATGGCACTCATTAAACTTTAGGGACATAGGACAAGCCAGGTAAATCTTTATCATAGAATATGGAGTCGCATACAATATATAAGCCAGCACAAATTTGTGCCACAGGGATACAAGTACAAGCTCCAGAGAGGAAATGGTTTCATAAGATGCAATTGGGGGCCTTATTCTGTGGATGTTGGCCCCCACTGTTACACAGTAAATAATAATAATACGCAAGACAAGGTTTGAGACTAGTACTTGCAGTCAACATGTTTATGCTTGCGCATGCAGTAGGTGTGATGATGCTAAAATGTAAACAAAACCCTACAGAACATAAGTCTATAGTTGATACTACAATAGCATTAGAAAAATGGCAACAGATGGGAGTGACCCTAAGAGGCAGTTTGTGCTGCTTGCAAGTCCTGGGATGCATCTGTAGTCTGGAAGTAATCTTGCAATGCGAGTGTCTCAATTGATTTGTTCTTCAAGCTTTTGATAGCATCGACGGTAGCACGCGCCCCATCCACGGTAGTTATAATCGGGACCTTGTAGGCCAGGGCCAATCTGCGGAGCTGGAGGCCATCTTTGGAGTCAAGAGCATCACCTGAGCTAGTTATCACCATGACCTGTATCTGACCATTCTTAAGCATGTCTCTGGCATTTGGTCGCCCCTCATGTATTTTCAGAACTGGCTCCACTGGGATGCCCTCCAGCTGAAGTACTTTGGCTGTTCCAGATGTGGCAATGATGTTGAAGCCAAGTTCCCTGAACCCTCGTCCGATTTCAGCAAGGTGACGTTTCGTCAGGTCATTTAGACTAAGGAAGACAGTTCCACTTAATGGGAGCTTCTGTCCAGCAGCAATCTGTGCCTTCGCGAATGCACCAGAAAACTCATAGTCAATGCCCATCACCTCTCCGGTGCTGCGCATCTCTGGTCCCAGAAGAATGTCACAGCCCTGGAATTTCTCAAATGGAAGAACGGCCTCCTTGACAGAAACATGCTTAGGAACAACTTCCTGAGTGTACCCAAGCTCTGGCAAGGTCACACCGGACATGACCAGAGATGCATATTTCGCCAATGGATGTCCAATTGCTTTCGAGACAAAAGGGACAGTGCGTGAAGCCCGGGGATTTGCCTCAAGAAGGAATACCTCGCCAGAAGTAGTAATAGCATACTGGCAGTTCATGAGCCCACAGACGTTGAGACGCTTTGCCAGCTTCGTGGTCCATGAACGGATTATATCTAAGCACTTTGCAGAGACTGTTCTAGTGGGAAGTGAACAGGCGGAATCACCAGAATGGACACCAGCCTGCTCAATATGCTCCATAATTCCGCCAATCACAACATTGCCAACTGAGTCAGCCAATGCATCAACATCAATTTCAATTGCATCAATTAGATATTTATCCACCAAGACAGGCCGCTCCGGATCTACTTGCACTGCAGTTGCGAGGTATTTAATAAGTTTCTCATCATTGTACACAATCTCCATAGCTCGGCCACCAAGAACATACGAAGGCCGGACAACAACAGGGTAACCAACTTCTGAGGCAATAGACAAGGCATCCGATTCACTTCTTGCAATCCCTCCTTTAGGTTGCTCAATTCCAAGCTCTTCAAGTATAGCATTAAATCTTTTTCTGTCCTCAGCAGCATCAATAGAATCTGGTGATGTCCCCCATATCTTCACAAATCCAGTGCCTGAGGCAGACACCAGCTTCTTGTCCTCCAGATACTGTTGTATAGGAAGCGCAAGCTTTAGAGGAGTTTGCCCTCCAAATTGCACAATTATACCATCTGGGCGTTCCAAATCAATAACATTGGTTACATCCTCAACTGTCAATGGCTCAAAGTACAAACGGTCACTGGTATCATAGTCAGTTGAAACTGTCTCTGGGTTGGAGTTCATCATTATAGTTTCATATCCAGCCTGATAAATCATTACAAATAAGCAATTAACCCATACAGGAACTTTTAACAAAACATACAGTATTTGATGATATAGCTTGATAAGGCAGGACTTGTTTATTTCAATCATACAAATGTTAATAATTGTAAAAACCAAAAAGTGGAGACAAATGAAGCAGAAACAAACCTCTCGAAGGGCAAATGAAGCATGACAACAACAATAATCAAACTCAATACCCTGGCCTATCCGATTGGGTCCGCCACCCAAAATCAACACCTTTTTCTTATTAGTTGGAACAGACTCGCATTCATACTCATACGAGGAATACATGTAAGGTGTATTGGCTTCAAATTCAGCAGCACAAGTGTCAACCCGCTTGTATGTTGGAGCAACTTCTAGTGCCAAGCGCCTTAATCTCACATCACTTTCTGAAGAAGATGTCGCAAAGGCAATCTGCTTGTCACTAAAACCCCTCCGCTTCACTTGATAGAAGTCATCTTTTGACAGCTGATCTAGGCCCCTTGAAATAAGGAATTGCTCAACATCCACTAGCTCCTTGAGCTCAGTAAGGAACCATTTATCAATAAAGCTAATTTCATGGATATCCTGAATCCTCATGCCTTTCTTAAAAGCTGCATAAATAGCATGAATCCGGTCTGGGTTAGGTACCCGCAAACTATATTTTAACTTTTCCCAGTCCCAGTCAAGTTCCTTGATGGGTGCACAACCCCATCCTGCAAAGCCAGTCTCCAATGAACGGACAGCCTTCTGGAAAGACTCCTGGAAGGTCCGTCCTAGAGCCATGGCCTCACCAACAGACTTCATCTGTGTGGTTAATACTGGTTCAGACCCAGGGAACTTTTCAAATGCAAAACGTGGTATCTGCATCATAAATATAGGGTAAGTCAGGAAAGAAGATTAACAGCTCTGCATTAACTTACAGGTACAAATTCTGTATGATGAACAATGTGAAGAACATGTCTGAGTCATCAACTTGAGTTTGTACTATAACCGACAAACATGCAGGTTTAGGCTATAGGGTTGGCTAACCCCGCGAACCCACTTATAGGTCAAAATAAGCATGTTCGCGGGCTTATTTGGGCCTATAAGTGGGTTTCGCAGGTTAGCCACTTACACCCTTGCCGCGTTTAGCATCATCATAGATATATAGGCATGGGTAGCTTTGTGGGTACACATTGGCCTATCTATATCAACTAAAATGCAGTTTTTCTAGTTCATGTTGTATATTTTTGTTCATAATTGAACTAGAGTTGGTCAACAGAGTGATCTGTGTCCATCCCTAAGCATCATTGCAAGTAATTGCATCATTATTTGCTGGTAGAGCATATTCCAATTTGTGAATGTTTAAATGTATTAAAGTAGTTGATTACTATGTTCTGAAGTGTGGACAGCAGGATAGTATTTCTGAGGAGGAAGGTATCACATCTTACATGTACAGAATATGCACTTCATATCAATTCTCAATTTTTGTAGTACAGACTAGATACCCAAGGGAGGTTGGAAGTACTACTGGAACAATTATCATTGTATATGCAGCGCTCCAAGATATGTGGATAATGTAGCTCAATTGATTGTGATATTTTTTATCTTTATTTGACTAATATTTAGCAAAGTTTTACGGTTGCATGGGTAAGATGATTACAAAGCAATTGGGAGATAACCATGCAAAAAATGGATAAAAGTATATACCAAAACAAAGCTAGACAGTACTGAGTTAAATAAGCACTACTAGGTTAGTAACAGGTAAATGCTAAGCACAGTAATGCACAGTTTCTTTGGCCTACCAAATTATTCAATACAAAGATGGAATGAAGCACATCAGGAGTAATTGAAGTTATCATTTAAGTGATACTGAACAAGTGTGCTTGCAAAATCAATAACCACCCATTGCCAAGCAAAGAGGAGAACAACCGACATACCAAATTAGTTCGTTATTGTGGTCATGTCTGCATTGCAGTCCCTAACTACTGCAAGCATTATTAGCACAACTGAAGGCAAGATAGCATGCTTCTAAAATAAGGATGAAAAATGCAACAATTGCACAGTGCACCAATTATCATTGCCCAATAAATCTTAGAAACAGAGGAAAAAAACATACCTTCGTGACCACATAGTCAATGGAAGGCTCAAAGCTAGCAGGAGTCTTCTTCGTGATATCATTTGGGATCTGGTCCAAAGTATAACCTACAGAGAGCTTTGCAGCCATCTTGGCAATTGGAAACCCTGTCGCCTTTGATGCGAGAGCTGACGACCTCGACACCCTGGGGTTCATCTCAATCACCATCACCTCCCCATCGGCAGGGTTCACTGCGAACTGCACATTGGAACCCCCACACTCCACACCAATCTCCCGGATGATCGCCACGGAGTAGTCCCTGAGCCTTTGGTACTCCTTGTCAGTAAGCGTCTGCGCAGGCGCGACCGTGATCGAATCCCCCGTATGCACGCCCATGGGATCGATATTCTCAATCGAACAAATGATGACCACATTGTCGGCCATGTCGCGCATCACCTCCAGCTCGTACTCCTTCCACCCCAGCAACGACTTCTCGACGAGCACCTGCTGCGTGTGCGATGCCGCCAGACCGGCTCGGCAGATGTCCTCAAACTCCGCCCTATTGTACGCGATGCCTCCCCCGGTGCCACCGAGCGTGAAGGCCGGGCGAACAATCAAGGGGAACTCCCCAATGTCCTCGGCGATGGAGATGCACTCCTCGAGCGTGGTGCCGATGCCGGACGGCGGCGTCTTGAGGCCGATGCGGTCCATGGCCTGCTTGAAGAGCTGCCGGTCCTCGGCGGCGCGGATGGCAGGGAGGGAGGCGCCGATGAGGCGGACGCTGAGGCGGTCGAGGGCTCCCGAGTCGGCGAGCGACACGGCGAGGTTGAGCGCGGTTTGCCCGCCCATGGTTGGGAGCAGCGCGTCGGGGCGCTCGGAGGCGATGATGCGCTCGACGAGCGGCGGCGTCATGGGGCCGATGTAGGTGCGGTGGGCGAGGTCGGGGTCGGTCATGATGGTGGCCGGGTTGGAGTTGACGAGCACCACCTCGTAGCCTTCCTCGGCGAGCGCCTTGCAAGCCTGCGTCCCGGAGTAGTCGAACTCACATGCCTGCCCGATCACGATGGGGCCGGCCCCGAGGATCATGATCTTCTTCACCCCGGCCAGCTTCCCTCCCTTGCTCGGCGCCGCCGGGAAGCGGCGCACCGCGACGGCATCCTTGGAGGCGGAGGCGCGGAGGGAGAGGCCGCTGCAGCGGCGGTGGGGGTGGTGGCGGCGGGGGAAGGGGAGGAGGGAGGAGCGTTGGAGGAGGCGGTGGTGGGACGGCGACGGGGAGGGGCGGAGCTGGGACGGGGCGGAGGAGAGGGAGGTGGCCATGGCGGCGGCGGCGGCGGCGGCGGCGGCGGGTGAGAGGAGGAGTGGGGCGGCGGCGTGGTGGGTGGTGGGGAGGTAGGGTTTTTTTGTAGATGAGAGAGAGGAGGGGGGTACCCGTGTTAAGGGTTTAACCCTTCTCCTAATTTTCTATTGTGAGCTGGCTTTACTTAAAATTGGACACCTACACGGCGCCTCTATGTGTGATTTCTGGTGTCCACGACGACGTTTCATGTTCGAATTATGACGCGCTCCCTCAAACTAGCCTGTTTCTTTTACGATATGTGAAACCAATTCGAATTGCTACTAAGAAGTAAATTCTTTTTGTCCTGAGCTGTTTTTTTTAAAAAAAACGAAATTTGACTCCGGAGACGCAAATTGACTGTGTATTTGACACCGGGATTCAGATGTTATGGTGATCTATTTCGATGCGGATTTGCAGGGTAAATCAGTGGTTTAATTGCCAGGAACGTAATTTTGGATTGTAACCTTGACTACGGTCCAGCAGGAGTCACCTAGGTGTAAGTGCAATAATAAGAGGATAATGTGTGACCCATCAAATGCCATTGGCTTGAAAACTGAGGAGGGGAAAAAAAAGAGAAAAAGATGCGGACGAGTTATTAGTACAACAAAAAACCGAACAGAAAAGACAAAACTTTTGTTTTATATTTTTCCTGTAATAGCATAGAACTAGATAGATGATGACTAGACTGAGAATATATTTTTTACGATGCTAATCACCTGTATGGGCTTATGATCAATTTCATTGTCATGCTACCGGGTGATGCAGGGTGTAATAATTAACGTTATCCTTTCGTATCAGCTGATTATTGCGTCACTGCTTGCTTGGTATGCTACCCCCATCGATTAATCTCCTGTTTAACTTGGTTTCTCTCTGGCTTCTGCAAGTCCCTGTCATGTGTTTCTTCAACCTCAACACAAGTAAATTTGCATGTCAATGTGGTTCAGATATCTCAACACAAGAGGCACACTTAAAGCAAACACACAGGGCAAGATTTAAGCAAATTCAGGGACACTCAAGTATGTTGCCGGTAGGTTTAAGTAGGAACTCTCTGATAACGCAGTCCTACGATGATATGCAAATTTAATCTAACAATGTTAAATCATAGGGATGTCAAATGTCAATAATCTTAGTAGTAATGACAGATTTTTGTGGCCATATATGTCTTATAGGAGTAAATAATTGCATGAGGTCGATGTTTTGTGATGACGATGAGTCACGATTTGTGGAC
This sequence comes from Oryza officinalis, assembly GCA_008326285.1. Taxonomy (NCBI): domain Eukaryota; kingdom Viridiplantae; phylum Streptophyta; class Magnoliopsida; order Poales; family Poaceae; genus Oryza; species Oryza officinalis. Next base: position 34,961,894 of record BDMV01000001.1, on the reverse strand, counting down.
GGTTTTGGTTTAAAGAAAAACGAGCACGCGATTGGCGCCAATCAACGGTGGACCCGGCGAGAACGCACGCCATAAAGCAAGCACTGAAGCACCCCCTTGACGGCCCAGATAAGATGGCCGCTGGTCCCTCTTATGGATAAGCCAAAGCAATGCAGGGAGGCAACTTGGACCTAATCGTGATATTTTTCGAAGAAAAAAAACACTTGGCTCTAATGTGACACTCCAATTACCGAGCAAACAAGCCAATCAGGAGTTGACAAAAATGCAAGGCCAACCTTTGCTCATGACCCAATTGACAAGAGACTCTACTCTTTTGTCTTGTCGTGTGGTATTTAGAACTCCTCCTATTTTAAATTATTTATCATCAGATCTATGTCATTAAAATAAAATATGTTTATGTTTAACTATTAATTTTTAGAACTCCATATAATATAGCATCACAAGATCTATGTTTTTAGATTCATCGTAAGAAATACTTTCATGTTATATAATTTGCGTGTTGTTAAAGTATACGGATCTCTCGAAACTGATGGTCAAATATATAAACATTCGATTTATGACAAAGCTAAAACGATAAATCATTTGTAGTAGAGGGAGTACTAAGTCCTTAAGTGAACAGGCTCACCATGACATTAATAGGACGTTTGTCTATTGAGACGACCAAGTCGGGTCACCACATGGTAGGTGGGATGGAAAGGGAATGATATGGGTAGAGGGGGAGATCGATGCAATGGGAAATGGCAAGACTACTATGGAGTCACCATTATAGGCCTATAATTATTTCACAGATTGTGACGGGTTCCTACGATAACCTAACCCAACCCACAGAAGTCAATGTTGGACGGGTTGGGTCAATGGGTTCAATGGGTTAAACCATTTTCTTCCTTAGCTCCAGACAAGAACAAACTAAAGCTAACGAGTAGGAAATGGCCATGGCTGTCCTTGATGAACTTGGCACACATGAGCTACAAACTCCTGCTCGTAGGTCGATGGTGAAGAGCTCTATTTCACGTCGTAGTTGAACACCACGTTGTACTCATGTTGAACATGAGTACGACATGTGTGAAGGAGATGCTTAGTGTAGTAGCGTGGACTAGTGCAAAAGAGATGTCTGGCAGGACATAGCATGAACCGTACTCAAGCCAAGTGTCTCGACATCACTGGGAGAGCGGTGTTGCACACGCAGCAACCACAATAGCTCCCCTAAATAAGGCCTCACCATCCTAGCAGTTGTTAGCGACCTGGATGATGGCATCAATGTCCTCGGCTCCTCCACGAATGATGAGCCATGTGCCTCAACTCTTGTTGCAAGCTGCAGCCATGTTCGCCCTAGATTGAGCTTAGTTTGCTTGAATTTGAAGATATCTTCATCAACTTAGGCGCATTGCCGCACTTGGTCCTTGATGGCAAGCTGCTTGTTTAATTATGCTTCATCAGGGTTGAACATGTTACACTCAATCTGACCCAACCCACCACAAACCACATGAACGGTTATTGCCAATTGATATTAGATATACTAAATCCAGTAGCCATTGAGGAGGAGGAATTCATAAGTGAAGCAAACCACTAGGTTAGGAGAACCTATGTCGATAGTGGGGCAGCGATCTAGAATGACTTGCCGAAGGTGACATTGACTGAGGAAGCAGATGGCAGGACGTTGGGTGAAAGGCGCACAAGGTGAGGAAGGAGGGTGAGGCTGCATTGTTTGATTGAGCAAGAATATTAAGGGCGGGGGAAGGATATATTACATTATAATCCAAAAGTGAGCTACTAGCGACACAAACTCATGCAACTAATGAACTGATCATCCTCATTTTCCTCTATCATTAAGGACTTGTTTGGTTCATGGCCATTCTTAGCCTTGATAATTCTTTTTTGATATTGCAAGAATCGACCATTGCCAAATTTTTTTGGCAAGGACTCCATTTGGTTTGTTCTCAAAGTTGCATTTTAAACATTCAGCTAAGCCAAATAATAACTTGGCATGCCAATTTTGTTCTACAAACCAAACAAAAATATTTTAGTATTGCCAATCTTCAGATTGGTTGAGTTTGGCAGTAATTGAAACACACCCTAAAATCCAAATTACTACTAGCAGTATCCAATGGCAGACCATCCTAGGCCACATGGGTCATGGCTTGAGGCCTAGGTACACAAATCCTGAGGAGAATTTGCTTGACGGGAGACTAGCCTAACTCATCATCAAGGACGATATGAAGGTGGTCGTCAGGACGAGGAGCGAGGAGTTGTGGAGCACGATGATGAGTTTTGGCGACGGTAGCAGCAGCGCGACAAGAGCGACAGTGGCGGAGGTCGACTGGTGCGGCGTGATGATAGAGGTGGGATGCCTCTTCATCCCCTTGCCAAGGGCCCTCGCACCGAGCATGCTAGCGTCGTACCCGCCATGGTCAGAAGGGGAGAGAAAGAAGAGGTAGAGAGAAGAAGGGAGGAAAGAGAGGGGATAACACATGGGTCCCAATGCAATTTTTTAGTTTTTGTGCTAAGAGATTTACTGACTCAACGAGCTAACCGTGGTCAAACTACCGAAAGAGTCGATTTGTTCCGGTTTACAAAGATGAGGGATGCATTATACCCGGTTTTACAGATAAGGAGGCGATTCAATGAGGTCAGATAGACTTATTCCAAGCTTAAATAGAACTCTGCATTTTCTCCATTTCTCACCATGTTATTATAAATTTGGCCCAACCCTCACTGGGCCTGGCCCAAAACTGGGTCCGCGCGGCATCACTGCAGTGTCTCAATCACTTCGAAGACCAGTCGCGCCTTGGCCACACACAGCCCTGGTCCACGCGCACGGCTAGCTGCGGCATACGCATGCCGCGATCGATCGAGCGGTTGCAGCATGAATTGGCCAAACCAAAACAAACCAACCATGCACACACGCACGTAGCCCACGTACTCCAACGCCTCCGTCGATCGCCCACCTTACCCGGATCACTAGTCCACTACTACTGGCTTCCCCCCCTATATCGATCGCGCCAAGCCGCCCATGAACGCACGCACAGACACACATGCTCTCTCTCTCTCGATACCATGATAACGCACCCTGCCGCCGTGCTCAAGCACGGTCGCCACCTCCTCCGCCGGCTCGTCGTCTCTTCTCCCGCGATCCTCCACGCCGCGTGGATCACGGCCCTCCTCGCCGTCTGCCTCGCGCTCTGCATCATCCACTCCCGCAAGCCGCCGTCCTCCTCGTCGTCCAAGGCTGCCAGGCGCCAGCGCGGCGCCAGCTCGTCCTCGACACGGCGCCGTTCCGGGCCAGGGGATGAGGGCAGCAGTGGCGGCGGAGGCGGCGTGGGAGGTTCCATCAAGGCCACCGCCGCCGCCGCCACGCCGCCGGCCAAGGTGTCCCCGACGCCGAGCGACGCTGCCAAGGCCAACGGCCGTGTTGGCGAGACGCATGCGGCCGCGGCGGAGGGGCGCGTGCAGGGCAGCGGTTCAGCGGCTGTCCCTGTCACGGTCATCGACGTCGGGACGCACGGCCCGATTGCGCCGGCGTTCCCGGCGCCCGACCCGCTCCCGCCCCGCCGGAGCCTGTCGGTGAAGCACATGCGTCTCGCGGAGCGGCTCGGGGCGCGGATACGCTCGACGCGGTGGGGACGGGACGACCACGACGACGACGACGACGACGCAGGCGGCGGCGGCGACCCGGCTGCCGCCGCCGAGGGCAGCGCTACTCTGTGGACGAAGACGATCATCCTCGGCGAGCGTTGCCGCGTCGGGGACGACGACGAGGACGGCGACGGCGACGCGGTGGTCCGGTGGAAGAGCTACCGGCCGAGGCAGCCGCGGTCGGTGCCGATGACGCGGAGCAACTCGTTCGCCGGCGTGGGTAGCCTGCAACTGCAAGGCGGCGGCGCATCCAGACCACCTGCCGATGTGCCCGTCCATCTAGGTCGGAGAGCTAGCCTTCCTGCCAAGGATGAAATGTGACGTCGTCCCACAAGGCTAGAGTTCTCGAATTAATGTTCTTCCGTTTTGATTTCTTTTATATGTGACACTTTCAGTGAAAATGTATGCGTGGTTTCAGTTATTCAACGTACGTGTATACACATTGCTAGGATTATATATCTTTGCCGCGGTTGAAAAGGTCGGTTACCTAACTTCTAGTAACTTCTAATTCATATCTTTGCCGCAGTTGAAAAGGTAGGTTTCCTAACTTCTAACTTCAAATTTATTTTCTAAATCCTATAAGTACATAATCTAAGCGAGAATCTAGATTATCTTTTCTTAATACGCTTAGTGCATCTATAAATCTTACTAGATTATTTGAAGTAGCCGAAGATTCTGAATGAAAGCTTCAACTACTATATAAGCCCCCAAACAAGGCCTTTAAGCACAACCATGGCAAATTGTACCAGCTTGTAAACACTGAGGGTTAGCTATTAACACATGATTAATTGAGTATTAATTATTTTAAATTAAAAAAATAAATTAATATGATCTTTAAAACAACTTTTATATAAAAAAGATTCGTAAAAAACACATCTTCGGGGAAAAAAGGTTTTTCTCGCGGCTGCGGAACGCACATACACATATACACTAGACTCGATCGATGCTGTCCAGACGCACAGACAATTCATCGGGAAGTTTTCATGTTAATTTTCAACGAAGACACTTAATTCGGTTGATAACTTGATGAACAGTTGTTTTCACCGGGTTCACCTACTTACCTGTAAACCGGAACCACTGAGATTCACGAAGTACAAGCAGCCGTCTTTACTCTCAGCAAGGGAAGCCTGACACCGTCCAACACGATTTCAGAACAGATATGAGAGCAAGACGCATATAAAGTTGTTTTCGTCGGAGAAAACAGTTAAAAGAAATGTGATAAACTAATGCAACACTCCACATTAGACAATGCATTGATCTGCGGCCAAAATAACAGAGCGCCCAAACTAAAACGCAACACTCCACAAACACGTCAATAAATAATCACTTTAAGTTACTTACAATTTCCACACTTTCTCCGACAGCAATTGCATCCCGAAATGCACACACGACGCGTGACCCAGAGGGCAAATATCTTGACAACCTTGACACAGGATATTCCATCTAAAAAGGACTAACACACAGCATCTAAGAGCACAATAGGAGCAAACAAGAGCATGTACAGGGGGCTTAAAACGTTGTTTAAGGTCATAGCCGCTGGAGTACCAGGCCGACCCTTTATTTAGCCAGCCAGCCTCCAGTACTTCGGGTCAGCAGGCTGCCATAACACTCCAGCATTCTCATCCATCTCAGGATAGGGGGAGCAAGTTGAAAAGTATCTCCTCACTTCCCCTTTTATACCCAAGAGATCAAACTATTACGCATAAGATCCCGACGATATTAGTAATGGATCCTATCGTTGGCATCAAAATTTAGGCCTTGGATGCCTCTTATAGTGGACTCATAGTTCTTGTTAGCTGCATGCCTGCCAGATGACGAATGCCTGGGGTCAGAATAATCGAGCATCTGTGAGGTCCTACGAGGAGCACTTCTTTGGAATGTCCCAGGACTTGCATCTGGTGTGCGGCTACGTGATGGTTCAGTTTCGCTGCTTTGCAGTTCTCGGCTACTAGAAACAACAGGTCGCCTTAAGGATCCGCTTGACCGACCCAACATCGTTGAACTGGAGAACTACAAGTCAATTGAGGATCACATATTACATAGCAAAAAGATAACCAAAATAGCTTCAGGCTTCCATGGAGCATTTATCACAATAACAAGTCAAACAACCTAAACAAAACTAAAAAAACTCACCAAAGCATCTTTTGAAGTGGACATGTCTGGCCTAACTGGGGACTTCTGTTTTGATAAGCTGCCAGCATTTATTCCTGTAGGTGGAACCTGACGTCGTGTAGGATCATCTGACCACCCGCTTCTTCTTCCCTCTTCAGTGGCTAAATCAATTCAGGACATAAACAATATAGAATCAATGAATGCAAATTTTTTAAAAAAACATATGAGCTAGGTCATAGAAACAAAACAATCTTTTTCAAAACTTGCCTAATCAAGTTGCCATGATTTCAGTTACAGGAAAGAGTGGATTATGCAATTATTTGATAGGCAGGAAACAGAAAGGACCATTCTTTACATAACTTACTGTTTTTACTGTTACCATTTTTTAATCGCAATTTATGTTGCACTACCTTTTGCAATAAGCACCTGATCTAAGACTTTCCCAAGATTCAAATCCTAACCATTTTATGGAATACCATCTGTGTTGTGATTTGATGATAAGTTGTAAAGAAACAAGCAGCTATCACCACATCAATTACAATCTGTAAAATGGAATACCTGATAGCCTATTATTATTTGCTATTGGAGACATTCCAGAGCTTTGCCCTGCTGCTGCAGCCTGAAACAAAAGAGCATGGACATTCATCAGATACCCATCCGGGTATGCAACTGCAGGAAGAGAGTGCTTTGGCTTGCACTGACAATAGCACGTGGTGGAACACTGGTCATCTGTGATTGCTGGTACTTAAGAATGGTCCAGTCAAAAACGTAATCAAACTGAAATCCTACAGATAGAAGAAGCAATTTGTGAGAGGTATCCTAAAAAGAGCAGTTCTGGAAACATTTTGTGCAGAAACCAACCCTCTCGAATGAAAAGGTCCCTGAACAATCTCTTCAGGTATTGATAGTCTGGCAAATCTTCAAAACGTAGTGAACGGCAGTAATGGAAGTAGGATTGAAACTCAGAAGGGTATCCGCGACAGAGAGCCTGCAGATGAAAAAGAAAATGATGGTAAGAATCTGTTGGTCCATAGCCATAATTAAATCTTCAGAGGGGAAGAATGACCTCAATTGATGTAGCAATCTTCCGTTCGCTAATTTTCTCATACTTCTGTTTTTTGGTCCCAGCTTTTAGACCCTGCCATGGAAGACTGGTACCAAGAAGAGCAAATGTCTTGTTTAGAGCACAACAGACCATATAAGCAGGTAATCAAATAAAGCTAACATAACTAACCTTCCTCTTAAGAAGTACATGAGTACATATCCAAGAGATTCAAGGTCATCCCTCCTGCTTTGTTCTGTTGAAAAAGAAAAGAAATACCAAAGTTCATTTGTCAAACTAGATGGTGCATCTACCAGTAATAAGACAAAATAATTGAAGAAATGTATACAATTGTGCATTTAAGATAGGCATGAGATCAAAATTCAAGTTGCACCAGACTTACCGATTCCAAGATGGGTGCTTACACTAGCATATCGAGCAGTCCCAGTCAAATTTTTGTTCTCTCTGCACTTCAGTAGACAATTGTCATATGGTTTCTTAAGAAGGGTAAAAGTCTTACTCAGAAGAGGAATGGCACTTGGTAAGAAAAAACTTTCATCTACGACCAAATTTTATGCACAAACACAATATAGTTATAGTGCCCAGTGAGGTGACAGTAGGCAATGCGAAGGCAATTTTAATAAAGTAATGCATAAGTGAAAAAAAAACGATAATGTGATGCAAACATACAAGATAAGTAAATATCAACCTCATAGATAGATGGACTACAATATATCACCTGTATGGAATGTGCTGGTGTGTTGAAGTGTCCCGGTATTTCTTTGCCAGTCCAAAATCAATCATGTATACCTACAACAGATAAGGGAGAAAGTGTAACTACACCCACCTAATGTAACAATTAAGACCTAGAACTATAAGCACAAAAACAGCACCTAAATCACTTACCTGGTTTGCCCTCTTTCCAAGGCCCATGAGAAAATTGTCTGGCTTAATATCTCGATGCAAAAAAGACTTTGAGTGTACGAATTCAACTCGATTTATCTAATAAAAAATTGAGAAATTAGAAACAGTCAAATGCATTTAATCAAATAGGACTACTATGTAATAATAACACAAAGAGCAACAACACTTGGTCTTAATTTTATACTGTACCATTTGATCAGCAAGCATTAGAACAGTTTTTAGAGACAATTTTCTGTTGCAAAAGCTAAAAAGATCCTCAAGGCTTGGGCCCAATAAGTCCATAACCAAAACATTGTAATCACCCTCAACACCAAACCACTTGACATTTGGAATCCCAGCTGCGGGACAAAAACAGAATGCAGGCTGTTATCTCCAGGGAAAAAAATATGGAATGCAAAATGAAAAATGAATAAATAAAAGAAAATGCATTACTTCCACCCTGAAGTATCCTGTACAGCTTTGACTCGTACAGCAATTGTGGATGCTTTGTTTTCACATTCTCCTGGACAAAATGCAAGGAAAAAGAAATGCATATCAGTCCAAAGAGGGGCTTATCAACCATACAGGGCAAAGCCTGCAGTTGTTTAAATGGACAATCAGGAGATATTGACTGAGTGAGACATCACAACAAACATAATTCTCACACCGATAATGTGACATACGTTTCACAGAAATAGATTGTAAATAACAGGGTTACAGTTAGAAGCAAAGTAAACAAATACATATTTTTTGCTGATGGATGTAAACAGATGAAAAGGGTCCAGCTGCCACATCCCTTTAAAATACATTGTAAAATCAATTCACGGGCATTAATCTAAACTACCGAGTGAAAGAGACAGAAGAGCTGGGTGAGAGAGACAGAAGAGCTTACACAGCTCAACCGATATCAAAATATTCCCAAGCCGTATGGTAGGCGACATTCGTTCCAGTGCTTATTGGCTTTCTACTACACAAACTACCAGTCCAAAAATGTGCTAGGGTGAATTCATAGGTTATTCTGATTCAGAACAATTATCCATCACTTCCTCCCCAATCCACTAATTGACTACCCCGACGCCCCCCAAAAAATAAAGGTAATAACACGGAAAATCGTAGAATATGCGAAAAATACGAGTATTATCGCATCAACTCACCAGCTTAATCGCGACCTCCTCGTTGGTCTGCACGTTAGTACCTGCAGGCGCAAATCCACACCAACAAATTCAGCGACACCAGAAGAGAACACCATCCACAACAAAGGCAAAGAGCTTTAGAAACCAAAAAAGGGAACCCCCCCAAGGCGGAGCAGCGGCACGAACCGAGGTAGATCTCCCCGAACGATCCGCTCCCGAGCTTGCGCCCGAGGCGGTACTTGTTACCCACGCGCGGCTCCATCGCCCTCTTCGCCGGTCTCCGGCGCACGCGCTCTCACACCACCGGTGAACCGCAGGGCCTAGGCCGCGGCGGGCGGGCGCATCCGGCGAATCGCGTGGGATTGGTGGGAGGGGAGCTAGGGTTTGAGAGGGGTGGATCGGGGCGGAGTGTGTTTTGGATTGGGGATTTTTTTTTGGTTTTTTCTCCTTTTCTTTTCTCCTTGTGGTGCGGCGGTGGTGTTTGTTTTCTTCGAGCGCGACCCACCCCGCCCGAATTAAAGCATAAATTGATGAAAAGTGGAGTGGGCAGGAGGAAAAGTAACAAGTAACGTTGCACCTCGCAACTCTTTTATTTAGGCATTAATCCCTCCCAAATCTTTTAGGCATTGATGGGTTAATCCCTTATAAGGGATTGAGTAGGATTTGGAAATTTATTTCACACCTATTATGACGTGGAATTAATCTCTCTCAATTCCCTTCAATCTCTCTCTTTTAAGGATTAACCCTACAAGACTTTAAGGTTAAGGAAAAAGGTAGAACAGATCGAGCGTCGCGATTTCGGATAGGACTGTCAAAACGAGACTCGAGATCCATGTAACCTTCTTTGAGTTTTTAATCAAGCTTTGTTCGAGGTGGCTCAAGCTTGAACTCAGCTATTGAGATTGGACATGAGTAGTATAAAATAAAATTTGACAATCTTTTCCTGATAAATATAATTATTTCCCATATAATCCACTAATAAAAGAGTAAAGAAAGACTAACATATGTTTATATGCTAAAACATGCTAATATGTGTGTAGATAGATACTAATGTATATTTATCTATTAGTTTGTAAAATCAACAATGTGAATAAATAGTAAAACTAATACTGTGCAAGTTTGTAAGAAGTTCGAGCTCAACTCGTCATAGCCCGTGAGCTTTGGCTCAGGCTCATGCTATGCTTGTTTGGAGCTTAAGCTGAACTCGAATCAAACCTAGGACAAGTCAAGCTCAAATTGTTCGCGAGCCTCAAACTAGAAGCTTGGTTTGTAGATATCAAGTTAAAAGACAACCATGATTTTGAGAAATCTTTTGGATTTTGCCATATATGATATCCTTTACTTAATATTGTGGCTTTTTACAAAAAAATTTAGACTTCTTTCCTTCATTAATCTCATCATTTTTTGTGGCTCACGGACTATTTGATGTGACATTATATGGACTTTCACAATTCACGCGACAATCTAATACATACTGTATTGTCACTGTCAAGGATAAGACATACCTCTTATACATTGGTTAATAAAATACAGTAATACTATATACTCGATAGTATACGAGAATGCATCCTTTAATTAAGGAAATACGACTTGTAGGATCGAAAAGTAAAAACTAAACCAACCAGAGGGGGGGTGAATGGTTGTAGTACCCAAAAACCAAAACTTTTAGCGGAATTAAAAGTTACCCTTAAATCGATGTAGATCGGTCTGCCTCTTGCCACCATCACCGGTCTGATCGCCGTAACGCTGCCGGTCTGACCACTGAGATGCCGCCGATCTGATCGTCGTTGTCTTGTCGGTTAGACCACAGAACCCGGGCAAACATAAATTGAAGATCTATTAAAATAGATGACTACTTTATTACTTCTCTCTATATTTACAAAGTACAACAACAGCACTCCTCATGAAAATCTCGACTAAATTCGAAACCCTAACTAAACTCACAACTCAATGCTCTCCAAAAGTGATACCGGGAGGCCACACCCTCCCTCTCTATTTATACATGAGGTAGGCAGCCTAAAGCCACGAACCAAACTCATACAAGAAGTCCTAATCCACCTAGAAAATTTTTTCGTACAAGAAACCAACTTTACATATTCCAATTGTACCAAATTTGGACTCCTTCCAAATTTGACTCCGCATCCCATACGCACACAATATCTTCATCGTATGCCATATGGAATCTTTACCAACCATGTGCATTGATCTTTAGTCTAAGTATCCCGCATGATATCTGACCATCCGGACATCACCTTATATCCAAGTTGACTCCTGATCCATCACTGACAATACTCTCCCGAGACGTAAAAATTACCTACACATGAATCAAACAAAGAAATCATATCGGAGCACAAGCTATCCCAACTTGACTCATTGTTAGCATACAACAGTATTACATACGCATAGTATCCATCTAGAAGTCATAAACATGAATTAACCACGGATATTCAATGAAATAACCCGAAACCGAAACCGACACAGAGTCAGCAAGTCAGACCGCGAGCTAGCCGGTCTGATCGCACACATACCACCGGTCTGATCGGCCTTACTTGCCCGGTCTGACCGGACACAACAAAACAGCAGTCCCTGTTCATCGTCTGAAAATTCAATCATCTCACAAGCCACTTCGTCAATAATCTCCAAATATCAAAATCAATAACCTCAGATGCCAATTATTCATCACAACAAAAGAATCAAACACACCTTGATTTTACAATCTCCCTCTTGATGAACACATTGGCAAATCCATCAAAAATGTTTGTAAAGAAAGAAAAACTATGAAAAACGCTTGCATTGTTTGTATCTCTTCTTTCTCTTTTGACAATAATTTCATCAAGCATAGGAATTATGTTCAGTTAATATTCAAGAGCTTAATAACATACATATAGTAATTTATGTCATGTATTGCAATAAAAAAAGATAAACCCATCAATTATATAGCAAGCATATACTAGAGTATAATCATAAACCAAAGATTTTACAATTAAGTTCAATAATGTAATCAAGATTCATGAATTCAAACGTTTTATAATGCAACATCTTTACAAACACATAAGTTGAAAAATAAATCCACACATATAGACCTATTGCAATTATTACTTTTTCCCAAATTAGCTTTAGCACAAAACAACCAAGAGATTTTTCATATTTATTTGAGCCTATTTTTGCTCACATTTTTCTCAATTATTCCGGGTAAGACTGTTTCCAAGGATTCGGTACCTATTATTTTTGCTCATATCGAATACGTCCTTGTCATCAAGACTGTTTGCAAAGATTCAGTATTCATTTTTTTCACTCATAAATATTTTTAATTCTCTTGCACAATGAGCAATTTCAAAGATATTTGAGGAATAACAATTCAACAAAGCATATATATAAGCATTTACAATCCAACCTATACATTAGTATCAATATTGCATATTTTATTAATTCAAATATGAAATTTAAGTGTCATGCATCATCTCCCTTAAAAGCAATATCTAAACCTTATGAAAATACGAAAATTCATACAAGCTATAAAATAGACAAATAAACCTTCAAAGTATTGCTAGCATGAACAAAGAAAAATACTATATGCATAATACAAAGCTCTCTTTCAATTTGTTTTTTTCAATTGTTGCTTGATAAAACCAAGAGCACAAAAACTCCCCCTCAAACCATGCAAAAAGGATGAATGATTCTCAACTCTCCACGAAGAAAAGCAAAACAAGATGAATCCAATGGTTTAGTGAAAATATCCGCAAGTTGTAATTTTGTATCCAAAAATTTCAATTCAACATCTTCCTTCTCAACATGATCCCTCAAAAAGTGAAAGCGAATATCAATGTGCTTTGTGCGTGAGTGTTGTACAGGATTCTTAGCAAAGTTAATAGCACTTGTATTGTCACAAAAAAGGAAAACCTTTTCAAAAATAAGACCATAATCTTTCAATGTTGAAATAAGACAAAGAATCTGAGAACAACAGCTAGCAGCAGCAACATATTTTAATTCAGCAGTTGATTGTGCTACACTAGATTGTTTTCTAGAAGACCATGCAATCAATGATGTACCAAAAAATGACATGTTTCATTAGTACTTTTCCTATCAATTCTACAATCCGCAAAATCAGCATCACAATATCTACTTAAACATATAAAAGATGAAGTAGAATACCAAATTCCAAACTCAAGTTTATGATTCAAATACCTCATTATTCGCTTGATCGCTTGACGATGTGAAGCACAAGGAGAAGCTTGAAAGCATGCATACAAACACACAACAAATTGTATGTTTGGCTTAGAAGCAGTTAGATACAACAATGATCCAATCATACTTCTATACTCCTTTTGATCCACAGCTTCACCATCTTAATCAGGATCCAACACAGCAGTAGAACCAATTGGTGTAGAGATTGGCTTGCTATTCTCCATTTTGAAACGTCTCAAAAGATCCTTGGTATACTTCGTTTGATGCACAAACGTACCTTGAGGTGTTTGCTTAATTTGCAATCCCAAAAAGTACGATAACTTACCCATGATGCTCATCTCAAATTCCCTGCACATAGTCTCAGCAAACTCCACAACCAAAGCGTGAGTAGAACAACCAAAGATGATATCATCCACATAAATCTGAACAAAAAGTTGATTATCACCATGCTTAAGAACAAAAAGTGTTTTGTCAATCTTTCCCATTTGAAAACCTTTCGCAAGCAAAAAGTTTTGAAGTCTATCATACCATGCCCTAGGTGCTTGTTTCAAACCATACAAAGCTTTTGACAATTTAAAAACATGGTTGGAAAAATCAGGATTTTCAAAACCCGGTGGTTGTTTAACATAGACTTCCTCCTGTATATATCCATTTAGAAAAGCACTTTTAACATCCATTTGATACAATTTAAAACCTTTTGAAGCAGCAAAAGCTAACAAAAGTCTAATTGCCTCAAACCTAGCAATAGGAGCAAAAGTTTCATTAAAATCCAAACCCTCCACCTGGGTAAAACCTTGAGCAACAAGTCTAGCTTTATTTCGCACAATTAAACCATCCTCATTTTGTTTATTTTTGAAAACCCACTTGGTTCGAATAATATTATGTCCAGAAGGTGGTTCAACTAAAGTCCAAACTTTGTTTCTCTCAAAATTTTCAAGTTCTTCATGCATAGCGTTAATCCACGATTCATCAGTTAGCGCATGAGTAACATCTTTGGGCTCAAAAGAAGCAACAAATGCAGAATTTGCACAAACATCATGAGTCATTACCTTAGACCTTGTAGTCCGCTCACCTATATTACCAATAATTTGTTCCGGCGGATGATGTCATTGAATGTGCAAAGGAGCAGCGACTTCTGAAGTTGTTTCACGTTCTGTACCCTCACTGGTCGAAGTTGTAGCCTCTGGAGGACCATCCCGATCAGCATCAACAGAACCGGAAGCCGATGACCTTGGCCGGTCTGATCGCGTCTCCTGCGCCGGTCTGACCGGCCGAGCCGACCTCATCGTCGTCGTCGTCGCTCTCGTCTTCAAAAATACGACCATCCTCCCCCTGAACCTGTGACAATGTACCTACAATATCTGGTCTAGTTCCTGGACTAGCCTCATCAAAAGTGACTTCACAAGTCTCAACAATTTTGTTAGTCTCCAAAATAAGTACACGATAGCCACGAGAATGAGCGGGGTAACCAAGAAACATTCCATCGGTAGAACGTGCCTCAAACTTATCCAAATTTTCAGATTTTAAGACAAAGCACTTGCAACCAAAAACACGCAAATGTGAAACTTTGGGTTGATGTCCAAAATGAAGCTCATAAGAAGTTTTTCCAAGTTTTGATCTCAAGAAAACACGATTGGAAATATAACATGCAGTATTAATAGCTTCGGCCCAAAATTTTTTAGGAGTATCATACTCATCAAGCATTGTTCTAGCCATCTCTATCAAAGAACGATTTTTCCTTTCAACAACACCATTTTGTTGCGAAACACGAGGAGAAGAAAATTGATGTTTAAGACCTTTTTCATTGCAAAATTGTTCAAAAGAATCATTCTTAAATTCACCACCATTATCACTTCTAATTCGCTTCAAAGAACTGGGAAGTTCACAATTCAATCTAAGATACAAACTCCGAAAGTGTTCAAAAGCCTCATCCTTACCTGCCATAAAGAAAACCCAAGAATATTGAGAAAAATCGTCAACAACAACCAACACATACCACTTTCCTCCAACGGATTGCACTCTAGCTGGACCAATAGTGTCCATGTGTAAGAGCTGTTACGGTGCATCCATCATCACAGAAATAATAGTAGCATACGAAGAAGCAACCATCTTAGCATGACGACATGGTGTACAAACCAAATCAAGATCTTTCTTAGTTTAGGCAAACCACGAATAAGATCCAAACCATTTAATCTAGTGAGATGATCAAAACCAACATGTCCAAGTCTACGATGCCAAAACATCAAATCTTTATTGAACTTAGCAACCAAACATGTTACAACAGGTGAAACATGATTTTCAAAATCAGCTTTAAACACTCTTCCAAAGCGAGAAATATTCAACACAGAGTCACCACAAGAATCAAATACTTTACTTCTAGTTTTCTAAAGTGAACTTCAAAATTCTCATCAACAATTTGTGAAACTGAAAGCAAATTGTATTTTAAATCTTTAACCAAAGCTACTTCTTTCAATTCAAACTTGTTATTTACCTTGATAGATCCTGTAGCAAGAACGACACTAGTAGAAGCATCACCAAAGATAATTGATTCTGTCTTGGATGCCATCTTGAGGGAGGAGAACCAATTTTTATCACCGGTCATGTGCCGCGAACAACTGGAATCCACAATCCACACGTTCTCTTTCCTTGCCACCAAAGCCTACACACAAGAAGATGTCGAAGCCTTAGTACTGGGGTTAGATAAAAGAAATTTAGGAATCTAGTACTGAGACACACGACCAGTAGATCCAATAGGCATGTATCCACGAGCAAAAATAGTTCGAGAATTTTCAGAAAAGTTTCTTCGAGGCTGGTCTGACCGAAGTACAGTAGCCGGTCTAACAGGGGGCCGGTCTGACCGCTTCTGTACCTCCGGTCTGACCAGAGCCCGGTCTGACCGACGCTCAGTAGCCAGTCGGACAGGTTGCCGGTCTGACCGCGCAACCCACTACGGTCTGACCGGTTTCCTTGAGGGAAAATCAGATTTCTGCCACTTAGATTTTGCAAAAGCAATCTCTCTTTCTTTTGTCTGTTTACGTGCTAATCTGAAACAAAAACCAACAAGATGACCATCTTTACCACAATTTTCACAATCTACCATAACACCTTTGTTTTTGCGACATTTTGGACAAGAAAGCACTTCATCTGATTTTACAATATCTTCCATATACTCAACACGACGCAAAACATCTTTCAATCTCATCTTGTTTAGTGTACATGTTGAGCAATTCAAAATATTGTGTTGTTTTAACTTTTTAGCACAAATCATGTTAAACATCAAACTAGCTTAAAAAGCAACTTGATATTTTTTTCAACAATTTTTTAGTTAAAAACAATTTATCCAAAGTGCATGTGTACATAGCAAATCCAAGAGCAAAAGAAGATTTCAATTTCAAATCATGAACGACATTAATTTCTCTAATTTTTGAAATTTCATTCATTAAAATCTCACAATTTTTGCAATCATCATCATCAGGAATAGGAGATTTCAATCTAGCAATTTTAGCATTTAGAGATTCAATCATAAAGTCTTGTTTTTTATACATCTTCTCACACTTCTTATTTTTTGCACTTAAAACAAGAATAGCTTCCTCAAGCGAACTCACCTCATTGTCCTCATACTCTGAATCCGATTCACCACGAGCCATTAAGCAAACACCAGAGATGTTCTTTTCCTTCTCCTTGTCTTCATCACTATCAAAATCTATGTCGCTTAATGGCTCAAAAGCAGCATAGACTTGACTCAACTCCTTCCTGACCACCTCCTTGGATTTCTTACCCTTGAACGTGCTGTTCGACTTGGGCTTGTCGTCCTTGGTTTTCTCTCCACCGTTGTCTTCCTTCTTGCCTCTCCCAAGCTTAGGACAATGTGAACGAATGTGACCAAGTGCACCACATTCAAAGCAACGAGTTTGACCTCCTCTTTTCCTGTACCTGACATTGTTCATAGCTCGAGAAATCTTGTTAGCAGCCAAAGCCAAGTCCTCCTCCTCGAACTGTTCGAGTTGCTCATCGGACATGGCATTAATCATAGCAAGAGCGGTAAAATTTGACGAAGAAGCATCGACATCCAAAGAAGTCGAGGGAGAAACCAAAGCACTAGACTTAGAATCTATCTTATGAAAAAGAATATTCATCTCATGAGTTTTGAGTTTTGTATAAAGTGAATCCAACGTCAAAGTAGACATATTAATAGACTCTTGAATAGATGTAACCTTCATCTCCCAAATAGACATATCAAGACCATTTAAAAAGTGGCGAGAAACTTCAGATTGTGTGTAATTTGTGTCATAAGCAGAATCAACAGATCTAAGATCACTCAAAATCTTATTAAATCTACCAAGATAATCATCCAAATCTTCTCCAGGTTTCATCTCAAATTTTATGTATTCCTTTTTGAAAAGATCTCGACAAAGTTTTTTAATGTTAGTAGTTCCTCGATGAAAGTTTCTCAAGGCATTCCAAATCTCATGGGCGGTTTTAAGATGTGACACACGATCAAAATCCGAACGCGAAATTCCACTCAACAAAATATTACGAGCTTTGCAATTGTTATTAAACTCAGTTTTCAAAGCTTCAGTAGAAATTTGATTGGGAATCACATAAGGAAGAGCAACCTTTTGCCAAACATCATAATCTTGAGCCATAATGTAAGATTGCATCTTGTCACACCAATAAGCAAAATCTGAACCATCCAAAATATGTGGCTTAGTTGAAAACTTGTTAGCCATGGCTTAAAACTCTAGATCAGTAAAAATCCAAATAAGAAAAACGAGGCTCTGATACCACTTGTAGAATCGAAAAGCAAGAACTAAGCTAACCAGAGGGGGGGGGGGTGAATGGTTGTAGTACCCAAAAACCAAAACTTTTAGCGGAATTAAAAGTTATCCTCAAATCGATGTAGATCGGTCTGCCTCTTGCCACCTTCACCGGTCTGACCGCCGTGTCTCCGCCGGTCTGACCGCTGCAATGCCGCTGGTCTGACTGTCGTTGTCTTGTCGGTTAGACCGCAGAACTCGGGCAATCACAAATTGAAGATCTATTAAAATAGATGACTACTTTATTACTTCTTTCTGTGTTTACAAAGTGCAACAACAGCACTCCTCATGAAAATCTCGACTAAACTCGAAAGCCTAACTAAATTCACAACTCAGTGCTCTCCAAAAGCGATACCGGGAGGCCACACCCTCCCTCTCTATTTATACATGAGGTAGGCAGCCTAAAGCCACGAACCAAACTCATACAAGAAGTCTTAATCCATCTAGGAAACCTTCCTGTACAAGAAACCAACTTTACATATTCCAATTGTACCAAATTTGGACTCCTTCCAAATTCGACTCGCATCCCATACGCACACAATATCTCCATCGTATGCCATATGGAATCTTCACCAACCACGTACATTGATCTTTAGCCTAAGTATCCCGCATGATATCTGACCATCCGGACATCACCTTATCTCTAAGTTGACTCCCGATTCATCACCGACAATACTCTCTCGAGACGTAAAGATTACCTACGCATGAATCAAACAAAGAAACCATATCCGAGCACAAGCTATCCCAACTTGACTCATTGTTAGCACACAACAGTATTACATACGCATAGTATCCATCTAGAAGTCATAAACATGAATTAACCACGGATATTCAATGAAACAACCCGAAACCAAAACCGACACAGAGTCGGCCAGCCAGACCGCGAGCTGGCCGGTCTGACCACACACATACCACCGGTCTGACCGGCCTTACCTGCTCGGTCTGACCGGACACAACAAAACAGCAATCCCTGTTCACCGTCTGAAAATTCAATCATCTCACAAGCCACTTCGCCAATAATCTCCAAATATCAAAACCAATAACCTCAGATGCCAATTGTTCATCACAACAAAAGAATCAAACACACCTTGATTTTACACGACTAATAAAGAAAAAAATTATCTTCTCGAAATAGAAGGTGACAGAGTCTTAGTCGAGAAAGATAAGGCTTCCTTAGGCCCGTATCCTATTCTATCTCTTCGAGTTCTACTTGAAGAGGAAGGTAATTTACACTATAAATACAAGACCCCCTCGTCTATTGAGGGGGAGAGAGTTACAAGCCATAGCCAAAGCCACGCCCAGAAGCAATCCGGAGAAAGTCAGCACCGTATTCGCCGAATAGATCTCGTCGGACCGTTCTCGACATCTTCTAGTTGGCAGATTCATCCAGTTGTTCTATTCCCCATTGTACTCTGAGCGATATTCCAATCCTTAATACATACAAACTGGAGTAGGGTTATTACTCATCTTGAGGATCTGAACCAGTATAAATCCATGTCCCATGTCTGCTTGATCTATTCTCGCGTATACCCTGGTTCCAACGATCCCCATACTCTACAAAAACCGTAGTTGGCGTATAAACCGTCAATGGTGGCGCGCCAGGTAGGGGGTTTGGTGCTAAAAGGTTTCGATCAGATGAATGCAAGAGCGGGGTTCTCCGATAAGGGCTTTTATGACCAACCTGGCCTAAGAGATCCAACCCAGCCAGCCTTCACCATGGTCCAAGTCAGCTCCATTATTTTTTTAGTCTTCGTTGCCCTTCTGATCTCGCCCCCTTAGCACGTATTGAGAACAAGGCCATGATGACGGTACAAGCAAATACATCTCCTCAAATGGCCGCTTCTTTGGTTCTTACCAAAAATGAGGCGCCTGTTGGCGCAGAATTTGGACCCGTCCAGCAACCAAATGGGTTCCGCGTTACCACGGTGGCCTGGGAGATCTGCTTAACTCCAGTGCAGGTCCAAATTGGCTTGCCTAGTCGTGCGCAGAGCGTGCCAGTTGATTTGATCTGCAATCAACAAGAAACAAGTAAACCATATCAAAAAACAATGGTCGATCGGCCGATAGGCCGATGTCACATTGTTATAGCCCAGCCGATAGGGCAAAGCTGTATCGGCTTACTCGATGTAATAAGCAAATCAAAGAGATCTAATCCCATCGGCCCATGCTAAAAGCGTGTGACAGATTAATGAAATTAGCCGATGAGGGTTTCATGAGGATAATTACACTAGCTATTACTCTAGTGTAAACTTATACAAGTCAATCGGCTAACATAAATACACCAACCACAAAGAAGTCTTTAAAAACACTCTGTGACCGATATGTTTATATTCGTCGATCCACATGTATAAGTGGCAAACACATGCAAAAACATAAATAATCACATGCATTAGATAAGACCGGCTGAAACCCCGGCGCTATCCTTAATTACAATCGAAAACAGGCTTCGTGTTAGATCTCGAAACAGGACTATGGTCGATAGCAACTCAAAGTGCGAATCGAGACTTAACACAAAGAAAAATCAAGCCATCGACTGCTTTTGGGGATGGTAAATGCCTTAGATAATCTAAATGAGCAAACTGATTCGACCGACGTCAACAATAAACCCTAAATTGAGTTAACTGCCGGCGAGACAGAATCAAAAAACCACATCGAGATTAGCTAACACACGATAACGACGATCACATCGTCAGGGCTTAACGTGCCTAAAGCGACACGCTAGCCCCGACGATGCAAATCGTCAGGTACGAGTTCTTACCTTGCTCTAGGGAAGCAAGAACTCGTCAGGAGTCAACCTCTTGCGAGGGTTGGCGATGCGCCGAAAAGTAGATTAGTTTGATTGTATGATTGATTGAGAGAGAGAGAGCTTTTATGTACAAACTATCGGGATATTTATACCCGAGATTACAACAGAACCCTTGTAGGGCACGATCTTATCTACAACTAACAAACAAGTCCTTGTGGCAGACCTAAGCCACAGATTAGATCTAAACTACTTAATTCACAAGATACAATTGTCTAAAACCGAGCTTTATCTCTATTTGGCAACTTCCTTGAAGCTTATTCCGAGCCCAGACCAAGCCCACATTGACGCTATCAACTCACAACCCGTATCGGCCCACGACTAAGCCGAATCCGTATCGGCCGATACGCTCTCTATGGCAACACCTCACCAGTCCGATACGATTACCGGGTCCGATACGAAGCCTGGTCCAACTCCAACTCAATCCTTCCTCTCCGCTTCGGTTTCCTCTTTTCTTTCCAAGTCGATTACCAAAATCCGTCGTTAACAGCGCCGAAGTCTCAATCCATCGATAGAAGGCCTAAAGTAGCCCTTTCTTCGACTTCAGCCGATAAGCGTGCACTGACAAGGAAGTCAACCGACAAGGATAGCACATGGTGTCTAATTCACAGGACTTCTAGTCATCCGTTGGCTGGATGCTGTGTCATAATCCATGTAAAGGCTAAACTCAACGCTTGCGAGGAGTGTGGGATTCAACGCGTTTCTCCATACAAGACATGGTGCCTAATCCATAGGTTCAGGAGTCACCCCTAACCAACTACGAGATATTCTTGAAGCTTGCAGAATCAATTACTCGAGTTCCATGTTGCCCGATCCACTCTCGTAGAGATCAATCTCGTACAATGTCTATGGACGACAACTCTTCAGATCGCATGGTGGGTTATATTGGAATTGATCCTGATGAACTATCTGTTTTCCATAGCCTGGATAGCGTGGAATCATCTAGTTCAAGTTTTCCATGCAACGTGAACATGGTCGACGTCGAGATCAAAGACAGGGGTGCAGATGAACGTACGCCACGGGGTTCCATGGAGGAGGGCGAGTTCATTCGATCTCGGGATGGGGCCCTTCCCCAAGCTGAACCTGTCCACACTTCCGCCGGAAACTTCACCACCGCCAATAATCTGCTCCGACAACCTCCTTTCGATCAAGTAACCCACCCGAAAATGGATGCGTGGTTAAAGCGAACGGAGTCCACTATCACAAACCTCAACTCTGCGATAGGACCGCCACCTCCATACGTCCCCCTCAGGTTGATGAGGTCGCTGAGAACGTTGGTGCTACTAACGGCTCACGAAACGGTGGACCTCATATTCCTGATAACGCATCACCACAACGGCGAGTCCAACAAGCACCTACCCGACAAGATGCTCGCGATCTTCGTGAACAACTAAACGATCGAAGGCGACAACAACAGGATCAGCACGACGACGGATGCTGACAACCCTGAGATCATCAGTATAGGGGCATTCGTCGGGACAACAATCGTAATGAATACAACAACCATGATTGTGGTCAAGCTCGCGATCAAGAGGGTATCCCAGTATGTCGAGGTGACAATGAGCGAGCTCCACGTCACCACCGCGGCGAAGAGGAAGACTCCCAATCTCTGTCCCCAAGATGTGGCCGAAGTCACGATCACCGACTTTGTGACCACACACCTGACTACGGAGAATCCTCATCATCCTCTTCGCCATCGTCTATGGGTGGTTCGCGTGGCCGCCGTTGTCGCCAACCACCCTTCCTACCCGGAGACGGATGAAAAGCCTTTAAGCCTTCCCTTCGAGAAGTAAATTGCCCTTCAAAATTCTGTCCCG
Source organism: Oryza officinalis (assembly GCA_008326285.1). Lineage (NCBI taxonomy): Eukaryota > Viridiplantae > Streptophyta > Magnoliopsida > Poales > Poaceae > Oryza > Oryza officinalis. Next base: position 34,939,449 of record BDMV01000001.1, on the reverse strand, counting down.
CACTAGTAGAGAAGTACGATGGGAGCACAGATCCAAAGGAGTTCTTACATGTATACTCTATTGTTCTATATGCCGCCGACGCAGACGACAACACGCTTGCAAACTACTTGCCAGTAGCGTTGAAGGGATCTGCTTAGTCATGACTTGTTCATCTTCCCTGAAATTCAATATCTTCATGGGCAGACCTTTGGAAACAATTCGTCGCGAATTTTCAAGGCACCTACAAGAGACATGCGGTCGAAGACGATGTACACGCCCTCAGGCAAAAGCCCGGTGAATGAATGTTGGAACATAATGCCCGAGATCACCGACGCATTCGTAATATGGGCCTTCAAGTCTGGAGTCCAAAATCGCTATACAATTCAAGAATTGGCAACAAGGCGGATCTTGTCTGCCATGAAGCTGTTCGAGATCATTGACAGGTGCGCCTAAGGAGACTAAGCCATCTGAAGGAAAGTCGGGAAAGGGAAAGCGACGGAAGAGAAGCAACCAGCTAAAAAAGAGAACCTAGAACCAAGTCAGAAATCCAGTCATAAAAAAGGAGGAAAGAGAAAGACACAGTCGGAGGTTCTTACCGCAGAACAAGATAAAAACGCTCCCCAACTACCTCCTCCTCAAGACGACGACCTAGTACGATAGTGGTGTCCAGTGCACAAGACCAGCACTCACATGTTTGAGGAGTGTAACGTATTCCAGAAGGCCATGGCTAGGAAGATAGGGCAAGATAAGGGAAAGAGGGTTCACATGGTAGAGAAGGGCAATCACGACCCTCTTCGTCCGATGACGAACTAGATTTTCTTGACTTCGACCAACACGTGGCTTACATCTTCGGTGGCTCAATCTCTTATTCTTCGAAAAGAGAATACAAGAAGGTAGAACGCGAGGTGTGCTCCACAACCTGAGGGATGGTGTCTAAAATGAAGTGGTCAGATCAAAGGATCGAGTTCTCTGATGCCGACCACCCAACTCTGACGACAACCCCTTGGCAATATCCGATAGTAGTTGAACCTACTATCTAAAACGTTAAATTTGCCTGAGTTATTATTGATGGCGGTAGGTCCATCAACCTCCTTTTCACCAGCATGCTCGATGCAATGGGGATCCCGAGAAGCGAGCTCATCCCTTTCAGTGCAACCCTTCCACAACATTACCCTAGAATCGCTGTCGAGGCCTCTAGGAAAGATCACGTTGCCGGTAACTTTTAGTAGAGCTGACAACTTCCGAACAGAACAGATCACATTCGACGTAGCGGAGTTCGACACTGCCTACAAACGCCATTCTCGAAAGGACAATACTTGCCAAGTTCATGGTGGCTTCGCATTATGCCTATCAGCTGATCAAGATACCAAGATCTAAAGGGATAATCACAATACCGGGGAATGTGAAGATGGCCGTGCAGTGTGATAAGAGGAGTCTCGATATGATCGAGTAAAATCCCACCACGCCCGCCCCAACTGATCCTCTTCGGAAAGTGACCAAACACAATGCGACGCCCAAACCAGATGGCAATATAAAGATAATTCTGCTATCCAGTAGCACCCTCGACAAGACGGTCAGGATCAGGGCCGAGCTTGACAGCAAATAGAAACTCGAGCAGACATGTTCGCTTGGCAACTGTCCGATATGCTCGGGGTCCCCAAGAAGGTGATTGAGCACAAACTGATGGTTCGGACCGATGCAAAACCCATCAAGCAGAAATTGAGTCGCTTCGCTACAAACTGAAAAGAGGCTATATGAGAAGAACTCAACAAACTTCTAAATGTCGATTTCATTAGAGAAGTACTTCACCCAAAGTGGCTCGCAAATCATGGTGTGCAAGGTCAACAACAAGTGGAGGATGTGCCTAGACTTCACCGATCTCAACATGGTGTGCTTGAAAGATTACTTTCCCCTTCCATGCATTGACCAACTAATAGATTCTACCGCAGGATGTGAGTTGTTGAGTTTTCTCGATGCATATTCTGGAAACCATCAAATCAGCATGGCCAAGGAAGATGAGGAGAAGATGGCCTTCATCACGTCCTTCGGTGTATTCTACTACGTCAAGACGCCCATCGGCCTAATTAGCGCTGGATCCACATACCAGTGCGAGATTCAAGGGGATTTCCAATCTCAACTCGGCAACAACATCGAGGCCTACGTCGTAGTAAAAACAAAGACACGAGATCACCTCATCGATAACCTACAGGAAACATTCAACAATCTCCGACGACATCGGCTCAAGTTGGACCCGGAGAAGTGCACGTTAGGAGTACCATCGGCAAACTGCTCGGCTTCCTTGTCTCCGGACGAGGTATCGAAGCAAACCCGGACAAAATCAAGGCCATCGAGAACATGAAGTCACCGATAAGGCTTAAAGAAGTCCAAAAACTTACAGGATGTATGACAGCAATTAGTCGATTTGTGGCCAGGATAGAAGAACGAGGACTACCCTTCTTTAGCCTTCTGAAGAGACAAGACAAGTTCGAGTGGACATCAGAGGCCGAGGAGGTGTTCTACGCACTTAAGCGATACCTCGCAAATCCACCGATCCTCGTTGCCCCACAACCACAGTTGGAACTATTTCTCTACATCATCGCAACGCCATACTCTGTATGCACCATCATCATTGTCGAATGCGAGAAAGTACAGTGACCAGTCTACTACATCAGTGAAGTGCTGCATAGTACAACGAGCAGTCTGTTACGTCAGTGAAGTGTTGCATGACGTCAATATTAGATACCCCCAGATCCAGAAGCTGCTCTATGCCATGGTCATGACATCCCGAAAGCTGTGCCACTATTTCTAAGCCCACATAGTGACGGTTATCTCTTCATACCCCCTTGTGAAGTTGTTTTCAACAAAGAAGTCGCAGGACGCATTGCCAAATGAGTCGTCGAGCTTAGCCAATTTGATGTCCACTTTATCCCACGAAAAACCATCAAGTCCTAGGTACTCACAGACTTCGTCACCAACTGGACCGCCCCCAAGGACGACAAAGTTGATCGAACGGACAACGAGCGATGGACAATAGCCTTCGACGGGGTATTCAATAGCCAAGGAGTAGGAGCTAGATTTATTCTAACTTCACTGACCAAAGATCAATTTCGACACGCCGTGCAGTTAGATTTCCAGGCAACAGACAATATCGCCTAGTACGAAGGACTTCTCACCAGTCTAAGAGCCTGCCGTTTCACTTGGGGTCAAGCAACTTGTTGTGAAATGGGACTCATAAATAGTCGTCAACCAAGTGCATAAGGATTATAAGTGCTCTAACCCCGAGTTGTCCAAGTATCTCGTCGATGTCAGAAAGCTGGAACGTAAGTTCGAGAAATTCAAGGTACGCTACGTCTATCGCAAAGACAATGCCGATGCCGACAACCTCACCCGCCGAGCTTCCAGAAGAGAACCAATGGAACCCAACACACTCCTTGAAGTGATAACCAGTCCCTCAATCGACAGTTCACCAAGCAACGATATCGATAGCACCACTGACGTTGGCTCGAGGGCTACTACTCAGAACAACAAGCTCGTCGCGGACATTGAGACTACCACGGATTGACGCACACCATTAATCGAATTTCTCAACATCGACAAGCTGCTGGGCAATGACACGGATGTAGAAGAAGCTCTCCCAACAAGCCAAGGCCTATTGTATAATCAGGAACGATCTATACAAGGCCGCCAATGGAATACTGCTGAAGTGCATCACGTCCGACGATGACAATTAGCTACTGCTCGACATCCGTGAAGGAATCTGCGGATCACATGCTGGAGCGAGAACTCTGGTTGGCAAGGCCTTTTGACAAGGTTTTTACTGACTATCGGCTCTCCAAGACGCCTCTGATCTGGTACAATGGTACGAAGCTTGTTAGTTTCACAGCAAGCACTCCAAGCTACTAGCCTAAGCTCTCCAAACCATCCCATTGTCCTAGCCGTTCTCGTGCGGGGGGCTTAACATCCTCGGACCCTTTCCAAGAGGACAAGGCGGCTACAAGTTCTTGTTTGTGGCTATCGATAAATTCACTAATTGGATAGAAGCAGAGCCAACAAGAGAAATTCGAGCCGAGCATGCAATCAAGTTTATTAAAAGGATATTTTGTCGATACGGGCTTCCAAACCGGATATTGACAGACAATAACTCCCAGTTTACGAGTGTCGTCTTCCAGGACTACTGTTCGAAATACAAGGTCAAAATTTGCTTTGCATCGATGTCCCATCCTCAGAGCAACGGGCAAGTTGAGCAGACAAACGAGATCATGCTCCAGGGGATCAAAACACATGTATACGATAGGCTTATGGCCTATGATTCATGATGGGATGAGTAGCTTCCCTTTGTTATGTGGGCCGTCCGTACCACTCCGACTACACCAGCCAAAGAGACCCCATTCTTCCTTGTGTACAGATCTGAAGCTATGCTCCCTACCGAGCTACGCTATTGATCAACACGAGTTCAGGAGTACTCAGATAAGGACCAGGACGACCGGCGAGCAGACGATGTCAACCTGCTAGAAGAACACCGAGAACAAGTTGCCATCCGAGCAACCGGATATCAACAAGCCTTATGTCGCTACCACGAGAAGCGCATTCTAGCTCGTACACTTGACATCGGCAATTACGTCCTTCGACGAGTACAAAACTAGGCAGGGCGCAACAAGCTCTCACCTAAGTGGAAAGGACCATACAGGTGGTACAAGTGTTACGGCCAGGTGTGTACAAAATCACCAACGACGAAGGCCGTGAAGTATCCAATTCTTGGAACATCGATTAGCTACGAAAATTCTATGTATAAGACCAATGCCTAATCTGTAAGTTGATCTATATTAGTTCACACACAAACACACACACACCCACCCTTTGTGTCACATATCACAGTATTTTATCCAATGAACCCCTTTTCTTTCATAACACTGCCAATCAAAGTTGTTTCTTATCAACCTATTATGTTAAGTCTGACTGGTTAGCGAGTCTCAGCACCTTGGTCGAAGATGCCTGGCACAATTGGACTAGTCGAAAGCGAAGGGTCAAACGGCCATACCAGAATACCCACTGTAACGTATTAACTAGTCATGTACTCGGGAATTCTTCCCAACTTCACGGCCGGGGACTAGGAATTCGCTGCTTTAACACGGTCAAGTATGAAAATTTAAGCTACATTTTTGAAAATATTATCCTTTCCATAAAACTAGTTGGGGTCTAGGAAGGGTACCTAACTTAATAATGCCACATCGACCCATACAAGAAGTACACTTTTACTGCTACGAATACAACTTGCTTTTATATTTTTACAAAAGTTGACCAAATCTCAGTGTCTACTAATATCATTGTCTGAAGCATTTTTTCAGATTATCGATACTGCTGTATCTACCAGGAGGGCCATTGCCAGTCCATCGAGGAGAAGACATCCATGGCCAGAGGGGCAAGGGATTACGCCAGTTGGTCGATCTTAGAGGTCGTCTTCCGAGAACGAGTAAACCCTTCCCGAGGGAAGTTCAGGTCCATCTGAGGACAAGATTTGCGGATACATGTGAGCACGTGACCACCGACATATCAGTTAGCTTGATGACATTTCTAGTTCAGGCTGTCATCGATCCGTTGATCTGTACCGACAAGGGCATTGTATGCACCCCACATCCACCCCAGATATCCGGAGACCAAATTCTCAGAAGGAGGACGGGCCACACACAACTCTTGGCACAACCGTTGTAGTACAGAGCAGTAGTTCTCGAGGTGCGCCGAGATCCATATCTCTCTCCCTCTCAAAAGCTCTGTACTTGTTGACGACGGATTTTGGTAATCGACTTGGAAAGGAAAGAGGAAACCGAAGCAGAGAAGAAAGATTAAGTTGGAGTCGGACCAAGCTTCGTATCGGACCCGGTAACTGTATCGGACTTGGGGAGTGTTGCCATAAAGGGCATATCGGCCGATACGGATTTGGTTTGGTCACGGGCCGATACGGGTTGTGAGTTGACGGTATCAACGTGGGCTTGGTCTGGGCTCGAAGTAAGCTTCAAGGAAGTTGCCGAATAGAGATAAAGCTCGGTTTTGGGCAATTGTATCTTGTAAATTAGGTAGTTTAGATCTAATTTGTGGCTAGAGTCTGCCGCAAAGACTTGTTTGTTAGTTGTAGATAAGATCGTGCCCTACAAGGGTTCTGTTGTAACCTCGGGTATAAATATCCCGATAGTTTGTACAGGAAAGCTCTCTCGAATCAATCACAAAAAACCAGTTCAATCTACTTTCGGCGCATCGCCAACCCTCGCAAGAGGTCTTCTTCAGCGAGTTCTTGCTTCCCCCGAGCAGAGGTAAGAACTCGTTCCCGACGATCTGCATCGTCGGGGCTAGCGTGTCGCTTTAGACACGTTAAGCCTCGATGATGTGATCGTCGATTATCATGTCTTGGATAATTTTGACGAGTGTCTCGATTAAGCCTTGCCAGCGGTTTACTCGTTTTAGGGTTTATTGCTGACGATGGTTTAATTCTCATGCTTGGCTAAATTATTCAATGCATCTGTCATCCCCAAAAGCAATCGACGGCCTGATTTTCTTTGTGTTAAGTCTCAATTCATACTCTGAGTTGCTATCGACCTTAGTCCTGTTTTGAGATCTAACACAAAGCCTGTTTTCGGTTGTAATTAAGGATAGTACCGGGATTTTAGCCGGTCTTACCTAGCATATGTGATTGCTTTATATTACTTGCATATGTTTGCCGCTTATATGTGCGGATCGATCAGTATAAATGTGTTGATCATGAAGTAATCTTAAGATTTCTTTCTGGTTGATGTATTTATACTGGCCGATTGGCTTATATAAGGTTGCACCAGAGTACTAGCTGGTGTAGTTGTCTTAATTATTCTTATCGGCCAATATTATTAGTTGAAGCCTACATGTCAATGAAGGCCGATAAGATTAGATTCATGTCTTACATATTTTCTAAGTGAGCCGATACAGCTTTGCCCTATCGGCTGGGCTATGACAATGTGTCATCGGTCTGTTGACCGATCGGCCATTGTTTTCTGACTTGGTTCGCTTGTTTCTTGTTGATTGCAGATCAAATCAACTGGCACGCTCTACTTACGACTAGGCAAGCCATTTGGACCTGCACTGGAGCTAAGCAGATCTCCCAGGCCGCCGTGGTAACGCGGAACCCGTTTGGTTGCTGGACGGGTCGAAATTCTGCGCCAACACGCTTTTGGCACGCCCAGTGGGACGTCAAGAACACAAGCTTCTCACCAGCAACAAGAACACCTCGAGATGTCGAAGCAGGCCGAGATCGTCGAGGAGAACGTCATTCCGGTGACCGCCGACCAGCTTAGCGCAGAACAAAAAGCTGAGATGGACAGTCTGGTCGCGCAGTTCCGGAATATGTACCTGCAGACATATTCCATGACTCGGCAGGGCACCTTGATTCAAAAGTCCAAGGTGGTCATGCCGAGTTCTGGAGATGGAGCTGGAACGTCGGCGGCGGCGCACGATCAAGCCGTCAAAACTGAAGACACTGCAGCGCCGACGTTGCAGGACCGAATCGACTCCGCAGTTCACTCTGCGCTAGTCAACCAGTCGGGGATCCTGGTGAACACGTTGACCAATACGGTCAAGTCGATCCTAGATGGTTCAATCCATCAGTACAAGCCTCAAGGCCCGATTTACCTGCCAGAAAATAAGTTCCCTGCTTATCGGACTTTGAGGAACGACCTGAGCATGGCTCAGCCGACAACGCCGATGCCACCTCCATCGGCGCAACCAACAACGACCCTGCCGCTGGTCCTCACCAAGCAGGCGGGAGGAAGCCCTCAGCACATCACGGAGGAGCAGTACGCTCAATGGACCAAGGGGAAGCAACCGGTGGTTGAGCCGATGCAGCAAGTTCCTGTCCATCAGCCATCGGCCGGACAACCGCAAGCCCCGGCAGTCAACAGTCCTCCGCTTCGAGCTGCATACAACGTGCCGCAAGGCTATCAGCAGCACACCGCAGGGCAGTATGGTGCGCAGAACCTGGATCACCACTATCAACCGTACTCCCCCAGGCACTACCAAGCAGAGGGCCTCCAACAATCCTACCAGCAGGACCACCCGCATCGGCCTGCAGGATACTGGGCTGACATGATAGCCGAAGTGATGCGAGATCAATTCGGCTTGAAGCCCAAAGAAAACTCTACAGTGTATCGGCACCCGTATCCCGAGGAATTTGACAGGGTTCCATTGCCGGGCCGATACAAGATCCCGGATTTCTCCAAGTTTTCGGGACAAGACAATGTCTCGACATATGAGCACGTCAGCCGATTCTTAGCGCAGTGCGGGGAGGCATCGGCTGTCGAGGCATTGAGGGTGAGGTTTTTCCCTCTGTCCTTATCAGGGTCTGCCTTCACATGGTTCTCTTCATTGCCCTGCAATTCCATCAGAGGATGGATAGATCTGGAGAAGCAGTTTCATAGCTATTTCTACAATGGTGTACAAGAGATGAAGCTGTCCGATCTGACTGCCATCAGGCAGCGAATGGATGAATCGGTCCCTGAGTACATACAAAGATTCAGAGATATACGCAACAGATGTTACAGTCTCAGTCTGACCGATTCCCAGTTAGCCGACCTGGCATTTTAGGGATTGCTAGGACCGATACGCGAGAGATTCTCCTCTCAGGAATTTGATAGCCTCGCTCAGCTGGCACAACGCGTATCGGCCCACGAGCAGCGATTCCAGGAGGCGAAGAAGTTCGCAAAAAGGGTTAACACGGTGTATCAGTACGCCTCCGACGATGAAGACGATGAAGACGCCGATATCGACCTAGCCGAGTGGGCCCGGATGAAGAAATCAACAACCTGCCAGTGGGCCAAGAAAGGAGATAAAGAGGATAAATATGATTTCGACATCAACAAGGCTGACAAGATATTTGACCTGCTGTTGCAAGAAAAGCAGATTCAGCTGCCAGTAGGTCACGTATTGCCATCGGCCGAAGACATCAAGAAGAGGAGATATTGCAGGTGGCACAATTCCTATTCACACCATACGAATGAATGCAAGATCTTCCGGCAACAAATTCAATCGGCCATTGAGCAGGGCAGAATTAAGATCGACGATACCAAGCGGCCGATGAAGATTGAAGGCCACCCGTTCCCAGTCAACATGGTGCGGGCGGACAGAGCCGATGGCGGCGCTCATCGGACTAGCAAGCGACCTCGTCAGACCTCTGAGGGATTGATCAGAAAATATCAGCGGAGGCGGGAAGAACGTGCTCAAGACCAAGCCGATCAAGACGACTCCTACGACCCACACTGGGAGTGCGAGTTTTTTCGCTTCTGCTGGAATGAAGGGATGAGGTTGCCATCTGTCCAGGAGTGCCCTGCATGCAGTGGTATAGAAGATTCGTATCAGGGCAACTCAAGCAGACAAATGCATCGGCCGGCCAAGCAACGGAAATCTGTGTATGAGAGGCTGGGGCCGATGCATCAAGATCAGCACAGTGAAGATGAGGAGCAAGTCCAGAACCCCCAATGGTGCCCAAGTGATGTATTCACCAAGACGCAGAAACGGCGGGTTCAGAGGCTGAGGAGGAAAGAGCAAATCCAAGAACAACAAGCGGAAACACCCCATCGGCCAACCAAGACCAGAAAAGAATGGAGAATAAAGTCCACGGTGGCCAGGGCCGATGAGGGCACCTCCAATACAGCTCAGGGCAGCTCAGCTCCAAAAGGTAAGAAAACGGCATCGGCGCCGGTCAACATGGTGTTTATATTGCCGGCAGAGTACAGTGTGCAGGCGGCCGATGAAGCGATGGCTGATGAGGAACAAAGTTCAGCCAGACTACGGTTGTCGCCGGACCAAGCCACCTTCGACAAGCCAGTTGACGCCAGCTATAGACATCTTCGGCCGTTGTACATCAAAGGATTCATCAACGGGCGGCCGATGACGAAGATGCTGGTCGATGGCGGCGCAGCAGTCAATTTAATGCCATACACAACCTTCAGGAAGCTTGGAAAAGTACCTGAGGATCTTATCAAGACAAATATGGTATTAAAAGACTTCGGTGGCAACGCATCCGAGGCGAAGGGGGTCCTGAATGTGGAACTCACCGTGGGCAGTAAAACAATTCCCACCACCTTCTTCGTCTTCGATGGAAAGGGTTCCTACAGCTTGTTGTTGGGACGAGATTGGATCCATGCTAATTGCTGTGTCCCTTCAACAATGCACCAATGCCTCATGCAATGGCAAGGGGACCAAGTCGAGATCGTGCAGGCCGATCGGTCAGTACATGTCGCCAATGCCGATCTCGCAGTTTGGGAGATGGAGGGAATCGATTGCTTGTCCGGGCGAGTCTGGGACGCCGATTTCCTCAAGGTAACCGATTGCGATATCGAGGCGATTGAAGATCAAGACCAGCGGTTACTTTAGCAAAGATGTACCATCCGCCGTTGATAATGACCTTTACACAGATGATGCGGTGGATGAGTTAGACGGCAAGTTAGGACAAGGTTTCACGTCGGCCGATGAGTTGGAAGAAATTGACATAGGGATAGGTGATAGGCCTAGGCCGACGTATGTAAGCACTAATTTGCCAAAGGAATATAAGAATAATTTGATAGATCTTTTGAAAGAATTCAGAGATTGTTTTGCATGGGAATACCATGAGATGCCTGGATTAAGCCGATCGATCGTAGAACATCGGCTACCAATCAAACAAGGCTATCGGCCTTTTAAGCAAGCTCCTCGGAGGTTTAAGGCCGATATGCACGAAGCCATAAAAGCAGAGATCACAAGACTTTACGACGCCAACTTTATCAGGCCCTGCCGATACGCGGAGTGGGTCTCCAACATAGTTCCGGTATTGAAAAAGAACGGCAAGCTAAGGGTGTGCATCGATTTCAGAGATCTGAATAAGGCGACGCCCAAAGATGAGTACCCTATGCCGTTGGCCGATTTGCTCGTTGACGCCGCTTCTGGGCATAAGATCATCAGTTTCATGGACGGCAATGCGGGTTATAATCAGATCTTTATGGCTAAAGAGGACATTCACAAGACAGCCTTCAGGTGCCCAGGGGCAATCGGCCTATATGAATGGGTCGTCATGACATTTGGTTTGAAGAATGTTGGGGCTACGTATCAGAGGGCCATGAACTATATTTTTCATGATCTTATCGGCTCTCTGATTGAAGTCTATATAGACGATGTCGTCGTAAAGTCAAAGGAACATGATATGCACTTGGCCGACTTACGCAAGGTACTAGAAAGGGCGAGGAAATATGGTTTGAGGTTGAACCCTAATAAATGTGCCTTCGGCGTATCGGCCGGTCAGTTTTTGGGTTTCTTGGTCCATGAGAGGGGGATTGAAATCACACAGAAGAACATCGATGCCATCAAGAAAATCAAGCCTCCAGAAAACAAGACCAAGTTACAGTCTCTGCTTGGCAAGATCAACTTCGTCCGGCGTTTTATATCAAATTTGTCGGGTCGTATAGAGCCATTCACTCCGCTGTTAAAGATAAAGGACGACGAAGAGTTTATATGGGGTGACAAGCAACAGAAAGCGCTAGACGATATCAAAGGATATTTAACTTCTCCGCCGGTCTTAATCCCTCCACAGAAAGGAATCCCATTCAAGTTGTACTTGTCAGCCGATGAGAAATCCATTGGCTCAGTCCTGGTTCAAGACGTTAACGGCAAGGAAAGAGCTATTTTTTATCTCAGCAGGAGAATGTTAGATGCGGAAACAAGGTACACGCCAGTGGAGAAATTATGCCTTTGTCTATATTTTTCATGTACTAAATTGAGGCATTACCTGCTTTCCAACGAGTGCATAGTGGTGAGCAAGGCCGATGTGATGAAATACATGCTATCGGCCCCTGTGTTGAAAGGACGAGTTGGGAAGTGGATCTTTGCTTTAACGGAGTTTGATCTTCGATATGAATCGGCCAAAGCGATCAAAGGACAAGCCCTGGCCGATTTCATCGTTCAGCATAGAGATGACTCAGTTGCATATGCAGACATTGTACCATGGACGTTATATTTCGATGGATCCGTCTGCAGACACGGTTGCGGTATCGGCCTAGTCATCATCTCCCCTCGGGGGGTAAGTTTCGAGTTCGCATTCACTATCAAGCCTTATTATACCAACAATCAAGCAGAATATGAGGCGGTGCTCAAAGGCTTGCAGTTGTTACAAGAAGTCGAGGCCGATGCCGTGGAAATCATTGGTGATTCACAGCTAGTAATTAATCAACTTTCTGGGGAGTATGAGTGCAGAGATGATATTCTCAAATTCTATAATGAGGAGTGCACAGAGTTGTGGAAATCATTGATAATGCCGATCGGCTCCAGAGATAATAAATTCGGCAAGTGGTCACCTAATTGGGAAGGCCCTTTTCTAATTCATCGATGTGTTCCTCACAATGCCTATCTGCTCAAGGGATTAGATGGCGAGATTTATGGACGAGCTCTCAATGGCAAATACTTGAAACGGTATTATCCCAGTATCTGGATTGACTCATGATCGGCCCCCTAGCCGATTTATGATAACAGCCGATGTAGTCAAACATCGTCTCTAGATGGCCGATAAATACTATCGCCCTTAGTTCAAATTTCAGAACATGAGCCCTCATCTTCTAAAATTTGGGGGGCATCATTACATACAGGAATTTTCAAGGAATTATCAGAAGACTTCGGCTTGCTGGCCGATGCGATGGTTTATGCAGGAATTTTCACAGATTGTTCAGTTTGGCGATTGACTTCGGCTATCTGGCTGATGAGATTGCGTATAATCGGATTGTTCATCTTGAAGATACATATGGTTGGAATTTTCAAAACAGTTCGGCTGCACGGCCGATAAAGGGTAAAGAGGATTTCAGAATTAATAAATTAAGCTGGAATTATCGAAACAAATTCGGCTTCATGGCCGATAAGGTGTACGGTTCTACATTGTAGAAATAACATGTGCTACATCACCCAATGAAGTCTGCAATAGCAGCAATGGCCTTACGACGGATGTGCTCAACGTCTTCGATAGCCTGGGCATCATCGGCCATCGTCCCTGGGATTGGTTTCAGTGACTTGCTCAGGGTTGCGAGGTACTTGGCCGATGCCTTGAGCTTTGCCGTCTGGTCTTCTATGATCTTGGGCGATGCAGCTATCCCGGCTTCGACTTCCTGGATTTCTTGGCGTGTAGCGGATAGCTTCGATTCTAGCTCTGCCTCGAGGCGACGGAGTTCTTCAAGCTTATTTCTCAGCACGATCGGCTCCACCGCTAGCTCGTCCAACCTGGTCTTATCGGCATTCACCTGAGCTTTGCTAGCGGACAGAGCCGATTCCATTTGTTCGCGCTGTCGTCGCTCTGCAAGTCTTTCCTTTGCTCTGAAAAGCTTGAATCGGTACTGTTCCAGGAAGATGGCCGGCGTAAGGATTTCCATCAGGTCTTCGGGCAGTTCGTCTTGGATTTCTTGTACTCTGACTCTGATGGAGGAGCAGTCTTCTACCAAGCACTCCAGCGAGGCTTCTAGCCGATTCCCAATGTCAGTCAGCCGGTTCTTCAGATCGTCGGAGATTGGTGCCTTGGCTGCGCTGGGTAGTTCCTTATCCTCATCATCAAGGAACTGGCCGATATCGAAGGAGAACATATCGGCTAGGTTCTGCAGATATCAACATGGATCGAGGTTAGCCTTGTTAGTCAGGAATCGGCAGAAAGAGGATCAGGGTAATCATGGTTACCTGTGTTGGAGTGTTGGTAGTGCTTACATCGGCCTTCTTTTGCTTTGTTGACGTAACAGGCGAGGGGGCTGGCCGATGTGGTGAAGGTGATGGAGCCCTAGGCTGAAAAAGCAGGAAATTGGTGAGTAGGGTTATGTGGTTAGAAAAATTATGCAAACAATTGACTCTTACCGAGACAGTCGGAGAGAGTGGTGGAGAAGGAGAAGGGGTTCTCAATCGAGCCTTGGCCCGTTCGCGTCGTTGTAAAGTTGTTTTCTTGGATCTTGGCATAGGGGCCGATTGAGTTCTCTCCTTCAATACAGACGACACCGCAGCCTGAAAAGGATAGGAAGTTAAAATGTAACAGTGCAAGAAGATTATGCAAATACAAAGAAGAAAGTATGTTGACCTTGCGAACTGCGTGCCTAGTCCTTCTTGGTTGTGGGGCATCATCTTGGTCATCGGCCGGTGGGATCTCAGCGGTTTCGGCCGATGGCTCTTGGGTGGTTTCGGCTGATGGATTTTCTTCTTCGTGGGTGTCAGCCGCTGCTGCATCGACCTCCTCCTCCATCATTTGTTCTTCGAGGAATTCTTCCAAGGAGGGGTCTAGTTCTTCGGCATCGGCTTGGTCATCAGCTCTGGCCTTCTTGCTGGCTTTCTGCGATTTGCCTTTGGCCGGCGCTTTCCTCTTGGGGTTTTCTTTAAGCGTCGGGCCTTGAAGTAGCGATGCCACTTTTGGGGCAGTGAGGCCGATGATGGATTCCAAGATGGTTGACCCCGATGGAGCTATGGCTTGAGTGTAGAAAATCTTCCGTCCACTGTTGCTCACAGATGGGATCGGCTCATCCGGGACTTGAGGGCTGATGCCTTGGATAAGTTCTGTCACATAGAACCTGGCCGATTGATGAAAGATGTGAGCGGCCCACTCTTGCCACCAGGTTTGGAAGTTAATATGCACAAAGGCACTCAGATGCAGCCGATCGCAGTCGCCGAGATTAGGGAGCTCGACTTCCATTGCTTTGTTCATGATCAGGGCCGATGGGACTATGCCTCTGCTCTCTAGGAGCTTATGAAGATGCAAGCTGATGGGAAGTTGTCCGAGCCCGCATTGTCTAGCAGCTGTCATTGGGGTGTAAAACTCATAAGACAAGTTGGTGCTCCTTCCCTGAAAGACACCTACTGGAAGCAGGCATGGCGTGAGGCCGATCATGAACAATTCCCTTGATTCCATGTCGTCATTTATTAAGCTCAGTTGCAAGTCGTCTGGAAGCTCGAAGTCTCGGTCCGATGTATAGACAAACATGTCCATCCTGGCTGATGGAGGGCCGGTGAAGAAGCGGATGAACCATGCAGCCATATCATCGGCCGATTGATCTGCGCCGGGGTAGATGGAGGCTGCTTCCCCGTACGACATGCATCTTCTGTCCCTCGGGTCTTCGTGATCGGCATATTTGGATGGAAAGCGGGAATCTGATAGAGGTGGCCGATCAACCATGGTGTTGGTGTATATGGTTAGCCAGAGTTGAACGAACCACCATGGTCCTCCATGAGCCACAGTCTGTTTCAGCATCAAGTCTTGTGTGGCAACATGGAGTAGCCGATATACAGCTCCTAGAAGGTATCGGCCCAAGGGGATTTGTCTCTTGTCGACCAAAGCTTGAGCCAAGTGTTGACAGTTTGTAGTAGGGCCACAGGTCGATCCACAGAAGACAAATCTCTCCAACCATAGCGTCAGGAAAGCTACGTGTTCTCGCTCTGAAACTGATCCCTGTTCCATGTGTTCAGAGATATATCCGGACCAGCCTCCGATTTTCTTGGTCTTCAATTTGTGACTGCTGTTTACTAGGAGGCTGAAGGGGTTGATCTCAGAGCTAATATCTAGTCCTGTGAGTACCTTGATATCTATAAGGGTTGGGGTCATCGGACCTTGCTTGAACATAAAGGAGTTCAAGGTATTTGACCAGAAGTAGCTGGCAGCTGACATTAATGGCTCATTTTTCTTGGTATCGGCCAGGGACAGAGTTATGCATTGGCCGATTCCAATCTCATCCCAGTGGACTTGTTTGACAGCAGCGATCCTTTTGTGCCAAGTCCTATATCCAGTTAGCTTTGATGGCCATGATCTGAAGGTGTGCTTCCACGCCGAAACGGTGGGTTTGGCTTGTCTGAAAGGGATTCTGTCTGTCTCGGCGTTGATGAGCCAGGTTGGGTCGCAGTCGCCCATGGGGCCCAAGAGGAAGCGATGGGATTTATCGTCGGTGGGAATCAGGATTTGGTTCTTGAAGACCTAAAACGTGAGAACGACGATGAAAATATAAGGCCTAAGGGGGGCAGCAAGTAAAGACCTAATTTGGGGAAATCGGCGGAAGTGATAATAATGCGGGTTTTGAAAGAATCGATTTACCGCAGGGATCTCGGAGGCGTAGAACGGGGCGGAGGCCATCGTTGTCGTTGGAGGGGTCGCTGTGAAGGGGGTCGAAGTTGACGAGACGCCGAGGGGTTGCCGGAATTGAAGAACACGAGGGGTTTGTCGAATCGGCGGCGAGAGGATTCGAATCTGGATCTGTGCGGTTTTCAGGTTAAACCTAGCAAAGAGTCGATGAGTTCCCTGGAGCTAATTCCGCCACATTATATAATGAAGCGGAATTGGGGGGCATGTGTTGACGACGGATTTTGGTAATCGACTTGGAAAGGAAAGAGGAAACCGAAGCAGAGAAGAAAGATTAAGTTGGAGTCGGACCAAGCTTCGTATCGGACCCGGTAACTGTATCGGACTTGGGGAGTGTTGCCATAAAGGGCATATCGGCCGATACGGATTTGGTTTGGTCACGGGCCGATACGGGTTGTGAGTTGACGGTATCAACGTGGGCTTGGTCTGGGCTCGAAGTAAGCTTCAAGGAAGTTGCCGAATAGAGATAAAGCTCGGTTTTGGGCAATTGTATCTTGTAAATTAGGTAGTTTAGATCTAATTTGTGGCTAGAGTCTGCCGCAAAGACTTGTTTGTTAGTTGTAGATAAGATCGTGCCCTACAAGGGTTCTGTTGTAACCTCGGGTATAAATATCCCGATAGTTTGTACAGGAAAGCTCTCTCGAATCAATCACAAAAAACCAGTTCAATCTACTTTCGGCGCATCGCCAACCCTCGCAAGAGGTCTTCTTCAGCGAGTTCTTGCTTCCCCCGAGCAGAGGTAAGAACTCGTTCCCGACGATCTGCATCGTCGGGGCTAGCGTGTCGCTTTAGACACGTTAAGCCTCGATGATGTGATCGTCGATTATCATGTCTTGGATAATTTTGACGAGTGTCTCGATTAAGCCTTGCCAGCGGTTTACTCGTTTTAGGGTTTATTGCTGACGATGGTTTAATTCTCATGCTTGGCTAAATTATTCAATGCATCTGTCATCCCCAAAAGCAATCGACGGCCTGATTTTCTTTGTGTTAAGTCTCAATTCATACTCTGAGTTGCTATCGACCTTAGTCCTGTTTTGAGATCTAACACAAAGCCTGTTTTCGGTTGTAATTAAGGATAGTACCGGGATTTTAGCCGGTCTTACCTAGCATATGTGATTGCTTTATATTACTTGCATATGTTTGCCGCTTATATGTGCGGATCGATCAGTATAAATGTGTTGATCATGAAGTAATCTTAAGATTTCTTTCTGGTTGATGTATTTATACTGGCCGATTGGCTTATATAAGGTTGCACCAGAGTACTAGCTGGTGTAGTTGTCTTAATTATTCTTATCGGCCAATATTATTAGTTGAAGCCTACATGTCAATGAAGGCCGATAAGATTAGATTCATGTCTTACATATTTTCTAAGTGAGCCGATACAGCTTTGCCCTATCGGCTGGGCTATGACAATGTGTCATCGGTCTGTTGACCGATCGGCCATTGTTTTCTGACTTGGTTCGCTTGTTTCTTGTTGATTGCAGATCAAATCAACTGGCACGCTCTACTTACGACTAGGCAAGCCATTTGGACCTGCACTGGAGCTAAGCAGATCTCCCAGGCCGCCGTGGTAACGCGGAACCCGTTTGGTTGCTGGACGGGTCGAAATTCTGCGCCAACAGTACTCTATTCCTTTTTGGTGTTGTTGGTGGCCCTCACCAACTCTTCTCTCTCAAACATTGTCTTCTAGTATCTGGCCCGCTATTGATGGTCGTTAAATGGAAACATAAACCATCAACTCCTGCATGGTTAATAAAAGATATAGTATCAAAACTTAGTGGTAGGAGTTTTACACTAATCATTTCCATTAGTTTTGGTACATCTATGTATGCAAGTTATTTAAGGAGAAAATACACCCGCCATACGACGAAAATGAACCTCCGACCAATCACGTGTGAGTACAAGGATTTGACGGCCCACATGACAGTCTTATCGAACTTAAAGTAGGGCCAAACCATCCTAACCATAATGAGGGCTCACAGGACAGTGACCCAGTCGAAAGGCGGCGCGAACGGGCTTGGCCAAGGTTCGGCCGAACCATGGCTGGCTCCTCTCGGCCTCAGTTTCGACGTGGCATCACTCAGCGTCTTCTTGAAGTTGGTAGCACAGGTCCCAAGGCAAGAAACTGCCATCTAATAACGGTTGGAGGACATGTGGAGGCTTGAGGGGAGTTGGAGGAGAATATTCCTTTAAGCATCTCCACTCTCTCAAGTCATCTCACATTATAAATAGCTCCTCCACTCGTCTCTTCCAACACACACAACTTGGATCAAGTAGAGTACAACTTACTTGTGAGCTTCATTTTTAGTATGTTGGTTTAGTAGAGAGTGAGGGGAAGCTCCGGAAGGAATGCCCTGAAATATTGGAGTTCCTCCGAGAATTTTACGGAGGAGTGCCGGACTGTCGGCATTCTTCCAACGGAGTTTCGGAGAATGCCAGGATTGTCGGCCTTTTTCTCTTGCTTGTACCTCGGCGGATGCTTCCTTTTATAAAGTAAGTGTTCGAGTGTCCTTATGTTATTTAATTAATTTCTTTAAGTGGGATATATCCTCATTGGTGCAGGTTCATCACTTAGTGCGCATCTAAGTGCTATAGTACTAGGACTCTGGATAAAGAAGAAAGTTCCTGCGCAAGGCTAGAGTTGTAATTAATAACTTAGACGTGGTGTCTAGGTTAGAAATTACCTTCGTTTGTTGTGTGCTGCATGGAAAGTGAGGTAGGTGGCAAGTGGTGACAGCCCTGTCCGTCCTTTGTATTCCTCCACATTCGGGTACATCATAGAGCTCAAGACTAGACTCAGCCTAGTAGACCCTGGGGAAGGGTCGGTGTCACATCCAGAAATTCACAAAACAGAATTCCAAGCTGAATGTGCATTAAAACCCCTGTCCAGGATCAGCCAGGGTACACAAAAGACAGTTGATACATAGATCCCCGTCTTACAAACGTATTAAAAGTCTTACATATGCAACGGAAAGTAAAAACGAGCTTAAAACTATAGACTTGACACTCGTAGCATGGCGATTCCACTGCACGAGCATCCTTGACGGTAGCGACGAAGCCTACTCCTCTGAGTAACCTTCATTCGAGAAGTACTCTAACTATGGTGTAGGTGAGATAGAGCAAGACTGAGTACTACCCACTGTACTCAGCAAGTCATACCAATAGAGGAGGTATGATGCAAGTAATTCCAAAGGAGACTAGGGGTTCTTTTGCATAAAACAGGTATTTAAAAGTAGTAGTTGAAAGTAGTAAAATTGTAGAATGTAATTAAGCAATATTAATCATCACTGCCAAACGCTACACCACGTTGCGACAGGCCCAACCAACCACCTGAGCTAAGCCAGTTCCATTAAGTCAAATTATTAATGATGAGACTAATCACGGTTAATCTGGTTGATTGCCCATAACCACGGGCACGTCTATTCGAATACGTTTACTCTAGCCAGAGGTGTATAACTGTACCAACAAGATACAGTCCCACAACACGTTTTCTTGTGCTGGCATACCACGACAGTATACCGAAAAGGGACTGTGACAGGACCCTTCGCATAACCCTCCCTAACCAATCGCACCACACTTTAGGTTTCGCCTTCACCCCTAAAACAGGGTGGACAACCCCCCCTTGTGCCGCGGTGAATCCGACAGCCGATCAACCGGTACAACCCCGATCGACCCAACTCCATCACGTCCACCCTAGCCTGGGTACATCGGAAAGAGAAAAGCTACACTACGAACCCAACCGTTGCCCATGCTGGCTTGTGGTATGCATGGTAATTTTTCCAAGGTTTCTCGCAAACCGGTCCTTATCTACCATGGGCGCGTCTATCAAAACCATGCACCCATAGCCTACCATTAAGCATATTTTAGTTGTTTTAATACCATGATGGTACATGTCCAATATCATCATCATTAAACCAAGATATAAGTTACATGTGAGATCCCTCATAGTGAGCTAGTTGATTTAAGCATGGCTAAGCATTTCCTAAACCAATATCTAATTATATTAATACCCAAGTAATCAATGATACTAGGTGAAGAAGCTATAGCCAAGTATAAGTAACCATCCCATATGATATTGTAAAATAAATGCAATATTTAGTAGAAAACGAGATATTTGCGAAATAGGTACAATATGATCAAGTAACATATATGACTTGCCTTGCTCTAGTGCTGCAGGAACCTATGCGACTACTTCAAAGTAAAGCGGAGCTTCGGATTCGCCATAATCTAAGAGACATACAAAACACACAAGCAAAACAAGCTATAAGTCTACTGAAACAGGAAACAAAACTATTGTTAATGGATTCTAGGCATTTTTATTAATTTACTTAGAGTTGAATGGACTTAAATGGAGCTCGAATGAATTTTTAGAAGTTTAACAGTGTTTTTACTATAAACAGAAAAGTCCTTAGTGATTTATTGTGCAATAAAGCCAGGGCTGACGGCATCAAGAGGGGAGGGGTCGACGCCGGCTGGTGGGTCCCACTGGTCAGCGGCTCACAGGGCGCTAGTCCACCGTGGACCGGGACCATGTAGGTGGTCCCCACTAGTCCATGGGACGAACGACCTAGATCGGTTGGGAGCCGATTGGACGGTGCGGGAGGCGGTTGCCGGGCTTAACCACGGCTCAAAGCCGGCCCGGCCGGCCATGGTGATGCGGCGGCGCGCGGCACCGACAACGACGCCGGTGGCGGGCAGCACGGCGATGGTGGCGATGGGCGCGCAAAGGGACGGCAATGGCAAAGAAAAAGAAAAAAAAGAAAAAGGGGAGGAGGAGCTCCTCACCGGAGTTGGCCTGCACCGAGGCTGAGGGGTTGAGGATGCAGCGATTTGATGAATCGAGGTGCGGACGAGCTCCAGGGAACCCTTTGGAAGAGAAGAGGGGAGATTAGAGGGAGGCCGGCGGCGCACGTCGGCGGCAATCGTCGGCCGAATGCGGCAATAATGGTGGGGCTCACCGGTGACCGAGGCAGGCAATTTCCGGCGGCAGGAAGCAGCGACCGGGCGGAGGCCGAGGTGCGGACAAGCTCGGCGCGTGCGGAGGTGGCGTCGGCGAGTGGTGGCATGGTGGTGGGTGGTCGGAATCAATGGCCGGAGGTGGTGGCGGTGGCGGAACTCTAGCGGGGTAGCATGGGCGCGATAGAGAACGCGAGAGAGGGCGACGAGTGCAGAAAAAGAGAGAGGAGCTCGAGGACGACATTTATAGGGGCGGAGGGGGCTCAGATGTGGCCAGGAATCGCGGGAAGGCCGATGACGTGGGGAGGAGAGAGAGAGAGGTGACGGTGGTGGATTTGAAATTCGAATCTGGGGAAAAGCAATAGAGTTGGGGTTTAGGTGAAGAAGGTGGATGCCGTAGAAGTTCAAGAGAAGAAGAAGAAATTTGGAAGGAGGAGGCAGGAACCCACACTGTACGAAATCTCTGAGACAAACAATCTGGCCAAGTGCGGGGTTAGGGTTTGTATCTCCATCCGATCGAGGTAGGGTTTTCTTCCCCGGGAGGAATCCTTCGATCTGCAACGCCTTCAGGTCCTCCGCACCAACATTGGATTTGCCCAAATCCATTGGATTGGATGAGGTTGAAGGTGTGGAATGAAAATTTGGTTTTTGACTGGTGAAAGTTGAAAGGGTGCAGAGAAATAAGGATTCACTTGTGGGGAGGAGATAAAATGAATCTCAGTATTGGAATTTATAGGTTATATCCGACGATTCGTATTTCGAGGAAAAAAGAGAAATGACCGCCGTGTGTTTCGCGGTTCATTTTTGGTAATTTTTTAGACTTCAATTCAAATTCATGGTGGACCGTTGCTTTTGATGATGTTGTCGAATGCTTCATACCTTCTCGATAATTCGAGAACGGTTAGGTAGGCACTACATCAATTATTCAATGTCTTTGGCTCGAGAACATTGTGAATTCATTTGATTTAAAGTCGGGGGCTACTGTCAGGGTGACGGATAAGGCATACCTCCTATCCTTTGGGTTGTGAAATATACAGATACGATATACTCTTAGGATACAGGAAGTTTACCTTAATGTTATGTAATTCGGCTAATAAATAGGGAAATTGTATCTGGAATAGAAGGTGTTAGAGTCCTACTCGGAGAAGATACAATCTCTGTCATCTCATAGGCCAAAAGTATTCTCTGAGTTCTACTTGGAGGCCAAGGAATTCTACAGTATAAATACAAGGCATCCTAGGAGGTACGGGATCATCGAATCATAGCGCAAGCCACCACCATAGAAGAGGCAATCCGGAGGACTTGAAGACAACTTGTCGTCTGGACCTCATCGAGTTGTTCTCGATAGAGATCTCATTGGTACTCGATACTTTCTATTGTTCTCTATTGTAATCTCTGTGGTTCTAATTCCATATAAATTGGTGTAGGACTATTACCTTACGAGGGGTATAAACCAGTATAATCCTTGTTTTTGTGTGCTTGATGTCGTTTCGTGTAGATACTTGTTCCAACGTACCCAATACCCTCAGAATACTATCTACGAATATAACTCGTCGACACTTTCCTAAAAGAAAAATTTAAGAATCAGTTCAATTCCCATATAATTCGTCCATAATTCTTTTGTTCTGAGGGAGACCATAAACAGTATGGCACCGAGTTTATCATAGTTCAACGATTTGTCATTAACATTGTCACTTTCTATAATATACTGGTGACTTTATCGATTGTTCTGTAATATACCATTGGGTTGGGCCTTTTTTAAAAAAAATACCCTAAATACCTTTAGATATATACAAGGTAAACAATTGATTTATCTCATTAGATGTTTTGAAAAAATATAAAAGTTTTTATGTGGCCTCCTTACACAACATGAAAATTTGTATATAGGTTTTAATTTTTCTATAAAAATATTTTTGTATATGAGAGAGAAATTGCTTACACAAAAGATAGTAGCACAAAAATATCTTCTACAACATATCAAAGATGATTTACATTAAAAACAACAAGAAAAAATATATTTTATTTTATATAGCCATATAAAAGATAGGTTATATTTAAAAAATAGAAATGCAAAACATTGAACTTATATATAAAACTTGCATATTGTGTAAGGAGGGAAAAATCATATTTTTCTAAAACTTCTAATGAGATAATCAATGTTAACCTTCATAAGGGTATTTTAGGTAGTTTTGAAAAAAAGACTCAGCTAAATAGCATATTGTAAAACAATTGATAAAATCATTAGTATATTATAAAAAAACTCAGTACTAAATTGTTGAATTAGGACAACCTCAATGACATAACATATAACATAGAATAGATTATCTCTAAACGTATATAGCTCGGGAGGCTCAGGTTAAAACAACTTTTCTATCTTCTCGCGTGTTTGTAAATGGTTTCAACAATCGCATCAGATGTGGCTCCCTCCTTATCAAGGCGATTCCCATGTCTCTGATTTCACCGTCCACTTATCACTGCCTCTAATGCCTTTCCTTCTCATGAGTGATTTGATTAAACTTTTTAAATAGCAGCGAATCTAAAGCGAAATAAAGAAGGAACATTGCTAAACACAACAGCTAACCACATGACCAACACGAGACAATTAAATAACTGCAGGCATGATTTTGCACTTCTACATATAGTTTTTTAACCTTCTTTATTTGCGTAGTAAGACTGTAGATCTCTACTGTTAGTCTGGTCCATCGGTCAGCCACATCCGAGCCAAGCAAAAAAAAAAAACATTTCTATAGATTTATGCCTCATTGATCATGGAGATTTTTTCCCTCTGATTCCTACTACAATTGAACTGATTCATGTGAAAATTATGCACAATTTTGAGCAAAATAGGAGTATCTGTAATTTCCATTTCCCTAGTTGGGCTTTGCCTAATAATTAGGCCCAATAAACTGTTTGGGCTAGTCTCACTCTGACCTAATGCTATTGCTCTCGTGTTGCAATTGAGCGAACGAGTTCGGTGACAGTCACAGGCAGCTCAGCTAGTCCCGTGACCTGCGAGGGCGCGTTCTAAACAGCTAATTTCCACGCGATGCTTTAAATTTACAATTTTCCTCAATTTTGCACACCGAGATTTGTTAGATAGTTTTTCCTATGGTATAACTACCTCCGTTTCTAAATGTGGGACATCTTAGTTTAATTTCAAACTAACCAACATCAAACAAAACAAAAAGAAAAGAAATGAAGAGATTACTTTATAAGGTTTATCTATCTATCTATTATATCTATTATGTTATATTATTAAGACAGTCTTAAAAAAAACATCACATTTCTTGTGGAGGCTAGAAATTCTTACATTAAAAATAACTAAAATTCGAAATAAAAAATAAGCAATATTGAAAACAGTTCATATAAAAACCCAATACAAGATTAATCAAAAATTGGAATAAAATTTAAAATAATTCCGAAATTAAAAATTCAGAAAAGAGTTCACGTAGAAATATAATTTTGAAACAATTAAAATTGGAAAAAGAATAAGAAATATTAAAAGAATAGTACATCTATAACACAATACGAGATTAATTAAAATAAAAAATAAAAAATAAAATAAAATCCGAAATTTTAAAAAGAGTCTAAGTAAGAATACAATTTAAAAAACTAAAATTCGGAATTAAAAATAAATAATATTGAAATAAGAGACCATATAAAAACCCAATAATTAATTAAAATCCGAAATAAAAAATAAAATAATTCCAAAATTAGAAAAATAAAAAAGATTTCAAGTCAAAATACAATTTTAAAACAACTAAAATTGCAAATAAAAACAAGGAATATTGAAATAATAGTCCATATATAACACAATACGAGATCAATTAAAATAAAAAAATAAAAAAAACACGAAATTAGAAAAAGATAAGAGTTCAACTAGGAATACAAATTATAAATAACTAAATTCGTAATAAAAAATAAAGACTATTGAAAAAAAAGAACATCCATTACACAGCACGAGATTAATTAAATTTCAAAATAAAAATAAAATAAAATAAGAAAATAGAAAAATAAGTATAAGAGTACGTGTATGAATAAAATTTATAAATAAAAATATTGGAATGAAAAATATGAAATTTTTAAAAATATAGTCCATATAGAACACAACGATGAGAAATAAGAATAAAAATAGAGAAGCAACAGGCCCCAATAATGATTATGAGGAGGGATGACTGGCAGACCGTTAAGCGACACGATCGCGACAGCTGGTGGAACTTCTAAAACGTAAAAAATAAACCTCAATAATAATTATATTATATATTTAAAATCCCAATGACAATAAAAATGAGAGACGGCGGGCGGGCCTAGAGGAATACAGTGGCTTCGCCACTGATGTTGGCGGGACTTTAAAGAATAAAAAGATAAACCTAAACGATAATTATGTTTAATTTTTAAAATCCCAATGACAATAAAGAAAGAAGGCAGCGGACAGACCGTATAGGTGTACAGTGGCGGTGTTTCATGGGACTTTTAAAAACTATAAACAAAACTCCAAATAGAATTCTAATAACGATTAAGAGGAGGGACGATGTGCATGCCGTTAAGCGGCACAATCACAACGGTTGGTGGGACTTCTAGAAAGTAAAAAAATAAACCCAAATAAAAATTATGTTTGATTTTTAAAATCTCAATGATAATAAAGAAAGGAGGCAGCGGAAGTATTGTATAGGAGTATAGTGATGGTGTTCGATGGGACTTTTCAAAATTATAAAAACTAAACCTAACGAGACAATGAACTCTAAAAGCTACAAAGTTTAATTTTTAAAGGTTCCAAGAAGGATGAATAGAAGTCATAGTAGATCGAGTAAGCAAATAAATGGGTGACAAAGAAATAAGAGGTAGTGACTATTGTGACTTTTAAAAATATAAAATTATAAAAACATAGAACATAAGATTCGATCTTTCAAAGTCTTCAGACAACGAGATAGCTATTTAATAAATTTTAAGTAAAATTATATGTAAAAAATATATAATTTTATATAGGTGGTAGCCGCACTATTGTGTGGGCCACCTAGCTAGTTATATTATTAATAGTCTTGAAAGGACGAATCACGTTAGTTCTGGAGGCTAGAAATTTTTATATTTATTAGAGAAAAAGAAAAAGAGTTCAAGTAAGAATACAATTTAAAAAGAGCTGAAATTCAGAATTAAAAAGTAAAAATATTAAAAAAATACATGTATAAAATAATTAGAGATTAATTAAAATTTAGAATAAAAAATAAAATAAATTTCAAAATTAGAAAAAAGTTCAAATAGGAATACAATTTATAAATAATTAAAATTCATAAAAATAAAAGAACTAAATTTGGAATTAAAAAATAAAGAATATTAAAAAAATCCATGTAAACACAATTCGAGATTAAATAAAATTCCGACTAAAAAATATAATAAAATTTAAAATTATAAAAGGAAAAAAGAGTTTAAGTAGAAATACAATTTATAAATAACTAAAATTCGGAATATAAACAAGGGCTACTAAAAGAAGAGACCATCTAAAACATAACACAAGATTAATTAAAGGTCAAAATAAAAAATAAAATAAATTCTGAAATTATAAAAATAAAAATGAGAGTTCAAGTCGGAATAAAAATTTGGAATAAGAAAAAAATATTGAAAGTAGAACACAATACGAGATTATCTGAAATTCAAAATAAAATATAAAATAAATTCTAAAATTAGAAAAAGAAAACCGAGTTCAAGTACGAGACTAACTAAAATTCAGAATAAAAGATAAAATAAATTATAAAAATTATAAAAAGAAAAATAAGAGTTCAAGTAGGAATTCAGTTTATAAATAACAAAAATATTTAGAATAAAAATTAAAAAATATTGAAAGAATAATCCATCTATAACACAACGATTGCAAATGACAATAAAGAGAAAAGGATGATTGGGTTCGATTTTTTTATCCCAATGAAGATTAGGAGGAGTGGCGGCAGGCATGCGATTAAATAGCATGGCCCCTACTGTTGACGGAACTTCTATAAATATTCTGATGGCAATAAATAGGGGGTGGTGGGCAAGCCGTAGAGGAGTACAGTGACGACGTTTGACGAAACTTCTAATAACTATAAAAACGAAAATTAACAAGACAATAAACTCTAAAAATTATAATTACAAGGTTTGATTTTTAAAAGTTTTAAGAAGAATGAATAGAAACCGTTATAGGTTGGGCAAACAAATAAAGGGATAAAAAACGAATAAGTAGTGATGGCTGGCGTAACTTTTAAAAACTGTAAAATTAGAAACCCAATAATGATAAGGTTTTTTAAAGGTCCTGAAACAATGAAATAGCTATTTAACAATTTTTAAAGAAAATTATGTGAAAAAATAAATAATTTTAAATGAGTACTAGACATACGATTGCAGCGGCCACGCCCAGCTAGCTTAGTCTGTATGAGTAAGTTTTATGTGTTAATAATCTAAACAATTATCCCATCATCCGGTTAAAATTAATGTGAGTTGCGTAGCCAGCTTATTTTTTGGGTGAGACGGAGTACTCAATTAATTAGCTTTTGCGTGCAGGAGTGCAGGACAGTTGATAGCTTGATACATGAGCATACGTGAACTTGATAATACTTGTTCTCATATATAGTTTCATACATAATCTGATGCGTGCTAACCTCCGTCACAAAATATAAGCAATTTTAGTTTGCTCCTAAAATCAAACTATCTTAAATCAAACGTCCTTGCCTACTAGAGTTCGTCGTCCTCGCTAAGCTCATCTTGGACTTGAATGGACAATGCAATCGACTCGCAGAGTCGCAGAACGAAAAAAGAAAAGAGCTATGGCGTATTAGCGTGGCGCGGCTGATCGATCTCTCGCGCCGCGATCGAGTGAGAGCGCTAGCACACAGGTGACACAGCTAGCTTGCCGGCCGGTTTCTCTCACCGTTGCCCTCAAGAAATAGTAGCAGCGATTTAGCTGGCGTGTACAACCTGTACTGTACTACTATGTATTTTCCTCGTAAAAGACGTAAAAGACCAAATGACGACGCCCGCGAGGCCGCGACTCAGTTGCAAACATTAATTAACTGTCGATATTGACTAATTAACTAAGAGCTTAGCTCTTACGGGGAATGGATTATGGATCACAGTGATGGGATTGGTGTGCAGGACAGGTAAAGTACATGGTTTTTGATCATGCATGCCTGATGCCTAAATATAATACTACCGCAGTTGGACATATATATAAATACTTGTGAGCACAGGAGTAAGATCATATCGAGCAGGCAATGGCAATATAAATATTTGAACACTGGATCATATTGCTTGCTCCGTCCACAACTCAGTTGATTATACTACATATCGAACGACGTTCAGTTCGTTGTTTAACTGCATTATGGGCACGTAATAAATCTGATCTCGAAGCAGGTGACTGGAACTGATTAACTTAAGCCTCGGCAAACTTTTGACCTTGCACTGACATGAATTTCCTGCAGATATATGTATGGCCAGCACAATAGTCGTCTCTCTAAGCCGATCGATCGATCGCGATCGAATAACTTGTGAGCTGTCGTCCATAAAGCATTAGCTTAGATAGATATATACCAGGAACAAAACTTATAGCTCTACAAGCCGACGTTAAGAAAAGGCAATATTATATTTTTGCTCGCCCTTGACCTCGCAGGCATCCGAGCACCCGAATACTTCAGAGCATCAATTTAATTAGGGATGAATATGCGTACACTTGCCCCCTCCCCCAACCCCCAAAAAAACAACACTTACTTTAAAAAACGATTTGGCCGTAAGCGTTTTGTTTATAGACGGCCCAAATTTCTAGTCGCCTGTAAAGTTGACTAAAGTAACTTCATGTTTATAGACTGCATGTAAAAACTTATGTGGTTTTTTAAAGGAAATATTATAGGTTTATCTTCACATGTGGTTCTTCTAAGAAATTAACTGTAAAAATCATAATTTTTAAAGATGGTTTTGTAATAAAACCGTCTGTAAAATGCATATCTTTACAGAGAGTTCTTTTAAGGAAAAGATTATAAAAAGTCGATTTTCAACACATTTGAAGAAATCTATAATTCTATCATATAAATCCGGATGATGATAAATTTTATATGATAATTATAGCACTTGTAGATATCTACAACTTTGTTGTAGCAGAATTTTTTTTTCATTGAAGGCAGTTTAGAGGCTCAAATATTCGTTACAAGCTCTGATAAATATTTTCATAAATAGATTTATGAGTTTTCAAAAGACCTCAGACAGAGACACACTCTATATCAAAACAGTAGAGCTTAATGAGTTCTATAATTTTGTAATGAAAGTTTTACACTTGAGATTGTTTATGTGTCCAAATATTCATTTTAAGTTCTCAGTTCTTACAATATTTGATAACTTAGAAAGTTCAAACTCTAAAATTTTACATATAGAAAATTAAATTTATGTCCCATTGAGGTTAACCAAAGTTATCCGAGATCCTTATAACATTTCCTTTACTGTGCCATGGTCAAGAATATTTTCATTAATGTAGTCAGTCTTCAAGTCGCATAACATACCAACTCTCATAGAGACAAATTGACATAACTAAATAATCATATATCAAGAAATATTTTAAGAAAAATATGGGCGTGCCATATTTAATAAGATACTGCAAGGATCAAAGATCAACTCAATTAAACTTAAGATAAAATTTCTATAAATGTTAAAGTTTAGTAACTTTTAAAGAAAAAAGAAAGCTTTTCCACAGACGAACTTCTTAAAGAAGTGCCTCTAATTAGTGCAGTCAGTTCTCCTAATGGCCCACCTCTAAAAAATGAAAAACCCATATTTGAAGAAAAAATATCAAACTTTTATATATGAAGTTGAATGATGACAAACTTTATATAAAAATTATGGCTCTCAACGAGATCTACAACTATATGGTTGAAAGTTTTTTATTTGAGACCGTTTAGAGGCTCAATCATTGGTTATAAACTCTCAGATCTATTTTAAGAAACAAAATTTTGAGTTTTTCAAATAACTTCGGATAGAGGCATGTTCTACATAAAGCCTGTTCAGCTCAACGAGATTTATATTTTTTGTGCTTAATGACTTTTTTATTTGATGTTATTTGGAGTATCAATATGTGTTAAGTTGTAGAAAGGTAAAGTTAAATAGCATCCATCCCATAGTCAAGAAATGTTTCGTTGATAGAAGGTTAAGGAGGTTACACGTTGAGTGAGAAACCATGGTTCGAATCCTATCACTAGTACAGATCCTCTCATCTCTAACGGACCCTCACATACCTGGACTATTGAGCCGTCAGAACGAAGTCATCTCAATCGGGCCTAAATTTGCACCGTTGTAGATGTACTCGTGCAGTCATACTATAGGCCCAAGTACATATAGCCCGTCACCGATGACACTCATCCGTGACGGGCTATATGTTTAGGCCCGATTGAAATGACCTAGCATATCTCAATCGGGCCCGTCTACACAGCCCGTCAGAGATAAGGGTCATCGGTGACGGGCTCTGTATACGGGCCCGATTGAGATGACTTTAAAGCCCATCACCGATGACCCTTATCCTCGACAGGCTTTTATTTATGCCCGTTAGAGATAACTATGTGCCCGTTAGAGATGTCGGTTCATTGGTCCGATTGAGATATATTTTGCACACTATAAATAGACCACCCGACTGTTGTCCGAAGTTATCCCACTATTTACTATTTTGGTGGGAGGTTGAAGGGGGCGAATTTTTTGTTATTTTTTTCCAAAGAAAAAGAGAAAAATCTTAGAAGTAAGTAAGAAGGTAGTAATAATTTTTTTTAATTTAGTAGTATGTTAACTAATATTTTATTAAATTGTGTAGCGATGGATCGAAGTTGGATGACTGCGACAACTTTGAAACGTCATTGCAAGGAGTATAGAGATGGCGTTTTAAGTTTTATGAACGTTGCGGAGGAGGATAGGAGAAGAAGAAATAGCAAATACATGTGTTGTCCATGTAGAGATTGCAAGAATGATATTATGTTTAGCGGAGAGAAGGTACACTCTCACTTGATACAACGGGGATTCATGAAGGGCTACACATATTGGGTGAAGCATGAAGAGCAAGAATCGGGTAGTGGTGCAGCTGCAGACAGAAGTGGTGCAGACAATCATGAAGATGAATATGAGCATGACATGTTTATACCATCTCCATTGGGCGGTGAAATGGTTGATGTGGATCCTGATATGCTGCAAGAGATGCTACGTGACGTTGAGAAGCAAGCTCACAACGAGAGAGATTCCATGAAGTTCAGCAGGTTGGTCAGTGACTCCGAGACACCTCTATACGCCGGATGCAAGACAAAGCACACCAAACTGTCAGCTACCTTGGACCTAATGAAGCTGAAGGCAAGTAGTGGATGGACAGACAAGAGTTTTACGGAACTTTTGGGAATATTGAAGGTCATGCTTCCTAAAGAGAACACATTGCCCAAGATGACATTGAAGCAAAGCAGGTTCTGTGTCCCCTGGGGTTAGAGGTCCGTAGAATTCACGCTTGTCCAAACGACTGCATATTGTACCACAAGCAATATGCGGACCTAGATGCTTGTCCTGTATGCAAGGCTTCTCGATACAAGCGAAAGAAAAGTGCGGGGGAGGGAAAGAAGTCAAAGCGAGGTAGTCCGGCGAAGGTTGTGTGGTATCTACCTATCATTGATCGCTTCAAGAGAATATTTGCCAACACCAAGGAAGCAAAGTTAGTGCGTTGGCATGCCGAAGATAGAAGAAACAACGGTTTGCTAAGGCACCCTGCGGATTCGATTCAATGGAGGAATATCGATCGAATGCACAAAGACTTTGCTGCCGATCCTAGAAATATGAGGATATGTCTGTGTATGGATGGCATGAATCCTTTCGGAGATATGAGCAGTTCTCACAACACTTGGCCCGTTCTTATTGCGAACTATAACCTCCCGTCATGGTTGTGCTTCAAAAGGAAATATATTATGCTGTGCTTGTTAATCCAAGGTTCGAAACAACCGGGCAATGATATCGATGTGTTCTTGGAGCCTGTTATCGATGATCTCTAGATTCTTTGGAAAGAAGGTGTGGAAACTTGGGATGCATATGGTCAGGATAACTTCAAGCTACGAGTTCTATTGTTCTGCACCATTAACGACTATCCTGCACTAGGTAATTTTTCTAGACAAACCGTGAAAGGAAAGAAGGCTTGCTCTGACTGTATGGAACATACACGCAGTAGGTGGCTGAAGAAATCAAGAAAGATGGTTTACATGGGTCATAGGAGATGGCTCCCGCTACGCCACGCCTTTAGAAGAAAGAAGAAAATTTTCAATGGTCGGAGAGAACTTGGAACTGCTCCCAAGGATTTGTGTGGAGACGAAGTCTACGACATGGTCAAAGACATAACTAACGAGTTTGGGAAGAAAAGAAAACGTGGCAAGGCAAATGATAAGGGTATGTGGAAGAAAAAAATCCATATTTTGGTGGCTACCATACTGGAAAGACCTTGAGGTCCGGCATTGCATTGATCTAATGCATGTAGAGAAGAACTGCTGCGATAGTTTGCTTGGGCTACTGCTTAATATGCCTGGAAAGACAAAGGACGGGTTGAATGCTCGCCTAGATCTGCAGGAATTGAACATTCGCAGTGAGCTTCAGTTTGTTATGGATGAAGAGACAGGAAGAGTGTACCTTCCACCATCTTGCCACACATTGTCGAAGGATGAGAAGATTGCAATGCTATCATGCCTGGCTGATATTAAGGTTCCTTCGGGCTATTCAGCAAGGATCATTAAGTACGTTAACTTGGAGGATCTAAAACTGGTTGGAATGAAGTCTCATGATTGCCACATGCTAATCACACAGATCTTGCCAGTTGCTATCAAAGGCATTCTACCACCCAAAGTCCGTCACACGATCCAACGGCTCTGTGCTTTCTTCAATGCAATCGGTCAGAAGATTATAGATCCTGAAGATCTAGATAAGATGCAGACTGATATTGTCAATACCCTGTGTCACTTGGAGATGTATTTTCCACTGTCTTTCTTCGATATCATGGTTCATCTCCCTATTCATCTAGTGAAGCAAACAAAACTATGTGGTGCAGCTGTTCTAAGGGAGATGTACCCGTTTGAGAGGTATATGGGAGTTCTTAAGTCGTACGTTCCAAATAGAGCAAAACCGGAGGAAAACATCATTGAAGGGTACACGACGGAGGAGGTTATTGAGTTCTGCATCGATTACATGGCCGAGACTGATCCTATTGGAGTTCCTGCATCTCGCTGCGAAGGAAGGTTGGCAGGCCTTGGCACAACAGGCAGAAAAAGAATTGTACCCGATCAGGCATCGTATGCGCAGGCTCATTTCGCTGTGCTACAACATATGGCCGAAGTAACTCCATACTTTGAGGAGCATCTAGCGAAGGTTCGACAGGAGAACATGGGTCGATCAGATATGTGGATCAACAGAGAACATAGTACTCGCTTCAATGAATGGTTCAAGAATCGTATCGCACGGTCGACCGATGGCCCAAGTGAGATAATACAAAGGTTGGCAAGGGGCCCAAGCTGGGATGTTGACACATGGCAAGGGTACGATATCAATGGATACACATTCTACACCATCAAACAAGATGACAAAAGCACAGTGCAGAACAGTGAAGTCCGTATAGATGCATATCAGGATCAAGCTATATCGAACACATACTATGGCCGCATAGAGCAGATCTGGGAGATGAACTACAGCAGCTTCAAAGTCCCTTTGTTTCGTTGCAGCTGGGTGAATATCCGCACTGGTGTTAAAGTCGACAGGGAAGGATTCACTTTAGTGGACCTGGCCAAGGTTGGATACGCGGACGAACTATTCGTCCTAGCGAAGCAGGTCGAGCAGATTTTCTATATACAAGACCCCGCAAACAAGAGGCTGCACGTCGTTAGGGATGGCAAACGAAGAATTGTTGGGGTTGACAACGTCATCGATGAGGAAGAATATAACCAGAATCTCCATGTGAGACCTCAGATCGACGTTGACGATGATCCCAAAGACGAAGTGGCAAACGCTCGTTCTGACCATTCGGAAGGCATATCCTTGTAATAGAGTCTTCGTAGTACTGTAATTTGTAAATTGATATAAGTAATGAAGTATTTTGTACCGGTGCCTTATGATCTGCATATTTTAATTTCATATGGTTTTTAAAATTTAATAGCAAATTTACACTGTTTAAATAAGGCATAGGTTAATTATAATAATTTTTTAAAATTTAATAGCAATTTTAAACTAATTTAATAAGGCATATTTTAATTTAACAGAAATTTTACACCATTTAAAAATGTAATAGCAATTTTAAATCGGGTAGAAGTTAATTATAAATGATTTTATAACTTAAATATCATTATTAAATATAATTAATAAGGAATATTTTAATTGTATAGTGGGATGAGCTTATCTCTATCGGGCATATAAATAATGCCCTTCAGAGATGAGGTTATCTCTATCAGGCGTAGTAGTTCTGCCCGTCACGGATGTATGCCATCTGTATCGGGCTTGTTAGTTATGCCTGTCACGGATGTGTGTCATCCGTATCGGGCTTTTTATTTGTGCCCGTCACGGATGTGTGTCATCCATATCGGGCTTGTTATTTGTAGCCCGTCACGGATGATTGTCATCCGTATCGGGCTTGTTACTTGTGCCCGATGGTGATGACCTACGACTAGGTTTTCTACCGATCCAGATCTGAATCAGTAAAAAAACTAAGTGTTTCCTTTTCACTCCTCACCGACCACCGCCTCCTGATCGCCGTCGTCGCCGCCTCCTCCCTCTAAGCGCCTCCCGACCCCGTCGTCGCCTCCTCCCTCTCACTCTCCTCCTAGACGCCGCTGCCTCCTCGTCGCCGTCGCCTCCTGGACGCCGCCGCCGCCTCGTCGCCACCGCCTCCTCGCCTCCAAGCGTCTCCCGACCCCGCCGCCTCCTCCTCCTGGACGCCGCCGCCTCCTCCTCCGCCGCCGCCTACCCCTAGTGTTTTGAAGGTCAAAGTAGTTTCTCCCTTTTTTCTCTATTTTCCTTGTGTGATTGATATGAGAAGATATCTTGCTTTAGATGTAGAATGTGTACTACATTTAGATGTATTCATATGATTCATGCTTATCTTTGTTAATGTGACATACATAGTATATGATTCATGCTTATATTATCTTTGTTAATGTGACATACATAGATGATATACTAGAATTTACAAAATATATTGTACTGCATTTAGATGTGTTCATATGATTCATGCTTATCTTTGTTAATGTGACATACATAGTATATGATTCATGCTTATCTTTGTTAATGTGACATACATAGAAAATATACTAGAATTTACAAAATATACTGTACTGCATTTAGATGTGTTCATATGTCTGAATATATGTCCTCTTCCTGCCACTATTACCCTCTTCTACTCTGTCCTCTTCCTGCCACTATATATGGCCAGTGATAAATGCTCAAGAACAGACCATAAGAATAGACCATGTACACTTGTTCTTTTTATTTGGGGGGCAATACACTTTCTCTTTTTTGCATAAGAACAGACTATCTACACTTGTTCTTTTTTTTGGGAACTACACTTGTTCTTTTTTCGTACAAACAATCGGCCTCCACTTGTTCTTTTTTTGTGATGAACTACACTTGTTTTTTTTTGGGAACTACACTTAATCTTTTTTTGCATAAAAACAACCCATCGACACTTGTTCTTTTTATTTGGGGGGCAATACAATTTCTCTTTTTTTGGGGGGCACTACACTTGTTCTTTTTTGCATAAAAACAGACCATCTACACTTGTTCTTTTTTGGGGGGCACTACACTTGCTCTTTTTTGCATAAGAACAGACCATCTACACTTGTTCTTTTTTTGGGGGGCACTACACTTGCTCTTTTTTGCATAAGAACAGACCATCTACACTTGTTCTTTTTTTTGGGGAACTACACTTGCAAATGATTGTAATTGATGCACAATTTCTAAGCAAAACTGAGGCCATATCTTAACCTTAGCATAAGTTATACACACAACCAAAATAAGTTTTTCTATAAATTTTTTTAACTTTCTTGTCGTACAACAGTTATATAGAAAATGTCGCAGCAAGGCGAACCCATGTCAGCGACTACTAGTGGGACAACATCGAGCCGGACTCGTAGGACCCAGAACAAGATCCCTAAGGAAGTGTACACCATAACAGAGGTGGACGATCTGGGATTTCCGATGGCTCCTGCGAAAGCTATCAAAAAGTTCGCAATGATATGCGGAGTCCTCGGGAGGCGGAACTTCACCATCTTGAAGGACCACATCGATCTGGTCCCACAGGAAGAAAAAGATGAGGCATGGAAGCAGTTCAAGGGAAGCTTCGAATTCTCCCCAGAGGCCGAGGCAAGACTCAAGCGGCAGGCTATCCGCAAGATGGGCAACTTGTGAAAAAATTTCAAGACCACGTTGGTCACCGACTACGTCCTCAACCCCGCCCAGCCAGAACCATTCGGGAAGTACCCGTTCATCTCACGGGTCGTGTGGGAAGAGTTTCATGCCGCAAATCAACCCCTGAGTCTCGGGCAAAAAGCGAGGCCTATAGGAGGTTGCAGGCAAAAAACGTTCACCCGCACCGGCTTGGCATCGGAGGCTACGCCGGGAAGCAGCACGAATGGGTCAAGGAGGATGAAGCTGCTGCAGAATCTAACACGCCGCCAGTTCTTGGTGATATCTCGACCACCCGAGCAAGGAACTGGACAAGGGCAAGGGTGAAGAAGAATAGTGATGGAACACTTACGTTCCCAAATCCTGAAGATCAAGCGGTGTACCAGAAAATCGTAAGTACCACATGTATAGTATGTTTCGTTAGGTTGTATCGTACTCTTGATTAAATTCATCCTAACTGCATCGTAGGTCGAGATGACTGCTGAGAGACAGGCCTCCGAAGAGGTCTGCTCACAAAGACGCGAGGATGACATCCTCACGAAAGCGTTGGGAAGCGAAGAACACCGTGGACGGACAAGGGGCATTGGCTCCAATGTTCCATGGAAGTTTGGGTTTCCCCAATACGCGTGGCAGTACAGGAAGCACATGCTTTCTAAGGCGCAGAAAGATGCACGCCTTAAGGAACAATTTCGGGACGAGATTAGAAATGAGCTTCGAGGATAGTTCGATTCAAAGTTGTTACAAGTGGAGGCTCGGGTAGAGGCAGCCTCAGGGAAAGCGAGCCTACAGCCGCTCCCATAATAGAAATGAGCCCCACGCAAAGGCGTAGCAGCCGCGCATCTACTGGGGCGGCGGCACAAGAAACACCAGCCCCAAATGCAGTGGACCACATATCGGTAAAACCAACACAAAACGTATATGTTCTCTTAGCACCATAGTACATTATAACATATTATAAACACACGTATGAATCTATTGCAGGGACCCACATCGTGCACCCTAGTCGTTAGGGTGACAAAAGACTTTGCAATTCCTGCCGCAGAGGGACTTGTGTTCAAGCCCACGCCGGAGACCCGAGTGCATGGGGGGCAGCTGCTAGCCGGCCATGCCAAAGTTCAAGTGGATATAGTGAAGCCCGATTGGGTTGGTACACTCTCCCGCTCCCACCAAATGATGAGGTTCTGACCCTTGGAGCTACACGTGGGACATTTATCCAATGGCCCAAGGAGAACATTCGGATAAATATAACTCCTAGGCCAGCACCAAGTGCTCGTCCGGTGGCATCGCCGCATCCCCCTCCAGCTCTTGTATCTGCCCCTCCTGCCGTTCAAAAAGGAGATCAAGAATTCCAATTGCAGTATGATACAAATTTTGGGGATGACGGATAAGAGGTCAGCAGCAGAGCGCACCTCCCCCCAGTCTCCACGAAAAGAAAGAGGGCGGCATCTTGTCCACCCAAGCTTGGATCACACAAAAGAGCTGCTGGAAGGGGGAGAGGAAGAGGAAATGTGGAAGGGCCGCTTCTGGCTCCAAAGAAGCTAGATCTTGGCAAGGCACCGTTAGCTCCTCCTAAAGAATTCACATTAGGCATGCCATTGGTCGGAGACGATGCCTTATCGAAGATGGGCCCTGCATGCAAGGAGTTGCACGGGTACTACATGGAGAGGTCCAACGCAAGGAGGAAGCATAGAGAGACCTCCATGACGGGCCAGCACGATAGACAACCGTTCATCGGCCCTGAAGCCTTTATCGCCATAGACTTTCAAGATCTATGGGACCTCTACAGGGTGCGAGCGGTCGACACCAACCTCCTTAAGTGCTACTCCTTGTAAGTATTCTTGCGTACGAGATATGGTAATAACTTTCCTTGTATTACGCTTACCCGGATTCTTGTCTTGCTTCTAGGTTAACTTGGAAGCATGTCCATCGTAATGCTCCCCATGTTGCCTTGCTTGATCCAAGTGTCGTCAACGAGACAACTATGAACTACGATCGAGCGAGCATGGTGGAATATATCAAGGACTGCTTATGGTCCCGTCAAGACAAGGACTTCATTATGTGTGCCTACTCTGAACAGTAAGCGTGTACCCTACTTAGAATCAAATCTGCAACGCGTATAGCTTTAGTATTTAACTTGCAATTTATTAATGTCGCAGTCGTCATTGGATTCTCCTAGTCATAGTGCCGAAGTGGAGTTTGGTATACTACCTTAACTCCAATATCAAAAAAGAAATATACGATTGGTCGGTGATCGAAGCTGCCTTGAACGACGCCTGGGACCAATACATGGCAAAAGGCGGGAGGCATAAGGAAGGGCATCCCACACTCGGCCACAAAAAAGGCTTTCCAATACGTCAACAAGTTGGCGACCAGTGTGGGTTTCACGTCTGCCATAACATGAGGAGCCTCGCAGACAAGGTTGGAGAGCAAAAAATGGATGTGAATGACATATATATGTGAATGGGTCTGTGGATGTTAATGTATATATATGAATTGGCTATGCATTGGCTGTGAATTGGGTTTGATTTTGTGAATTGGCTGTGAATATCTGATGGAATGCTGGAATATGCACTGAATATCTGAATGCTGGGAATGGGGTTGCTGGGAATATGGTTGCTGGGACTGTCATTTTTTGCAGTGGGCACGGCTAACAAAGGCCTGAGGCTAGCCAAAGAAACAAATTTTATTTTTTTTGCTGACTTACTCATCCCTGACAGGCATTTTAATAATGCCCGAAAGAGATACTCATCCGTGACGGGCTCCAAACAAAGCCCGATAGGGATATAGACATCCCTGACGGGCTCCTAATCTAAGCCCGATAGAGATAAGTCATCCGAACCAGGACTATTTTGACTCGACAGATGAGGTCAAACCTATCGGTGACGGGCTCTTTTGAAAAGCCCGTTAGGGATGGGTAGTCATCGGTGACGGGCTTAGTAGTTTGCCCGATTGAGATTAGTCATCCGTAACGGGCTCCTACCCAACCTGGTTTGACTTGTATTGCTTGGTCAATCTTATCTATGACGGGCTAGATTGTTAGGCCCGATTGAGATAACGTCCATCCGTGACGGCCTTGTGCCCGATTGAGATAGTTTCTCACATCACTGACCTTTGCTCAGTGACGGGGGTCCTACCCGATAGTGATGAGGGTTAATGCCCGTTAGAGATAGCCGGACCCGTGCTAGTGTATACACCGCAAGTGCGTGAAAATTCGTGTTACTTGTGACTTGCGACACTGAGACCGTGCATGGATGCTTACTAATTAAATTGTAAGGTATTTTTTCTCAGTTTTTTTGCGCCTGCAAAAATCGAAAACTAGAAATTCTTTTTTACGGGCCGATTCACAGAGGATTATGGAATCCACCAGTAAAAAATTGTTGATTTTTACATACCTTGCAATGTAAATAGGATACCAACACTACTACATAAACGATTTTCTTATACGACTAAAACTCATTTTCACAAGCGGTCAAACCAACCGCTTATGAGCAAGTGTACGTGAAAAATAAAGATTTTCATAGGAGATTGGTTCACATGTGAAAATCGATTTTCACATATATCCGCGTTAAGCTGCCCACCAAAAAAACTCAAAGGTGGGTGTTTTAAGATGACTACCTGTAAAAATGAATTTTTATATTATCATTTTTTAGGAACCAAAACAAAACCGAAAAAATATTTTCAATTTTAGTAGGCATTTATACACTCTCGCACACCCAAAGTTGCAAGCCCTGCCGTCTTCTTTTTTTTGCACGAAATACGCCGAGGAGAAACCTGTTTACTAATACTTTGTTCTTTGAACTGAGGTGATTGGCTGAATTGCAGGATATAGAAAAGTGGTTTTCTAGAAACTAGCTTCCACCTAGGAACCCTAAAAAGTACTGAAAATCTATCGGAGGGAGTAAAAAAGGCAGGCAACAAGAAGGCGGTCACCGGTTGTTGGGATAGAGGTGATCAGTGATTCCTCACTTATCCTCATTAGTACACAAATAATTTTTTTGGACGGGCATCCCAATAGTTTGCAAGCAGGCCATAAGTGGCCGCGCTTGCAAAAACCGGTCCTCTGGGGGCCAAGTGATTGACCACTTATTGCATGTGGTCATACCCGCACGCGATAATGCGGTCACAACGCATGCGGTCCTCTTAAGTGAGCGCACATGACAATCGGTCTTCACGTGCGGTCGCGTAAGAGATCCACATGCGATGATGGGCCATATATCCATCCCCTAGCCCGAGCTGCTGCCATTTGAACCGATGTTTCTCTCTCCAAAACGAAGCAACAAATAGGGGGAAGTTTTCAACACGAAATATTTGCTTGCCATCCATATAAAAGGTCACATGCTTGATTTCCTATTTCATTTGCCTTTATTTATTTCAAATTTCATTGGTTAAATGTGACGAATTTTGTAGTTTTGCAAATGAACTTTTTAGAGCTATTTTGATAAATTTTAGCTAAAATATAATGTTTAGATGACCAAAATTTTTATTCTATCACTAGTACACGATGCTTCAGTGTATTGTAGGTTTAATTTTTAGGAGATATTTGTTTTCTATGTGGTGTGAGAAACACCTGGACTAAAATTTTATTCGTACTGTAATTATTTATAGATGGATTGGGCATGGATATATGAGACGCGAAGAACTCATCGGACGTTGATGAAGGAAGCATCAAAATTTGTTGACCAGGTTAAGGGACCTTATGTAAAGTATCTATATAAGTATGTGTATAAAGGACACGGTTGTGCATCTTTCTCGGTTGATCCATCTAGAAAATAAATGAAATTCGACAATACAAGGATGCCAGATATGTTTCACCATATATCGGATCCTTGGTTTCCCACTGTTCAGTATCTATCCAGCTATTTTGCAGCTCCAACTTAATCTTCCTAACATGCAGTATGTCACATATGATGAGGATGGTAATCTCAAGGATATTGTCAA
This sequence comes from Oryza officinalis, assembly GCA_008326285.1. NCBI lineage: Eukaryota > Viridiplantae > Streptophyta > Magnoliopsida > Poales > Poaceae > Oryza > Oryza officinalis. Next base: position 34,898,057 of record BDMV01000001.1, on the reverse strand, counting down.
TCGTCCATCTTCCTATATGACAACTCTTACCGAGTATTTCAAAATGAATCATGTAGAGTTGGATGCAAGAGAATTGCTATACAAGGAGTTCCCTGAACACTATCGCTAGATAGCGGGACAGAATGTATGGCAGAAAAGAAAAACGAAGAGATGGCAGGTTGGACGGGTTGTCTATGCTCACCTTGCAAAGGGGGAGGGATACACTACTTGAGTGTGCTTCTCAACCACGTGCGAGGTACAACCTCATTTGAAGATTTGAGGACGGTGTCTAGTACCATGTATTCTACTTTTAGAGAGGCATGCGAGAAGAGTGGGCTTCTGGAGATGGACAAGTCACATGATGACTGCTTGAATGAGGCATCCACTTTCCAAATGTCATCTGCTCTACGTCGATTATTTGCAACCACTTGTATTTTGCGAACTCACCAATATCAATGCACTATGGGACAATCACAAGGCTTCAATAGCTGAAGATTACAGCCGAGGGAACAATAACCCTGTAGCAGTAGAGTAGATGGTGCTACGAGACTTACGTGGTTTGCTTCATTCCATGGGGAAGGATATCACGGATTATGGACTTCCCGAGATCAATGATATAGGTAATGTTTGTTATGCTGGCATGTTTTATTTCTTATTAATTAACATTACATTCACACTACCCACCAATAGTTTCATGATACATCTATTTCTTTTCACCAATCAGGTGAACGTTGCAATGACGTACTGACAAAGATTAGAGAGGAACTTAACGTGCCAGGACAAGACCATTTAGACATATACACATCCCTTAATGATGAGCAACGTGCAGGATTTGATGAGATCATTGATCATGTAACTAATAAGAAGGGCCAAGTATTTTTCATCGACGGTTCAGGTGGCACTGGAAGGATATTTCTGTACACGACACTTCTTGCTAGAGTGTGATCCGAGGGATTAATAGCCATTACAACTGCGACGTCTGGTATAGCAGCGTCGATATTATCCAGAGGACGTACTGCGCACTCAAGATTCAAAACCCCCATTAAGATTGCTCACAATAACATGTACAACTTCACAAAGCAAAGTGGCACTGCAGAATTGCTTCTCATGGTGTCTTTAATTATTTGGGATGAAGCTGCAATGATAAAGCGCCAAGCTGTTGAGACACTTGATAGGTCTCTTCAAGACATTATGGGTTATTCACTGCCATTTGGACGAAAGGTTATTGTCTTTGGTGGTGATTTCAGACAGGTTCTTTGCGTGGTGACACATGGGACAAGGCCACAGATAACTAATGCTACATTGCAGAGATTGTATTTATGGGAAAATATTAGGAAGATACGGTTGTCACATAACATGAGGGCTCAATCTGATCCATGGTTTTCGGATTCTTAGGATTGAAAATAGCACTGAAAACACTATCAGAGATTATTACGTTCACTTGCCTGATGAAATTGTGATTGCTTATGGGGACAGCGAGGATTCAGTAAAAGAATTAATTAATCATGTGTTTCCCTCGCTTCATGATGAAAAGAATACAAGCTCTACAGCTAATATGAGCATATGGGTATTCTATCCACTGAAAATGATTATGTTGATAAGCTAAACGCAAATATGATCGACAAATTTTCAAGACAAGTCAAGGTTTATAATAGCTTTGACTCTGTTGATGATGACTCTCATAATAACTATCATCTAGACTTTCTTAACTCCATCAATCCAAATGGTCTCCCACCACACAAGTTCATAGTTAAATCAATTGTTCGGTGATTATTCTTCGCAATCTTGATCCTAATAATGGGTTGTGCAATGAAACTATACTGATGGTAAGAGCATTTTAAGATAATGCAATTGATGCTGAGATTGTTTGTGGACAACATGCTAGCAAAAGGGTGTTCATCCCATGGATCCCTTTGTCTCTCTCCATTTATATATCTCTTCCTTCCAAATTCAAGATGAAGCAATTTTCAATATGTCTCAGTTTCACAATGGCTATTAATAAATCACAAGAAAAAAATCATCCCAAATGTTGGGATCTATCTTCTAGAGCTTGTTTTTTCACATGGTAAACTGTATGTCGCATTGTCGAGGGGTGTTTCAAGACAAACAACAAGAATTTTGGTCAAGCCAAAGAAAAAAGTAGACCCCACGAGGAAGAGCACTTGGAATATCGTATATAAAGATGTTCTTGATTGGTGAAAAAAGATAGGTTCGCATGATCAAAATTAATTTGAAAACATAATCTAGAAGATAGTAAATTGCTCACCAACGTCCTCTTGTTTTATACAGCATGCCATCACCATTCAGGTGGAATATTGTGTAATTATCTTCTCCATATCATTTGGTACTACATGTGTCAGTTTACACCGGGCTGATAATAGGACTATATGTTAACACGTGTGTATCTCTAAATATGTATGGTTGCCATCGGCAATTTTTATTTGTCGTGCCATGTAAATCTTGAAAGAAGACGTTAATGAGATGACCCACAATTGTTATCTTGTTATACATGGTAAAACTATTAATTTGACATCAGCTTCATATCAAACAGTTATTTGCATTTATATTTATGTCCTCATGCTACGTGCTCAATGGGAAGAGGCCGACGTGTGCCTTGTGTGACGAATAGAAAATTCAAGATTTTTTTAAGTACATAAGCCAAACAAAAAATAAATGA
>BDMV01000001.1:34857901-34890401 GCA_008326285.1 Oryza officinalis | reverse complement strand
TGGAGTTCTGTTTCTAATATTTTGCTTAGGAGTTTGCTTCGGGAATGCCACAAAATACATGATTCTGTTGAAGTGTTGATTGCTTTTGTTACGATCATGTATGCCATAATGCGAACAGTATTGGAATCATGTGAGTAGTGGCTAGGAATCAGGGATAGGGGCGAGGGGCGATTGGAGAAAGAGAACGGACGAGCGCGGACGTCCCATATAAATCGGATGACACGAACGCACGCACAAGCATCGTGCGTGTCACGCAGCTTTACATGGGAATCACAACATGATTATGTATCAAAACGAAGGCAACAAATAAAATCGATCAGGAGCCAAGGAACGACGGACGAAAGAAAGAAACATAAGTACAAAATCATCTTTAATTTTTATATAATAGGTATATATATATATATATATATATATGTATATATATATATATATATATATATATATATATATATATATATATATATATATATATATATATATATAGAGAGAGAGAGAGAGAGAGAGAGAGAGAGAGAGAGAGAGAGAGAGAGAGAGAGAGAGAGAGAGAGAGAGAGGGTAAAGAAGATATATCCACTGGTAGTACAGGGGCATAGTTTCTGTCCGTTTTATTTTTTTTGAAAAATTGGATCAAACAGCCACGAAATTTATTGACAAGAAGATCAAAATCAGATGACCGATAAATAGCAAATAATTCTTATATGCCACAAGGATAGGGTAGCTGAAAAGGACATGCATTGGCATTCTTTGGAAAACCAAAAAATGTAACTAACATATGCTGAAATAAGTCTGGGCGACGAGCGACACGTACTAGCTTGTAGACTTGAGATTCTACTACGTGAACGTCGCCTTTGCTGACTTGCTGACTAACCAACCCTCGATATCGTGCTTTTGCTTAACCTGCCACGCTAATTTTTGCTTGATCAGCTTAACGCACACTCGTTCAAGGACGAGCGCGTTGCTCAGCAGCAGCCTGGCCAGCAGCCTCTGCGTCACCTCGTCGCCGTTGTAGTGCACCAGGTAAATCGTCGTCACGCGACGGCGTAGGCAGTCGATCGACGAGAACATGGACTCGTCCTCGGCCGTGAACAGATCGTCGCCGTCGCGCTCCGGGCGCTTCTCGTCCACGTCCTCTTGCTGGCCGTAGTACCTATAGTTCGGCTTCTTGGGTACCGGCATCATGAGCAGCGTCAGGCACTCCAATTTTGGTGTCTGCTCCAGGATCCTCCTCACAGCGTTGGCGGCGCCGTCACTTGGGAGGCATCCGGTGAGGTCCAGCCGCGTAACTCCGGCGAACGTCAGGGACAAAGCGAAGTGCTTGCTCTCCATGGATGCGTCCATGCGGGCCGACTCGACGTGGAGGTGCGTCGTGCCGGCGAACAGGTCGAGGAATCTGCCCAGCCTGCCGATCTCCTCCGCGGAGAGGTTTTTACTGCAGAGTTGGACGGTGCAAGACGAGATCCTCTGCTCGCCGCCGTGGAGGGACAGAAGCGACTCTGGCGGCACGGCGCCGCTGTACGCCAGAGTAGTCAGCTCCGTCGAGTCGATGGCGACGGTCTTGACGTTCTGGCAGCACCGGAGGGCGAAGCTGCGAAGGCGCTTGTCGCGGATGGACAACCTCCTTAGTTTGGGGGCGGCTTCGATCGTCAGGTCGGCGAGACGGGGGCAGCCGGAGATGAGCCGCTGGATGTCTCTCCCGGAGTCGCCGGGGCCCGTCAGACGCATCGTCTCGAGGAGCGGCAGGTTGATGGATTCTGGCACGTTGAGCGCAGCGTAGCTGACGCATAGCGTCTTCAGGGCAACGCAGGAGTAGAGCTTTCTTGGGAGAAGATATCCCCACCTGGAGGAATACAGGTGCTCCTCGTCATCGTCGTCGGACTTCTCCGGCGTCTCTCTCCTACTCTTCTTCTCCTCCGCCTTCCTCTTCCTGCAGCCGCCTCTCTCGCAGATCGGGCGGATGAAGAAGCGGAGGTCGAGGTGGAACTCCCTGGAGGCATGCCGGAGGACGTGGTGGAGGCACATGTCGACGAAGACAACGTCCCACCCGGTGATGCTGTCGAAGGCGAAGCCGAAGCGGCGGAGCGGCAAGTTCCGGCCGTTGCACCGTCGGCGGTTGAGCAGCGCGGCTCTGAGGCCGTCGAGGAGATGGCCGCTGCAGCTCTTCCTCTCCTGTGCCTCGTAGAAGAAGGTCTCCCAGTCGTTGCTCCTCTCGCCCTCGTATTCCTCCAGCGAGATGGTGTCGACGCAGCCGAAGACGTCGCACCACCGCCGGGACAGTACCGCCGTTGTTAGAATTAATCTTGTTGTTTTGCATATTTGTGTGAGTCGGTCGTGTCCAGGATTAATTTGTGCTAGTTGTGTACGTACTCATTATCTCATCACATGGCTTAGAGGCCAAGAGGGGCAGCCATGAAGTGAGTGTTTGTGTGACCAGATGCTTGGTCAATTCGTGGCGAGTACTTAGGAGCAAATCAGCTGATGCATGTGTTAGTTAGTTTGATCAGTCATGCAGGTGCACGTTGGTTTAGAGCTGTGGCCAAGTCAAGTGAATGGTTCATGGCGAGAAGAGTGGATCGGCTAGCTCATGCATGTAGTGTTTAGTGGTGATCTGCATGTAGAGAGATGTGTTTTGCACGTAGAAAGGTGATTAATGGCCACGGGAGAGTTTGGCCGAGTCGTGCGGCCGACTGAACCTGTGCGTGTGTGCATGTGTTTATTTAAATCATGTAATCAGAGATGGGATTAAGGATTGTGGTGAAGTGAAGGTGCTGGTGTGCAGCGCCGAGAGAAAATAATTTCTTGCGTGTGTTCTTCAGTGACCTTCCTGAGATCATCAAAATCTCCATGTGAGTGCGTGAGCTGTGAGAGCCATTTCCAACAGCCGTGCGGCCGGCCTCCACGTTCGGGAGGAACGACAGGATGCGGCCCAGCAGCTCGTCCGGGAGGTCGCTCAGCCGGTCTCTGCCGTCGTCGGCATGCATCGCTGGGGATGACGACGACTTCTCATCGCGAGACGCCATTATCGGTTGGTCGATCGATCTCGAATTCTCGATCTCCACCGATAGGTGGTTCGCAACTGTGTGTGCTGTTGTCTTGGGATTTATATTGAAAAAAAAATGCGGCAGGTTCGCTTGATCCGTTGATCGTGGAGAACCTGGGCTCGTTCAACAACGCATCCGAGGATTCAGCGATTCAGCGATCTTGAATCTGTTATAAGGAATTTATCTAAATCTAAAAATAGTAACTATAGATTTCTTTTCGAATTTTGGATTTTCTGAAACATTATGTGTTGATACTTGAGAGGAGTTCCTAAAATGCGCTCCACGAAAATCGAGACGGGATCGGGGTAGTTTCTGCCGCGATTTTCTCTCGCATTGAACCGGCTCGATCGAAAACAATCTAGGGCTGGGCACAGCGGGGCGAACATCATAAATACACACCCCTACGTTATTAGACTCGAGCCATCACCACGATGAAGACGACGCCAAGATCGAATAATACGGCGGCGCCGAGATCGAATACGGCGGCGACGACGACCAGTATGCAGCGCCGCGACCGGCTGAGCGATCTCCCGGACGAGACGCTGGCGCGGGTGCTCTACCACCTCGGCTCCGTCGACGCGACCGGCACATCCGCGCTGTCCCGGCGGTGGCGCAACGTCCACACCGCCGTCCCCGTCGTCGACCTCGTCGACACCAAGAAGGGCAAACGGTGGGGAAACATCTCGACCCAGAAGACCTGCTTCGATCACCAGGTTACCGCCGCCATCCTCGGCAAGGACTTGCCGACCCGCAAGTTCCGGCTCGACGCGTTCTACCCGCCTCACGACCTGCGCGACCAGTGGTTCGCCATCGTCTCCGTCTCCGGCCTCGAGGAGTTCGACGTCAAGCTCCGGTACTGGGACCACTCCAGGCGCAACCTCTGCCCGTTTGGCACCCACCCCAAGGCCTCCGCCGACTTCGACCAGGAGATGCGCTACTCGTTCACCGCAACGCCGCCGCACATCTTCCGGTGCGACACGCTGCGCCGCCTGCTGCTCACCAACTGGACGCTCGACGTGCCGGCGGGCGGCGTCTCCATGCCGTCGCTGGAGACCCTCTTCCTCAAGAGGATCATGGCGAAGGACGGGGCGGTGCAGCGTCTCATCTCCGGCTGCCCGAACCTCGCCGACCTGACGCTGGAGCAGTGCCCCAGCGTGACGGGGCTCGTCGTCGCCAGCCCGCGCCTCGACATCTTCGCCATGATCTGCTGCCACCACGCCAGCCACGTCGTGCTCCACGCCGAGCGCCTCCGGACGCTGCGCTACAAGGGCGGCCTCCCCGGCGAGAACTTCTTCTCGATCCCCAACTGCGCTGACGTACTGGCCCTGACCATCGACATCTGCGAAAGCCTCCTCGGGAAATTCGCACGGGCAGTTGTCCCCATTACAAAGGTCATCTCCCGGTGCACCAACGTCACCTTCCTCCACCTCCACCTCCGCCCGACAATGGCGTTCCACAGCGGGGCTTTCACACGTGTCCTCCGCCATCTTCCCCACCTCCGGCAGCTCGCACTCAAGGGCCTCCTCGACGACGACGAAACCGTGCGATCAATCTCCACGTTGCTTCGCAACACGCCGAACCTCGACGTTCTCTCGCTGATCCCTCTCCGTCCTCAGCGCCCAAAGCCTCACTACCTTTACGAGCTCGACGGCTCCGACGACGACGACTCGCAGAACGGCGACGAGGACTACAATGGCAAGAAGGGCGAGAAGAAGGACAAGAGTGATTTGGACGGTGAAGACACCTATGTTCATGTCCCGCAGATCTTGTGGGAGACTCGAGTAGAGTGCTTGCAAAGGCTGAGGAAGATCAAGCTGCTCAACTACAAAGGGATGCCCAACGAGAGGATGCTTGCAAAGTATCTCCTCTCCAAGGCATCAGCTTTGGAGCAATGTTCCGTTACCCTGGCAGCTAATAAAACTACAACAGAAGATCGTCGACGGAAGTTGACGAAGGAGCTGTCATACTGGCGAGCGAACAAGCGGACAAGAATCTCGTACAAGTGTCACGGGTAGATTATGAAATTTTACTTCAACTATGTTCCGTTTCCTAAGAGTTTTAGCATAAATAAAGATTGAGATGAAATTACTTTATTTAAGATGCCCTAATTGAATTCCCCGTTGTGACCTGTTTGGCTGAATCACCGAGAAGTATAAATGGGTTGCGTGGTTGGGCTAGGGAAGCAGTTCTGGAAAACGATATATAAATGCTTACCTTTCGTTTGGCAGGGGTGGGTTTAGGATTTTGAGATTGTGTATTAAAAATGTAATAAAGAGGTAAAAAAATGAATTTTATTTCGCATGTATAACCAGGGTTTTCACTTTTGATTTCGCTCAAAATTTGGTCATTTCGGTAGCACCAAAATTTCGGGTTTTTTGCCACTTTTTGGACCGAAATTATTTGAAATTTTAACACAATTTGAATGGATTTGAATAAATTTCAACCAAATTCACAAAAAATTGAGAAAGACCGAAAATTTTGGGCAGGGGGTTTGGGTGCGAAACTATCGAAATTTCGAACCAAAATTGCATTCCCTACATATAATATCATATATAGTAATAAATGTAAAATATATGCACATGTATTATGTACGGTCCCTCTTTTTTACAGATATGCTATATATTCCTATTTCTTTAGCTAAAAAAATCTTAGATATTCATCTGAATACCCTTGAATTGAACAAGGCTTCCCCTGTGTTGACACGAAATTCATCGTAACACACGAAGGCTTGGAAGATCTACTTAACTCCAGTGCAGGTCCTATCAATTGAGTTCAGGGTGTGCCAGTTAGTTTGATTCTGTAACCAATAAGCACTACAACACAAGTGACCTTCGGTAACGAATTTTCTTTGACATATGGTATGGGGGTGATGTGTCTTAGTGACGAAAATAAGTTGTCCGACACTGAGACCAAGAACAAATCGTCATAAGCTAGTCCAACAACATATCGTGACAAACCTTATTTAGACATAAGAGGTCAACTGATAAACGTCATAAGTTCATGAAAGTGTCTTTTTTTAATTTTTTTTCAAGCAAGTGTTTTAACTGTCCTGAATTTGTAATCATTTAAAAATTACTTAATTTGTTTAAGAATTTACAATAATGTGCAAAATCAATTAAACTAATGAAGTAAAAAAATAAATTTTTCTTAATAAATCATGGTGCGAGTAATTTTTCTTGAATTCATCGTAAACTAAAATACTCTATAAAATTATCATGGAATTTTCAGAGCTACATTGTTGGTTTTAATAATAGAAGGATTATTTTTGCAATTATTTCAAAAATAAAAGTAAAGAATCCCTCAATTAGTGTTGGGCTGATTTCAGCCATTTTGGGAAAGAGGGGCTAAAATCACGCCCATTGGGTGGAAGAATCTTCCCATCGGGCGCCCGATGCCAAAAAAAATCGATCGGTCAAATGTTCCAGTTGACCAACGAGTGAAACATCAAGTGATGTATGGTGAAGCAAAAAAAAATCAGCAATTGAAACATTTAAAAATTTTATGAACCATGGTGAAGATACACGTTGACACATGTCGCTATCACATATGAAATAACTAGTGTTAACGGATTGAAACATATGTTTTTCTTTCATCAAAATATAATTATGCGATATCTTGTTGTAAAAATTTAATTACAACGAATACAACGGTATGATTGGGTCGTAGATTGCATAATTAGTTTAGAAGAAAATTCATTTTGAAGCTCACTAAAATGCATGCATGCATGCATGGATGAGTTAGAGAGAGATGAGAGGGAGTAGTGGCAGGTAGTTTCGGGAATTTTGTAAAACACGTTGAAGACACACGTTGAAACATATCACTATCACGTATGAAATAAAGAGTGTTAACGGATTGAAACATATGATTATTTTTTATCAGAATATGATCATGTGACATCTTGTTGTGAAGATTTAATTACAACGAATACAACGGTACGATCGGATTATAGATTGGATAAGTAATTTATGAGAAAAATAATTTTGAATATCGTTAAATGTATGCATGCATGGAGTGGAGAGAGAAGAAAGAGAGTAGCAACATGTAGTTGCGTAAATTTCATGAAACATGATAAAACGCGCACTGAAACATGTCAATATAGGATATGAAACATTGAGTTTTAACAGTTTGAAAATATATGTTTTTATTTTATCGGAATATAATCGCGTGATATCTTGTTATAAATAGTTAATTACAACGAATACAATGATATAATCGGATCATAGATTAGATAAATACTTTGAAAAAATTCATTTAAAGTTTAATGTGAGTTTGTTACATGCATGGATTATATGCATATAGGTACATGCGTGTAGAAGAACAAGTCACTAACAAAGGTGACATGCAGCGCATGTGCTGATAAACATGTAGTTGCGTAAATTTCGTGAAACATGATAAAACGCGCACTGAAACATGTCAATATAGGATATGAAACATTGAGTTTTAACAGTTTGAAAATATATGTTTTTATTTTATCGGAATATAATCGCGTGATATCTTGTTATAAAGAGTTAATTACAATGAATACAATGATATAATCGGATCATAGATTAGATAAATACTTTGAAAAAATTCATTTAAAGTTTAATGTGAGTTTGTTACATGCATGGATTATATGCATATAGGTACATGCGTGTAGAAGAACAAGTCACTAACAAAGGTGACATGCAGCGCATGTGCTGATATGCGGCAATAAGTGTCAGAGCAAGGCAGTCAAGGGACGCTCGATTATCATGTTTGCATCGGGCGGCCAATTAGAAGCATTTTCGCCATTGGGCCTCTCTGTTGGTAGAGAGAAGAGGGAAGCAAATGGGTATAAATAACCCCACTGTAATGGAAGGATTTTATTGTTTTCTATTTAAACTAATTCCTAAAATGATGATTATGTTATAAAAAATTACTTCCTGAGGTTTAAAATTTCCAAGAAAATTTTATTAAGTATTTTAATAGATGTATAATTTTAAAAAATAAATTTATTATGATTTGTTAAGAAAATTTTGTTTTTATTCTGAGTTCATTCTAGTTTTAATATTTTTTATTTTAAATAATATCCAACTTTTATAAAAAAAACTAAATTATTGGTGTGTCACCAACCTTTACTTCAATAAGGTCCCTCAAAAATTTTTCCTCTACAAAATAAAAATTAGCTAATCCCATATCTTTATTTGTGAGTATATCTTTTTGGTCAACCCCGTTGTCAGTTTGTTGATTAAGAGTTAATTTTAGCATTTTTAATATAATCCTGTTGATTTCATATGTTTGTTTGTGCTATAAGTTTCATTATCAGTTTTTAGCCAATAATATATTTCTTACAATTTAAATATATTTCTAACTTTTTATTGGGATTACTTTAAATTTGAACTAAACAATATTTATAAAATTATATATATATGTATGTATATGTATATGTACAAAAAAGTACATGCATATAATTAGTACTGAAGTTGTGTGGCATATATATATATTTAATTTGGTTGAAATTGAACACTGAGTTTATAAAATTGTGAACATCAGAACTACCAGTGTTCATTTTCATTTGTCCTTACTGTATATTTGTTATTATTCCTGTGAGGTAAATAATATTAATTAATTAATTAATTAAAAGAGGTAAATCAATTTGATAGTTGCATTTTTCTCACAGCTTTTGCTATGCCTATGTACTTACATCATGATTTTGCTGTCCCTAAGTAACACATATTTTGCTATGGATAAATCTCAACTTGCTAGGCCTAGGCTAATCTAGGGTTATTTACTCTCATGAATTTTTCTATCCCTACCTCTTACTGTTTTTTTTTGCTGTTTTTCCTATGCCTAAGCTAGACGATTTTGCTATGTAGGCCTAGGCCTAACTCCTTGGTTTTGCTATGATGACCTGAAATCTTAATGAAGGATATATGGGATTTGTAAAGTTTCTCCTTGTTTGCATAGCTATACACTGCTTTTGTTATGCATACGCCCTAATTTAGATCTTACCCTTTTTACTATTCCTAGGTTCAACAATTTCCATTGTCTGAATTTGCAATGCCTATGCCCAATCTTTTGCTACGAGTTTGTCATGCCTATACTCTGATTCAAATTGCGTCTTTGCTATGCCTACTACCTGAATTCTAATTTTCAAACCCATGAATTTGCTATGTCTATGTCTCCCAGTTATGCTATGACTAACTCATGAATTTTGCTATTCCTAACTCTCATTTTGTGTCTTGAAATCAATGTAGTAGCTTCCATTCTTATTGAATAAAGTGCAAAGAGTAATGGTACTGTTTGTGAAAACTCTGGTTCTTTGTTGAACTTGGAGGTAATGAGGATATTGAACAAGGTTAGTTGAGAAGGTATTAGCTATATTTCAATATTATTACTCATTTGTACCATATTACATAACTATTCAGTTGTGCTCAATATGCAACAAGTTTCATTTACTGTTATTTCTTCTGCATATCATTCCATCTAGGTTTGTGTATCCTCTTCATGTCGACTTGCTGATCCATGATGAGATTGATAGTCTTTTGGTTGATATGATTTGGACATGTGACTTGATTTGGTCAATGAATGTGAATTGACTATTTGGCATGTGTGTCTGTTTTGGCAAATGTCTTTATTTGTGTTGGAGGCATGTTATGAGGACCTTCGGCCGGACCAGTCGAAACACATGCCAAGCTGTGAAGCAAGACGTCAAGTGGCGAAGCAGCTGTAAGCAGCGAAGACAAGCATCAAGTGGCGTGTAACACCCGTGTTTTTAATCTAAAATCCCGGATTAATTTTAATCAAAGCGTCGTCCTTTTTCCAACTTCGGTCTCCAAAAAACTCGAGAGTTAATTTTAATCGTCGTTCATAAATTATCCCGGACTTATCTAACCATTTTCGTCCCAATCAAATTAATCTCCATTATTTTCGGATATCTACCAACCGGCGATTATCGGTCCCTTTTTCTTTTAATTAATGGTGTGTCACTAAAGTACTGCTCCCTAATCCTTCTTTAGCCATCATTGACCTAGCCATGCAAGCACAAAATCTCTCTCTGCCATTAAAACCACAAACTGACGGCTGCCAAATTAGGCACCGCCCCATCCCCTCCCTGACAGCATCTCTGCTTTTACATTTACTCAAGCGAGACAAAACACCTGAGCAGCTCATTCACTCACGAAGGACAAACACCTGAGCAGCTCATTCACTCACGAAGGACAATACACCTGAGCAGCTCATTCACTCACGAAGGACAAACACCTGAGCAGCTCATTCACTCACAAAGGACAAACACCTGAGCATCACAGAGAGAGCAGAGCAATACTGACGGAGCGTGAAACTCCTCACCGGGAGACTGTGTAGGTCCCCCTTTGCCGGTTTGGCCGGGGGCGCAAGGTGAAATTCTTAGCCCCTGATCTGTGGGATCTCAGCGAGAAAAACGCGTGGACGCAGGCGATTTAGACAGGTTCGGGCCGCTAAGAAGCGTAATACCCTACTCTTGTGTTCTGGTAGATCTGAGAGTGTGATGGAATCTAGAGAGAGTCTAGCCAGCCCCTAGATTGAATCAGCCAGAGTCCTCCCTCCTTTCTTAGGCCTGGGCCTCCTTTTATATGGCAAGGGGCTACCACATGGGCCACGAGCTGCCTAAGAAAGAAAGCATTCTTTTACATTTAGGGCTATCCTATCGCCGGAAGCAGCCTCTGACAGACGTCGCAGCACGCCTTCGCTCGGTCAGTTGACCCTTCCAGGGGATGCCCATTTCAACCTTCATTAAATGGCGGGCGACTTTCGCGTCTCGCCTGCGACGGCATCGGGAAAACATCTGACCGGAGCTGACACGCCAACTCCGGGAGTTGGCATACCAACTCCGGCTGAGAGACGAGAGACTGAGGGCTCTCATCATTCTAATGGGACGGGGCATGGCGTGAAGCAGGCCACCTGGCGCGCATGCGGCGCACAGGCATCCTGGCACCACCTAACCTACGATCTGACCGGTCTGCGACCGGTCACTCATCGTGACCGATCACGGACCGGATATGCACGCGCCGTGCCGCATTAAATGCGGCGCAGTGCGCCCGTCTGAATCGCCATAAATGTGGTTAGGTGGGCTCCGTCGAGCTCACCTAACCTGCGCTCGTGGCACCAAAGCCACAAGGGGTCGGGGCGCCCTAGGCCTCGGGACAGAAATGGGAGCGGCCCGACCCCGGGGGGAAACCAGGAGGGCAGCCGCCACGTCACCCTCGGGCCCGACCCCCCTGGGGGAACGGGCCACGCGGATCCCTGTGGCCGCCCTTCCCTTTGGTCTCGATACCCCCGGTCCCATGTCACCGATAGTAGCCCCCGGCGTCACGCCCGGGGTGGCCACACTCGGGGGGGGCACCCAGGCTTGACGCCACCCCTCGGTCCTGGTGACAGGTGGGACCGGCCCCCAAATGCGAGCAGAACTCCTACGGTCGTGAGCCGCGCATATCGGTGAAGAATGCCAATCGACATTAATGAGCGGTCTCCTGATAACCGCAACATTACTCGAGGCAGCGTGCGGATCAGGACACGTTGGTCCACTTCGCCTGGGGACGTAATGACTGGCGCTTTTCGCGGTAACGGAGCATGATTAATGTGCGCACGATCTGCCCCTGCTCAACCGCCACGGTCGCACGACAGACGCATGCGCCGTAAGCGGGCGAGTGGGGTTAGTGGAGGCGTGGGCGCGAGAAACGAGGGGGCAAGGAGGTGGGCGCGGGAAACGAGGAGTCGAGCGCAGTGGAGGCAAGGGCATAAAAGGCGCTGAGGAAGGGATTCGTTTCCTTCCTCTCGCCACCTTTTCCTTGCCTTTGCCATCCGTGCTCTGGCTCTCTCGTTTCTCTCGCCTTACTCTCGCCACACGCTCTCGTCCTCAAGCTCCCCCTCCGCCGGCGTCATGACGCGGAGCTTCGCGCCGCTTGACGGCAGCATGCTGCCGCCTTCTCGCATCACCAGCGAGAGGCAGGCCGGGCTGCCACGCCGGTTCATGCCGGAATCTGCCACCCGGGAGGTGGTCGCGCTGGGTGAGGGATGCCCGGCGCCGCACTACCCGGAGCGGTTCATTTTCTTCCTCTCCTTCGCCATGGCGGGCTTGATCCCGCCATTCTCCACCTTCTTTATGGACGTTCTGGAGTTCTACGGTCTCCAGATGGCGCACCTCACCCCCAACGCGGTGATGACGCTGGCCATCTTCGCACATCTGTGCGAGATGTTCATCGGGGTGCGCCCATCCCTTCGACTGTTTCGGTGGTTCTTCACCGTGCAGCCGGTATCGCCGCCGATGGTGGTCGGTGGCTGCTACTTCCAGCCGCGGGGCAGGTGTTGAACCGCTACATCCCGTGTGTCCTTCGCAAGAAGTGGGACGACTGGAAGAGCGATTGGATTTACACCCCCTCCCCGACAAAGCGCCTCCGACTCTCGAGCCAGCCTCCAGCGCAGGCGCCAGGCTAGCGAGCGACGATGGATCTGGGGGACGGCTACGACGCCGTCCTAGACCGCTTGGTGGGCCTACGAACCCAGGGGCTCACGGGGGCCATGGTGTTCAGCGACTACCTCCGCCGCCGGATCGCGCCGCTCCGGCGATGCGCCCGGGGCGCCTGGGAGTACACCGGGACCGAGGACCTCCTGAGGACCCACCAGGGGCGCATGTGGGATTGGGACCCCGAGCACTTCAGGATGGTGGTCCAACAGGTGCTAAACCTTAGCTCCGTGGAGTTGTCCCTCATTCCTCGGGGGATCCTTCCCCTCTACAGCGACCCGGAGCGCGCCAATATCCTGGCCATCATGTAGGTGGTCGGGGCGTCGGGGGATCGGGCCCCCCGAGGCCATGATGGCACGGGCGGCAGCCGCAGAGGGGATCAATCTACCTCCGGAGGGGGCCATGCCTCTGGGCCCCTCGACGGGGGTTCAGGGGGCAGCCGCCCTGCCGACGCCACGGGGAAGAGGAAGCAGGAGGTGACCCCTCCTGCATCTCCTCCCCGAGGGGGCGGGGCGGTGCGTGTCAGCGGCAGGCGCCCGGATGACGCCGCACCGATGCCCCAGCCCGACGGGGAGCGGAAGAAGAAGTGGCTCCGCAAGATGGGGGAGACCGAGCCGTGCAGGGGGAGCCTCATCATGCCCCCGAAGTGGTCATTCTGCCGGCCACCCCGCAGGTTCGATCTCTCACCCACAGCGACCACACTCTTATTCCGAAACCCCCAGGGCTCGTCTTTACTTATCTCTTTCTGTTCTGTGTTTTTCTTCTGCCCCAGCAAGATACCGTCCTGCCCCACGCGTCACTCCAAGGCTGGCCGGCCCGCGGGCAACGAGGCTGGGGAGGCGGCGGCCGCGGAGGCTCAGAGGCGGGAGGCCGACCTGCAGGAAGCCGCAGTCCGCCTACGGGAAGCTCAAGAGGCCGCTCGGGAGGCGGCCCGAGTCCACCAAGTCGAGGAGGCTGCTCGGGTGGCGGCCAGAGTCCGCCGGGCTGAGGATGCTGCCCGGGAGGCCGAGGCGGCGCGCGCGCATGAGGCGCCGGCGGCAGAGGCTGCCACCCAGGTCCCCGACCTGAGTGCGCCCGAGGCGGAGGCCGCCACCGAGGCCGCCCGTGACGACGCCGAGGGGGCGCACCCGGAGCTCGACGCCCCAGGCGGCGCTGAGGATGAGCCGGCCTCGAGAAAGACCCCCGAGGCCAACAAATCGACCGGCGAGCCGAGCCGGACTTCACCATCACACAGGTGGCCTTTCCCCCTTTCTTTCGCCGCCCCGCTGAGCGCGGAGCCCCTCCTGCAGGCCTTGGCCACGGCCAACAGCACGGTGTTGGACGGGCTAAGCGCCCAAATACAGGCCCTGCAGGCAGAGCGGGCGGAAATCGACGCGGCGTGGGCGCGTGTCGAGGAGGGACGGTGCTCTGTGGAGGCCATGGTGGAGGCCGGCCGTAAGGCGCACAGCCTGCACACCTCGCAGCTTGAGGCTCATCGCAGCACCCTGGCGGAAATCGCCCGGGAAATGGAGGAGGAGCGGGAGACCGCCCTCATCGCCACCGCCGTGTTCGACGGGGCGCAGGATGACCTCCGTCTGCAATACGGGAGCCAGATGGCGGAGCTAGAGGAGAAGCTCGACGCCGCTCATGGAGTCCTCGATGCCGCCGCTGCCCGAGAGCGGCGAGCGGCGGAGATCGAGGCGGCGACCCGCCAGCGCGAGGAGGCCCTAGAGGCCCGAACTATGGCGCTGGAGGAGAGCCTCACTACACTCAGGGGGTGGGCCTCGCGCTTGCTCGCGCAAGAGGCCGCTGTGCGCCAGCGGGTCGAGGCCCTTGACCTCCGTGCCCGGGAGCTGGAGGCGCTGGAGGATGCGAAGGAGGCGGCGCTGGCGGCACGCGAGCCCGCCGCCACCACACGGGAGGCGACGCTGGCGGCGCACGAGGCTGCCTCCGTCGAGCAGGAGTCCGCACTCCGCCTCCGCGAAGATGCGCTCACCGAGCGGGGGCGAGCCCTCGAGGAGGCCGAGGCCACGGCGCAGCGGCTGGCGGACAGCCTGCTCCTTCGCGAGGCGGCGCGGGAGGAGCTGGCGCGCCGCAATCTGGAGAGCGCCCGCGCCGAGAGGGACGCGCTGAACCAGCGGGCCTCTGAACTCGAGGTGCGGGTGAGGGAGTTGGATGCGCAGGCGCGCAGCGGCGGGGCAGCCGCAGGCCTCGGCGATCTAGCCGCCCGCCTCGCAGCCGCCGAGGACACCATCGCCGAGCTGCAGGGCGCCCTGGACTCGTCCGCCGGGGAGGTTGAGGCCCTCCGGCTGTCGAACGGGGTGGGGCCCGGCATGCTTCGGGACGCCGTCTCCCGCCTCGATCGCGCCGAGCGTCAGGCAGGCATCTGGAGCGGGCGGTACGCAAAGTACGCTGCCAACCAAGGGGTCCTCGCCGACCCAGCGCCTCTCGGAGATGGCCGGGGACCTTGAAAGGCTTCCCGAGGAGATTGAGGAGACGGTTAAGTCTTCCTCAAGGGACCTCGCCCGGGGGGCGGTGGAGCTCGTACTGGCGAGCTACCAAGCCCGGGACCCCGACTTCTCCCTATGGACGGCGCTGGAAGAATTCCCCCCAGGAACCGAGGCCAACGCGCGCGCCCAAGTCCGAGATGCCGCCGGTCAAATCGTCCACGGCTTCGAGGGGACGGCCCCTCGGCTCGTCTTCGCCCTTGACTCCGACGAGGAGGAGGACGGCGACGATGGTGCGGACGACGACAGCGACGGCGAGGCCGGCGACCCGGGCACGTCGGAGTGAGCCCCCGGGCCCCCGCGTATCTTAACTTTTTACTCCTTCATCTTCTGAGGCCTTTGGGCCAATGCTTGTATAAACTGGCTTTATTTTATCTGCAATGAAATAAGATTTCAATTTCTATGTTAGTTATGTTTGCTATATGCTCGTGATAAGGATGGTCTATGTCGGGATCCCTTTGCATCTATGGCTTGAGCGAGGGCTCGTGCTCGGGCCCTAGCCTCAAGCGGCGCGGGTCGGAGCTAGTGCCTGGGGAGATCCGCATGTCGAGACTGGCCAGGCCGGGAGCGCGGTGACCGAGGGTTATGGGGACCCGATTGTGGGCCATTGCCGATTCCCCCCCGGAGTTCACCGCGCCCCGGGGCACGGCTCGGTTCTGGGCCCCGTTTGGCGGTTTAGACGACCCGGGCTACCGAGGGCAAGGACGAGCACGAGCAGACTGACTCAAGTCAAGATTTTTCAAAAGGAAACGATAACACAGGCGCAGTCCTTAGGAAATTGAATATGCTTGTTATTGAAATGCTAGGAAAAATTAAACAAGAATGTGCATGTGGGAGCCCCCGGCCAACCTTGCGCGCCCGAGGGGGACGCGGGGTTGGCCTGAGCCCGAGGTACGACACCCGACCCCCTTATGGGTAGAAGCGGCGAAGATGCTCGATGTTCCACGGGTTTGGCAGCTCTGTGCTGTCGCCCGTGGCCAATCGAACCGAGCCCGGCCGGGAGACGCCGATCACTCGATACGGACCCTCCCACATTGGTGAGAGTTTGCTCAGTCCATCACGCTTTTGAACGCGGCGTAGGACGAGATCGTCGACGTAGAGTGATCGGCCCCGGACATGGCACTGATGGTAGCGCCGTAGGCTTTGCTGATAGCGCGCAGCTCGGAGGGCCGCGCGCCGACTTCGCTCTTCCAGGTAGTCGAGGTCGTCTCGGCGAAGTTGATTTTGATCAGCTTCGCAATACATGGTGGCTCGAGGGGACCTCAGGGTGAGCTCGGATGGGAGGACCGCCTCCGCGCCGTGGACGAGGAAGAAAAGCGTTTCCCCTGTCGCTCGGCTTGGGGTGGTTCGGTTCGCCCAGAGCACTGCTGGCAGCTCCTCGATCCACGAGTCGCCATGCTTCTTGAGGATGTTGAAGGTCTTGGTCTTGAGGCCCTTGAGGATTTCCGCGTTGGCGCGCTCCACCTGTCCGTTGCTTCTGGGGTGGGCGAGTGAGGCGAAACAGAGCTTGATGCCCATGTCTTCGCAGTAGTCGCCGAAGAGCTCACTAGTGAACTGGGTGCCATTGTCCGTAATGATATGGTTAGGCACCCCGAACCGAGCAGTGATGCCCTTTATGAATTTTAGCGCCGAGTGCTTGTCGATCTTGATGACCGGATAAGCCTCGGGCCACTTAGTGAACTTGTCGATTGCGACATACAGGTACTCGAACCCGCCCAGGGCTTTCCTGAAGGGACCCAGGATATCCAGCCCCCAGACGGCAAACGGCCACGAAAGAGGTATGGTCTGCAGGGCCTGAGCCGGCTGATGCGTTTGCTTGACGTGAAACTGGCACGCCCTGCATCGTCGGACCAGGTCCGCTGCGTCGTGGAGCGCCGTCGGCCAATAGAAACCCTGGCGAAAGGCCTTGCCGACCAAGGTGCGCGAGGCGGAGTGCGCTCTGCACTCGCCTTCATGGACATCGACAAGAAGCTCGACGCCCTATTCCCGAGGAATGCACTTCAGGAGAACTCCATTGGCCCCGCGCCGATAGAGGGCCCCTTCCACCAGCACGTAGCGCTTGGAGATGCGATTGACGCGTTCACTCCCTTCGTGGTCCTTGGGTAGAGTCTGATCTTTGAGGAACGCCTGGATCTCAGCCATCCAGGCGATCAATCTTGGGGGGCCGGGCTCGGCCACCCCGGGTCCCGAGGCCTAGACTTCGACGGGCCTCGGAGGCCACGCAGGCGCGTCCGTCTCCCCTAGGGGGTCGGGTCGCGCCGACGGCTGGGCCAACCTTTCTTCAAAGGCGCCCGGTGGGGTCGGGGCTCGCGATGAGGCGAGCCTTGAGAGCTCGTCGGCGACCGCGTTATCCCGTCTGGGCACGTGTCGAAGTTCTAACCCGTCGAAATGGCGCTCCATACGCCGCACCTCGCGGACGTAGGCGTCCATCTACTGGTCGGGGCACCGGTACTGCTTGGAGACCTGGTTAACGACCAACTGGGAGTCGCCTAGAACCAGGAGGCGGCGGATCCCCATTCCAGCCGCCACTCTGAGTCCCACAAGGAGTCCCTCGTACTCCGCCATATCGTTGGTTGCCCGGAAATCTAGGCGAACCAACTATCTGAGGACGTCTTCGCTCGGCGAGGTCAAGGTGACCCCCGCGCCGGTGCCCTGAAGGGCCAGGGAGCCATCGAACTGCATCACCCAGTAGGTGGCGTGAGGCAGCTGCGAGGGGCTCGTGCTAGCCTCGGGGGCGGAGAGTCCGAGATCGGGCTCGGGAGCCGGGGTCCACTCCGCCACGAAGTCGGCGAGGGCCAGGCTCTTGATCGCGTGGTGTGGTTCAAAGCGCAAGTCGAATTCGAAAAGTTCGATTGCCCATTTTACCACTCGTCCAGTACCCTGTCGGTTGCGTAAGACTTGGCCGAGGGGGTAGGACGTGACCACCGTGACCCGATGCACCTGGAAATAATGGCGCAGCTTCCTCGAGGCCATCAGAATCGCGTAGAGCATCTTCTGAGCCTGAGGGTATCGGGTCTTGGCGTCCCGCAGCGCCTCACTAACGAAGTAGACGGGCTGCTGCACCTTTCGGCGGGGCCTGTCCACTTCGTTGAGGGCACCGTTCCCGGGGCGCTCGTCATCCGAGGGGCCTTGCCGGGCCCACTCGACTTCTGTGCCGACGACCTCGGGGTCGGAGGGCGTCGGGCGCGGCCTTCCCGCAGCGACCCCGGGGCCTTCCTGGGGGTTGGGGGCGTCCGGCGCCGTCGGACGAGCGTGCAGAGGGTCACATCCGGTCGTCAGGGGCCTTAGGCCGCCGTCTGGCTCGGGGGCCTCTCCTCCCTTCTCTGTCCCGGGTCAGGTCGACATAGGATGGGGGTGCGCGGGCCGAGGGCTGTCCTCGTCGCGCTCCACAACCAACGCCGCGCTACTTGCGGGGTTGCTGCCAAGTAGAGTAGCAACGGCTCATCTGGCTCCGGAGCAACCAGGATCGGGGGGAACTGAGGTATGCCTTCAACTGGGTGAGGGCCCGCTCAGCCTCCTCCGTCCAGGTAAACGGCCCGGAGCGCTTAAGGAGCTTAAATAGGGGCAGCGCCTTCTCTCCCAGCCTCGATATGAATCGGCTTAAGGCAACCATGCATCCAGTGACGCATTGCACATCCTTAAGCTTGCTGGGGGGCGCATCCGCTGTATAGCTCGTATCGTCTCGGGGTTGGCCTCAATGCCTCGGGCAGAGATCAAGAACCCAAGAAGCTTGCCCGCAGGCACACCGAACACACACTTTTCGGGGTTCAGCTTTATGCGGGTGGAGCGGATACTTTCGAAAGTCTCCGCTAAATCCGAGAGCAAGGTCTCTTGGTCGCGCGTTTTCACAACCAAGTCATCGACGTAGGCCTCAACATTGCGTCCTATCTGACTACCCAAAGAAATACGAGTAGTACGCTGAAAAGTAGGACCTGCATTCTTTAACCCGAAGGGCATGGTTGTGTGACAATAAGTTCCTACAAGGATAATGAATGCAGTTTTTTCCTCATCCTCTCTAGCCATGCGAATCTGATGATATCCTGAGTATGCATCTAGAAAACACAAAAGGTCGCACCCCGCGGTGGAGTCGACAATTTGATCTATGCGTGGCAGGGGATAAGGGTCGTTAGGACATGCCTTGTTGAGGTCGGTGTAGTCGATGCACATCCGGAGCTTGCCGTTCACCTTGGGGATGACGACCGGGTTCGCGAGCCACTCCGGATGGATGACCTCACGGATGAATCCGACCTCCAAAAGCCGCGCCACTTCTTCACGGATGAAGGCTTGGCGCTCCGGGGCCTGTCGCCGCACCTTCTGCCGGACGGGCCTTGTGTCCGGCCGCACGGCGAGACAGTGCTCAATCACCTCCCTGGGGACCCCGGGCATGTCCGCCAGTCTCCACGCGAAGACGTCAGCGTTTGCCCGCAGGAAGGAGACCAGCGCGTCTTCCTATTTGTCGTTCAAGAGACCACCAATCCGGGTGGTCTTGGACGGGCCGTTGCCCAGGGCGACCTCCTTCACCGGGACCTCGTCGCTTGAGGCCATCCGCTGCCTCGGGGCGGGCGAGCCTCTCGCCGTCGCCCGCGGGCTTGGACACCGTGGCGAGGCGGTCCGCGCGCTGCTCCGTACAAGCAAGCGTGACTTTGAGGTCGCCGTGGACGGTGATGGGGCTGCTTGGGCCCGGCATCTTCATCTGGAGGTAGGCGTAGTGGGTGGTCGCAATGAACTTCACCAACGCGGGCCGTCTCAGGACCGCGTTGTAGGGCAGATTGAGGTCCGCCACATCGAAATCCACCCGCTCAGTGCGAAAGTTGGCGGGGCCACCGAAGGTGACCGGGAGGTCGATGTGACCTAGCGGCCAGGTTTGCCCCGGCGTCACGCCAATGATTGGCTGGGACGGCCAGAGCTCCATCCCGGGGCCTTGATGGCATCAAAGGCCGCGAGGGAGAGGATGTTGAGAGCTGCGCCACCGTCTATCAAGACGCGCCCCAACTTGACATTGCAGACGGTGGGGGAGACCACTATCGCGATCTGTCCTCCCCGGGCAACGCATTGCGGGTGGTCGGTCCGGTCAAAGGTAAGGGTGACCTCTGACCAACGCGCCCGCCACGCCGCCTCATGGGTAGGGACCGCGGCCAAAAGCTCTCGCTTCATGGCCTTGAGGCTTCGGCGAGAAGCGTGAGCGCACGCTCCCCCATCGACGGTGGCCTCGGGCTCCTGAAAGCCCAGGTCATCATCGCCGTCGTCGACGTCCTCAGCGGGGGCCTTCTGTTTGGCCTCACTTCGCCGGTTGCCGGTGGGAATCGTCGGGGCCTTGCCCTCACGGCGTTCCTGCCTCCTCTACTCCTCCCACTTCCTCGTCCGCTCGGCCAAGCTTTTGACCACGCGGCAGTCGGCGAGGTCGTGGAGGGAGGTGTTGTGCACAGTGCACCACCTGCCGGCCGGGCGCTCTCTGCCGGGAGCGCCGGCCTCCTTCTTTTTGTCACTCACGGGCGTCCCCTTTCGGGGGGCCCGCGAAGCGCCCTCGGCAGCGAGGACATGACCCTCGTCGTCGGAACGGGCCGACCTTTTCTTCCTCCTCCTGTCCCGCCGCCCTGAACGAGTGGCGGACTCGGGGGCAGCCGGAGCCGCCGCTTCAGAGCCGGAGGAGTTCCAGGTCCAGGCCTCCTCCTTGCGAGCCACACGGTCCGCGAGCTCGAAGAGCTGTGTGGTGGTCTGGGGCTCCTTGGAGGCGATCTTTTCAAGCATGCGGTTGTGCCGCACGCCCCCCTGAATGCGTAGATAACCGCATTTGCAGGGATGCAAGGTATGGTGTTGCGGACTTGACAGAACCGCTGGATGTACGAGCGGAGAGACTCATCGTCCCTCTGCTGTATCGCGTGCAAGTCCGCCTCTTCGCCTGGGCGCGGATATGTGCCTTGGAAGTTCGTGGTGAATTGCTGGCACAAATCCTCCCAGGAGTGGACCGACGCGGGTGGCAGGTTCATTAGCCAACCCCGCGCCTGACCCTTCAGGGCCATGGGGAAGAAGTTCGCCATGACCTTGTCGTCACCCCCCACGGCTTCTATTCTAGTCGTGTAGATCTGGAGAAACTCAGCGGGGTTGACGCTTCCATCGTATTTTTCGGTGATGGTGGGCCGAAACCTCGGGGGCCAACGGACATTCCGAAGGCTCGCCACGAAGGCTCGGCAGCCGGCACCACCAACCAGGGACACGGGGTGCCGGCCCCCGTGACCAGAACGGAGCGGCGCCCCAGAGGAGCAGGCGCCTTCCGTTGCATGGGCGGCGCGACGAGCGTCGCGCCAGCGCTCAATATCGAGCCGGGCGTCTGGCCCCCCATGCATATTCTCATGAGTCGGAGGCGTTGACGAGGGAACCACGGGCGAACGGCGGGTGCCGGCCGTCGCCCATCGTCCCCTCTGCCTCGACGACGTAGAGCCGGTGGTGGCAGCGCCAGAGGTCCCGGTGGCGGAAGACCGCCTGCCGGTGCCTAGGCGCTGATGCGCTGTCATGACCAGGTTGGCCACGTCATCCAGCCAACGCTGGGCCGGGGTCTCTGGATCGAGGACGACGGGCGGTTGACGCAAGAGCTCGTCCGCAGCCTGGAGCGCGCCCTGGGGCATGCCGCCATCACCATAGGTGAGACGGCGACGCACCCCGCCTTACCGTCCTCCTCCCTCACCTACGAGCGGCGAGGTCGCGAATCCCTCGACTTCCTCAGGCGCCTTTCCTCGCCCAAGATTCCGGCGGGAGGGGGACGACGGGGTGCGAGCCCGACGACGCGGGTTCTGCTCCCCGCCGTCACTGCTGGCGCTCAAAGAAGGATCGTACTCCACTGCCTCTTCAGCCATAGGGCTTACCTGCCGAAGCTTGGCGCACACGAAATGAAATGGGGGCTCAGAAAAAACACGCGCGCGCCCCCTACCTAGCACGCCAGATGACGGAGCGTGAAACTCCTCACCGGGAGACCGTGTAGGTCCCCCTTTGCCGGTTTGGCCGGGGGCGCAAGGTGAAATTCTTAGCCCCTGATCTGTGGGATCTCAGCGAGAAAAACGCGTGGACGCAGGCGATTTAGACAGGTTCGGGCCGCTAAGAAGCGTAATACCCTAACCCTGTGTTCTGGTAGATCTGAGAGTGTGATGGAATCCAGAGAGAGTCCAGCCAGCCCCTAGACCAAGTCAGCCAGAGTCCTGCCTCCTTTCTTAGGCTTGGGCCTCCTTTTATATGGCAAGGGGCTACCACATGGGCCACGAGCTGCCTAAGAAAGAAAGCATTCTTTTACATTTAGGGCTATCATATCGCCGGAAGCAGCCTCTGACAGACGTCGCAGCACGCCTTCGCTCAGTCAGTCGACCCTTCCAGGGGACGCCCGTTTCAACCTTCATTAAATGGCGGGCGACTTCCACGTCTCGCCTGCGCCGGCATCGGGAAAGCATCTGACCGGAGCTGACACGCCAACTCCGGGAGTTGGCATACCAACTCCGGCTGAGAGACGAGAGACTGAGGGCTCTCATCATTCTGATGGGACGGGGCATGGCGTGCAGCAGGCCGCCTGGCGCCCACGCGGCGCACAGGCATCCTGGCACCACCTAACCCGCGATCTGACCGGTCTGTGACCGGTCACTCACCGTGACCGTTCACGGACCGGATATGCACGCGCCGCGCCGCATTAAATGCGGCGCAGTGCGCCCGTCTGAACCGCCATAAATGTGGTTAGGTGGGCTCCGTCGAGCTCACCTAACCTGCGCTCGTGGCACCAAAGCCACAGGGGGTCGGGGCGCCCCAGGCCTCGGGCAGAAATGGGAGCGGCCCGACCCCGGGGGGAAACCGGGAGGGCAGCCGCCACGTCACCCTCGGGCCCGACCCCCCCTGGGGGAACGGGCCACGCGGATCCCTGTAGCCGCCCTTCCCTTTGGTCTCGATACCCCCGGTCCCATGTCACCGACAAATACTATAGCCGGAGACCTTTGCACAGCTGCAAAAATGGCGGCACTCACCGTTGGAATCTCTACTACATGCCAAAGCAAAGTATAAATACTCCCACAAATCAAGCATTGATCCCTCACGCTACTCCCCACAAGTTTCACTACGATTTGCTTTGACTGGAAGGAGTCGCCGAGGCCGCGGAATTGTTGCAGGTAGTCGGCGTCACTTTCCCCACCTTTTCTTGCTTCCGGCCAAACCACCACCCTCATGAGTGCCACGGCCGGCCGCACTAACGCCGAACGACCGACGTTCGGCCACTGGCTGACCAAGCCGGCCATGGCCTCCTCCTCCTCCTCCTCCACCAACTCGGTGGGCTTGCCAAAATGTTTACAGGGTGCAAAAATGAAACCGCTCGAAACCACTCAAAAGTATTTTTGGGTATATGGGAATGTGTTTCGCTACATTAGTGGCAAAATTTTCTTTACACAAGTCGTGGGCCCACCGGAAAGTTTGTAGTGTCTGCAAAGGAAACCGAATGAACCACTCAAAAGTGTTTTTGGGCATATGAGAATGTGTTTGACTCTATTGGTTGCGAAAAATAATTTTTATACGAGTCGGTGGGCTCGCCGAAAAATTTGCCAGGTGCAAAAACGAAACCACTGGAAACCACTCAAAAGTGTTTTTGGGTATATGGGAATGTGTTTGACACCATTGGTTGTGAAAAATAATTTTTACATCAGTCGGTGGGCTTGTTGAAACTTTTGTAGGCTGCGAAAACGAAACCACTTGAAACCAGTCAAAACTGTTTTTGGCATATGGGAAAGTGTTTGGCACCATTTGTTGCGAAAAATAATTTTTTCACGAGTCGGTGAGCCCATCGAAAAGTTTGCAGGGTGTGAAAACAAAACCATACAAAACCACTCAATAGTATTTTTGGGAATATGGGAATGTGTTTCGCACCATTGATTATGAAAGTTATTTTTTACACGAGTTGATGGACCCGCCGAAAAGTTTGTAGGGTCCAAAAAGGAAACCGAACAAAACCGTTGAAATGTGTTTTTGGGTATATGGGAATGTGTTTGGCACCATTGGTTACGAAAAATAATTTTTATACGAGTCGGTGGGCCCATAGAAAAATTTGCAGGATGCAAAAACGAAACAGCTCGAAAGTGTTTTGGGGTATACGGGAATGTGTTTGGCACTATTAGTTGTGAAAAATAACTTTTACATCAGTCGGTAGGCCTGTCAAAAATTTTGTAGGGTGCGAAAACGAAACCGCTCGAAACCACTCAAAACTGTTTTTGGCATATCGGAAAGTGTTTGGCACCATTCGTTGCAAAAAACATTTTTTTCACGAGTCGGTGGGCCCGTCGGAAAGTTTGCAGGGTGTGAAAACAAAACCGCTTGAAACCACTAAAAACTATTTTTGGGCATATAGGAATGTGTTTGGCACCATTGGTTACAAAAAATATTTTTTTCATGAGTTGGTGGGCCCACCAAAAAGTTGGAGGGTGTTAAAACGAAACCACTCAAAAGTGTTTTTGGGCATATGAAGATGTGTTTGGCATCATTGGTTGCGAAAAATAATTTTTATACGAGTCGGTGGGTCTGCCGAAAAGTTTTTACGGTGTGAAAACGAAACTGCTCGAAAGTATTTTTGGGCATATGAGAATGTGTTCGGCACCATTGACTGTGAAAAATAATTTTTACATCAGTCGATGGAACCGTCGAAAATTTGTAGGGTGTGAAAACACAAGGCCCATGAGGGCTACAGATTCCGAGAAGGACTTTATGTAAAAAAAATGATCTAAATCCAGCCAAAAAAAAGCCAACCGAAAAGAAATACAGGCTTAAATACCCTGTAAAAAAGTCTACTTCCTCCGTCTTAAAATATAAAAGATTTTGATTGGATATGACATATCGTAGTACTACGAATTTGGATGTAGATGTAGAGTATGTCCAGATTCATAATATTAGTATTAAGATGTGTCACATTTAATCAAAATCCATTATATTTTGAAACGTGAGTAGGAGTTAACTAATTTGGAACCCGTTAAGGGCCCGTTAAGCCAATCTGGATAGACTTTTTATTTAGTCATGGGCCTGTTAGTTGGCTTTGTGGTCGACGGGCCGTTTTATTCTTGGTTTTCCTTTGTTACCGTTGGATTCCAATCCAACGTTTCACACAGATCCACTGATCGACTGAATGCCCTCCAAAAAAGAAAAAGTAGAAAAAGAAAAGAGCATACACATGCTTGCATGCGTGTGGAGAGGTGGGGCCGAGGTGCATGCACGCGTGTCTGCGCGCCAAGGCTTCGAGCCCTCCTACCATGCCGTCGCCCAAGGAAACAAGCGGGTTTCCAGAGCTCGGCATCCAAATTTAGTTTGAACAAATGGCATGCATTCGTGAGTTGTCTTGTACAGATCGATCGGTTTCTGAGTTTCTCCCCCAGGAAATGTGGCAAACAAGCAATTTCGGTCGCGCTACTGCGCGTCGCCACCGCCCACCAGCGATCTTGGCATGTCTGGTGATTTGGTTTTAGGGATCGACTGGAAGCTCCCAATTACACGAGAGAGGAAATGTAATTTGTAAAGTACTCACCCGACCTTAAATATAACAACTTTTAGGGCATTTAATATTAATCACAAAACATAGCAACTTCCCTATCTACCTCCTCTTTAATTAATCAGCCATCCTTCATTTAATTTATCCACATATTTTCGTATTTCAATCAATGACAACAATTCCTTATTTAATTTTATCGGCTTTCTTAAGGGTAAAGCCTCAAAAAAAAATTATATTTTGGAACAGAGCTGCGGAAGGAGTACCATGGTATAAGATTCTTTCATATGTTGCATTAATTACATCGCCCCATGAAAAGCAGAGATGCAATTAGTATTTTTGTAAAATGAACTCAAACTAATTATTTAGATATATGAAGGAAAATAAACATGTTCAATCTGTAACTCATATCAAGGCTCAAAAGTACATTTGCTGCCGAATTGATTAAGGCTATGTTCGGTAGCCTACTCTCCCAACTCACCTCTTTTTTTTTCACGCGCACGTTTTTCAAACTACTAAACGGTATGTTTTTTACAAAAAATTTCTATACGAAAGTTGCTTTAAAAAATCATATTAATCTATTTTTCAAAAAATAATTAGCAAATACTTAATTAATCAAAAAAAATATGTCGTTCCGTTTTGCGTGCGTGGGAGGTGAGTTCCCAATCTCACCTCCCAAACACAGTCTAAGTCCACAATCTAACTAAGGGCTCCCTTAGAACATATGATTAATATAATAATATAGGAACAGAAAAAACTTAGAACTAAAATATCATAAGAGCATGTACAAAAGTAGAGTCTAATACAAGTTCTCTGTATTAATTCATGTCAATAGAGACTATCCTTATATAATAGCAGAGACGATAAGATTTTTTAATCATTAATGCATTAAATATTTTTTTATTATCCTTTTTTCCTTTTCTCCACCCTCGTGCAGCAAACTTTTCGTTAATAAATGCTAAGAGTAGACTCTGAGCCATTGTCATGCGTAACAACGATGTTTATAGTTTCTTTTCTCTCTTTCATCCACGTCATCAAATTTGTTTGCATGACAATAAAAGAAAGTCTGTTATTAGACATCATTATATATGCCCTAATAAGTTGAATCCCGCAGGAAATAAAATCACTGGATTTACTAAAACATGTGGTTGGATGGCTTAAAATAGCATAGGAATTATATATTACTTAGATTGAGTGAGAAGAGAGAGATTGCTTTAGAGTTCTTAAAGGAAACAAAAACATAGGGTTGGAGCTCATGTTTAAAATTCTTTGGAATTAAGTGATTGGAATGCATTCCAGAGGAATTTTACAAGTCCAAATCCTACAAATGGAACAAACCCACTAGGAAAATCATCGTAAGGATTACAAATCCTTCATTTTCCCGTTGAAAATCCTCAAATATAAAGAAGCTCACATTTATAACCTTCCTTTTCTTTTCATGTTTTTCCTGGCTGAGTTTGGAAACAAACGTTAATCACGGTAGTAGTAAAACTATATGTATGTTGCATTGAGAAATACAATTATTAAAAAAAACATTCTAATGATATTGAAGGTTTGGTGTATGAGTACATGAGAATATATATATATGAGAAAGATGAACTGATCATACCAAAAGGTGGTGTATCATATCGAAGAAGAGATCTGGTAAGAATAGGAGGGACGAACCTGACTTTTGTTGTGGTAATTAGGGCTCCTTTAGATGCCAGGGGAGAGAAACGCAGGGTAAAAACCTCATAAGAGGATTTTCCCATGCACCAACCAATCCCCCTCTACCTCCAGGAAAACACACTACTACAAAATTGGTCTTTCTGGACGAGGCCCCCAATAATTTTCAGGCGGGCCGTAAGTGGCCGCGCCTGGAAAAACCGGTCCCGAGGGGCCGGTTGTTGGCCCGCACGGGGTAATGCATTATCCCGTGCGGTCGGCTTAAGCGACCGCATGGGATATTATCACGTGCGGTCCACATAACGGACCGCACGGGATAACGCATTATCCCGTGCAGGCCGCTTAATCGGACCGCACGGGATTATCGCGTGCGGTCCACATAACGGACCGCACGGGATAACGCATTATCCCGTGCGGTCCGATTAAGCGGCCCGCACGGGATAATGCGTTATCCTGTGCGGTCCATTAGGTGGACCGCACGCGATGATGCACCATAAAGCAGCTTCCAGCCCCGACAGTGCCACTTTAAACCTGGTGTTTCTCTCTCCAAAAAAAAGGCAATTATAGGGGGGAAGGTTTTCAACTTGAATTTTCTAATTGGAATCAATACAAAAGGTACCATGCTTGTACTTTTCTTCCATTTGCTTCCATTTTTAAAAATTTTTATTGGTTTAATGTGAAGATATTTGAAGTTTTTTTAACTCGGTTTCTCTCTCCAAAAATAGACATTTTCTTTTGGTGGGAGGTTTTAGAGTTGAAATCTTCGATTGAAATCAATATAAAAGGTAATGTGCTTGATCGTCTCCTTCATTTGCTTCCGTTTTTGTAAAATTTCATTGGTTGAATGCGAAGATATGTAAAGTTGTGTGAATTGTTATTTTGTGCTATGTTTGTAATTTGTAGGTCAAATATTTTGTTTTTTTGATTGTACCAATTTTTGGTAGCTAATATTGTCTCAGTATTATTATTTGCCGTGAATGAGGTTTTAGTACAAAACTAGGATTTAAGTTTAATTTGTTTATTTAGAAAACACCGGCAATATAATATTAATTAATGATGTGATTTTTTTTAGATGGATCGGACATGGATGTATGAGACACGTAGAATTCATCCGGTGTTCATAAGAGAAGCATCAACATTTATTGATAAGGCTAAGGCACACGCTTTGAGGGAGAATAGGAAGGATATTTTTTGTCCTTGCGTGGATTGTAAGAATCAGAAGATATGGAAAGATCCGAATGTAATTCTGGGACACATAATTCAGCGTGGATTTGTGGAGAAATACACAGTTTGGACTTATCACGGGGAAGTCGCCCCTCCTGTAGAGATTCCTGATATTTGGTTCGATCAGGCAGAGGATTTCATAATTGAGGACATGTCCCGTCAAATGACTGGTGATTTTGGCGGCTTTGGTTTTGACGTCGCAGAGGTTGATATTGAACTTGATCTTGAGGATATGTTGCGGCACGCTGAACCAGAGGTCCTAACAGGGAAAGCAAGAGATTTAAACAATTGGGAGGCGTTGCAGAAATCAGCGAAAGATCTTTTGTACAATCAATCAAAGGGATGTGACATGGAGTATACAGTGTTGTGGTCGGTGCTAGAACTTCTTAGATTGAAGGCCAGGCACGGATGGTCTAATACTAGTTTCAACGACTTGATGGGTCTCCTGAGAGCTATGCTTCCTAAGCCTAACTTGTTGCCAGCTAACACCTACGAAGCCAAGAAACTGATATGCCCATTATCACTTGGTGTGAAAAAGATCCATGCATGTATTAATCACTGTGTATTTTATCGCAATGAATACGCTGACCTGGACAAGTGTCCAACTTGTGGGGCGAGTAGGTACAAAAAGGATAACAGTGCCACCGATAGTGATGTTGCCGAACCAAATGCATTGGTCGAGCCAGGAAAGAAGATTCCGGCCATGGTGATGTGGTACTTGCCAGTGAAAGATCGCATGAAGCGATTGTTCTCGAACCCCGCCGATGCCGAGTTGATGAGATGGCATCAAGAGGGTCGGAAAATAGATGGTATGATTCGACACCCCGCCGATGCTCGACAATGGAGAAACTTTGATTCGAAGCACCCAGAATTTGCAAATGATCCGAGAAATGTAAGGTTTGCGTTGAGCACGGATGGAATGAATCCGTTTGGTGACCTAAGCAGCTCGCACAACACTTGGCCTATTCTGCTCACCATGTATAACCTTCCGACATGGTTATGTCAGAAGCGAAAGTATATTTTGTTGACTATCCTTATACAAGGGCCAAAACAGCCTGGCATCGATCTAGATGTGTTTCTTGACCCTTTGATGGAGGATATGCAAGAAATGTGGGAAGAGGGTCTACGATTGTTTGATGCGTACCGACAGGAGGATTTTACTCTGCGTGTTATCATATTCGTTACTATAAACGATCTACCAGCAAATTTTTCCCTCTTAGGACAGATTAAAGGAAAGACCGGATGTCTTATATGTCTGGACAACACATCGTACATATACCTGACCTCGTCAAAAAAGTTAGTTTACATGCGTCATCATCGTTTCTTACCACAGAAGCATAGGTATCGTGCGATGGCTACCTTTTTTGACAAAACTGTTAAGGAAGGTACTGCCCCCGAAGCAAAGGATGGTTCCACGGTGTTCAAGCTGACAAAGAACATAAAGGTCGTGTTCGACAAGGGAAAGATAGCTTTAGGCAAGATGAAGAAAGAAGTGGTAGAAAACACACTGCCCTTCAAGAAACATTCAATCTTTTTCAAGTACTTGACGTACTGGAAAGACCTGGAGATTCGCCATGCCATCGATGTCATGCACCTCGAGAAAAACGTGTTTGACAGCACCATCGGGACTTTACTTGACATCCCTAGTAAAACAAAGGATGGGTTGAAGTCACGTAACGACCTGGTCAATTTGGGAATAAGGAAAGATCTCCACCCGATAGAGCTAACGAATGGTAAGATTGAGATTCCACCAGCATGCTACTCAATGTCACTAGAAGAGAAAAAAGCTTTCTGTAAATGTCTTCGTGGATTGAAAGTGCCGACTGGATTCTCATCGAATATCTGGAAACTAGTATCAATGAAAGATTTGTCGATTTCTGGATACAACGCTCACGACTGTCATAGGATGCTTACGGTATTCCTCCCTATCGCTATAAGGGCGGTGAAACCAGTGCACACCAAGGTAGTGATAACAAAGCTATGCTATTTTTTAATCGAGTTTCACAGAAAGTTTTTGATCCAGAAGAATTAGGACCCCTTCAGAAATTCGTAGTCGAGACAGCTTGCCAGCTAGAGATGTTTTTTCCTCCATCGTACTGGGACATGACGGAACATCTCATTGTTCACATTGTCCCTCAAATTATTGAACTTGGTCCTCTATACCTACATCAAATGTGGGCCTACGAGCGATACATGGCCGTTCTGAAAGGATATGTCTGTAAACGTGCTCATCCAGAGGGCTCGATGATAGAGGGTTACACAACTGAGGAGGCTGTCGAGTACTGCGTAGATTATGTGAGAGATGTCAACCCCATTGGGATACCGATGCCTCGACATGATGGAAGGTTATCTGGGAAGGGTACTGTGGGAAAAAAATGCTTCTACGACAACGATTACAAAGCGGTATCAGATGCACACAGCAGTGTTCTTCAACAACTCGCCATCGTTGCGCCCTACATTGAGCAACACACTTCTGAGATCAGAGCATGCAATCCTGGGTGATTCAACGATTGGGTTTCGAAAGAACAGAAGCGCACTTTTCCCCAGTGGCTGAAGGATCAAAAGCTACCGTGTGTAGAATCAATCGAGGAGAAAACGATAGAAAGACTTGCAGCTGGCCCAACAAGCCTTGTGACCTCATGGCAAGGGTATGACATCGGCGGATATTCTTTTTACACAAACAGCAAAGATAGGAAAAGCTCAGCGCAGAACAGTGGGGTTCGTGTCGAAGCGTTGGACGCAACAGGGCAGAACAAGTCTTACTACGGGATCATACAAAAAATATGGGAACTTGACTATGGTTTAAACATTCAGATCCCTGTTCTCAGATGCCAATGGGTAAAAGACAGCATGGTAGATAAATTTGGATTTACGTGTGCTGAACGGAGTAAAATTGGATATAAGGATGATCCATGGGTCCTTGCCGAGCGTGTTGCACAGGTTTTTTATGTGAAGGATCCTTCCGATGAAAAGATGGACATTATTGTATCGGGCAACCAACACATCATTGGTATTGACAACATTCAAGACGCACGCGATTATAATCAATACGACGCCATTGAGTTATTCACAGATCTTCCTACGCGGATGAAACGCATTGAGAGTGTCCTCGACGAATCAAAGTTTGCATCCGTGCGGAAGGATGTTAATCCAAAAATTATGAAACGGTAGTTTGTTTTTTGTGTATAATATGTTTTGGCGAGCGAATGTATACATATCAAACTTATGGTGTTACCAGTGAATGTGTGGTTTTATATCGAAGTTATGGTATTTGTGTGGATGATTAATATGTTAATCAATTAATATGTGAGCAATTGATATATTAATATGTGATGAATTTACATTGATAAATTATGTGCATTGATATTTGTTAGTTTTATAGTTTTACATGGAATAATTAATAAATGGAATAATTAATATGTTAATTAATATTTTATGTGCATTCATATTTTTTTTATAGTTTTAATATAAGGGCGGTGATTATCCTGTGCGGGCGGCTTTAAGTGCCCGCACGGAAATATAGTCTTTTCGTGTGGGCGGATTTCACGGCCCGCACGGAAAGAATATATTTCCGTGCGGGCTCTTAAGCCGCCCGCACGCAATGATCTCTGCCTATATAAGGTATGCGCGGGTGCCAAAAATTTCTAAGTCCAGGCGAAACCCTAACCAGTGCCGCCAGGCTGCCAAAATCTCGCGCCGCCCGTCGCCCGCCGACCGCTTGCCGACGCCGCCAGCCTTACCGACGCCTCCTCCCACCGCCCCGCGCGTCGCCCTCGACCCCGACACCTCCTCTCACCGCCCTGCGCGCTGCCCTCGACCCGGACGCCGCCCTCACCGACCGAGCCCGACGCCGAGCGCCGACCGACGTGCCAGCCTCACCGACGCCGCCTCCCACCACCCCGCGCCGATCGCCGACAGCCGACCACGATGCCTCCTCTGCCGCCGCCTCCGTCTCTACCGCCGCCGTCCCTCCTCACCACTAAAGGTGAGATGAATGGATGGATGTGTTGTTGAATGGATGGATGATTGCCGTGAATGGATGGATGTGTTGAATGCCGTGAATGGATGGATGTGTTGAATGCCGTGAATCGATGGATGATTTAGGTTGATGAATTTTTTTATGTTGAATGCCTCCTCA
>BDMV01000001.1:34676771-34857801 GCA_008326285.1 Oryza officinalis | reverse complement strand
CACCTAATCGGCCTGCTTCCCCACCTCCCTCCTCCCCTATACCAGAAGGTCCTGATTCGCCACATCTGTCGGCCCCTGAAGTCCACGCAGAACAACCTCCTCCGACACCACAGTCAGCATTGACGCTACCTGAAAGGCCTCTCCTAAGAAGCACAAGTCTTCCAAGTCCGACCAAGCTTGAACCTCGTCAGCTTATCCCAACAATGATTAGGTCAAGTTATGATAACAAAAAAATGGTCGTGTACGAGGAAAGGTTAGTGTTTCAAGCTTTCAGAGGGGGAGCGCCGACTGACAAGAAGCAGGATGATACTCCCCAGTTGTCGGATTCCCAAAAATCGGTGAAAAATCAAATGGAGGACCTGCAAAACTGGACTTCGGACGAAGTGCCAACAAGGTACGCGTACGGGAAGCCGTTCCTGCCGCCGCACGTCATGGAAGGCCTGCCTTGGGAAATGAGGCTGATGCATGACTAGTATTTGAAGGCGACTAAAAAGGGCCTGCAAATGATTACTGTGAAGGTCCCGGATAACGCTTTCATCAGTGGACCAAATGGGATGCTGGTAATCGATTTCAACGACCTTCACGCATTATTCAAGCTGGACAAATTGGATATAAATCTCATTGCTGCGTTTTGCCTGTAAGTCAAGAGTATTTAATGTCATAAATGAATTCATTTGCTAACTAACTTCTGATAAATTACCCGCTGCATTACGTAGGATGCAATTCCACGACGCCGAAAAGGCCAACCATCCAGTTGGATACATCAACCCAACAAGGGTTTGCTAGACGGAACACACGGTGAATATTCGTGCAGATTATGCTGAGCTCAAAGGTAAAACGACGTCCGAGAAAAAAGAGGTCGTCGAAAAAATGCACAAGAAAAAGATGGTTAGCGTAGCACTGTACTTGGGCAAAGCGATGGTCGCGCACAAAGACAAAACTGTCCTCTTGGTCCCTTATGCGCTGCGGTACGTAATATTCTTCCGTACTACTAATATTTTAGTACGATGTCACCTACGATTAACATATCTTCTTTGCAGCGATCACTACATACTTTTTCTGGTATATCCGCGGGACCACTTGGCCGTAGTGCTGGATCCAGCACACTATGACGAGGAAACATTTAAAGAGTTTCTCATTATATTAAATTTGTAAGTCCTGTTATGCACCATGTACTAAATATTGGTTGTTGTACTCTCGAAGACACATAATTGACTCAAACAATTATTTTATCTTTATAGAGCACACAGATATTACGTAGACCACGGTGGACCAATCAATAATCCAGAAAAGAAGAAGCTTCTCGTGAAGACAAGATGGCCGGTAATTACATGTCTGTTATAATGAAATTTTCTATATATGATTGTTTCACTCAAAATATTGATGTATACAATTTTATTCAACATAGTGTTTTAAGCAACCACCAGGGACTAGTTTATGCGGATACTACGTATGCGAGATGCTTAGAATAAACGGGAGATACACTACAAAGTTTGAAGAAGTAAGTCCAAAGAAAATATCTTTTTACACATTATAAGATCTTGTATAATTTTCCTAACTATAACAATGTGTATTCCTTCTTAAACAGATCCCGTCCGTTTCGGTTGTAGCGAACCGGTTCGACGATCGAACCATACGAAACTTGTGTGCAGATATTTGCCGCTTCATCCGCCGCGATGTCTGCAACCATTTGGGCGATTTCTACGATCCGGAGAGCCAGCTTGCGACGGGGGATGCCTTCAAACGACTTAGAGAGTGGGAAAAAGAACATATGTATACTAGCTAGTACATATTTTAAGTATATATTTTATGTGGCTTTTTGAACATTTTGTAAATTGCGAGACGCGGTGATATGTATATATGTGAGGCGTACAATTTAATATCTTAATTTCATAAAAAAATAATTATTTACGTTTAATTCTTAAGATGTGCGATGTGTATATATACTATTACTGAGAGAGAGAGGGAGAGAGGGAGGGAGAGGAGGAGATAAGCCAATATATGAAAAAAAATAATATATGCAAAAAAAAAATAAATGCTGCTGTCATCTTCCCGTGCGGTCCACTTAATTATCCGCACGGGAAGATCGATTATCCTGTGCGGCTGGATTAAGCGGCCCGCACGGGAAGATCCATTATCCCATGCGGGCCGCTTAAGCCGACCGCACAGGATAATCGAACTTCCCGTGCGGTTGGGTCGCCCGCACGCGAAAATAGTTTTTTCCCAGACCTTCTCGCGCGTGCGGGCAGGCCTTCCGCATAGGAAGATGCCTTTCGGTCCGCACGGAAAAACCGTTTGTGTAGTAGTGACATCCCCTGAAGAGGAGATTTTCCTGTCACCATTTGGGGGCTAAGGATGGGCTAGGGGGAAGTTTCTCAACCTTCACACACAGATATACATCCCTATTGAATAAACGATTTTTTTAGGTAAGCTTGACCACAACATCAAAACAAATAACCATGCCTCAACCTGGTTAGCTGTTTGCTCTAGCAAGCAACAGCACAACGGAGACCATAAATGCGGTCATTGCCCATACCAATAACATTGTTGACCAATGATAAATAAGAAATGCATGCATGATGTAACAAATTCAACTGGACAACCAGCTATGAGTATCAAAATTTTCTGTGAAAAATCAAGAATCATTGTAATGCAACAATTGAATTAAGATATCATTCATAAAATCTGCTGAAGTTAATCTATACGAAACACATGTATACATCCACACATGCTGATCAAACGTCACATTCACTAGGTCAAATATTTAAATTTAAACTAGTTTAGGAACTAGAACTATCATCTTTAGCACCAAATAAAAAATGGACAAGTTTTTTAATGAAATCTTGCAAATAATTTGTCCTCAAGTCTATAGGGTGAAATCATCAGGTAAGGTCCATCGGTACAACATAAAATTCAGTTATGCTAAGAAGAAAGATAATGGTCTTCCTCAGGCCGCCATCCTCTCTCTCATCTGCAAAGGCCTTCGCCCATCCCCCCTCTCTAGTATTAACTCATAAAATGCTCTTTGCTTCATCCCCCACCATTGTTATCATGCATGCAAAAAAACAAAAGATCACATCTTTAGCCCATTGCAACACTCAGTCTATAGCAAAATAAAAGTTTAACTAACGATAGAAAAAGAATAAAAGATTAAGTACACAAAAGAAAAACAACTCCTCAGCTCAATGTAGTACTCATACATACCTTTTTCGGAAACCCATATTATTCCAAACTATTGCAGGATAGTGACAAGCTACATAATTTGCCCAACATACACCAGAAGATTAACATAAAAACTGATTTGATAAAGAATAATCATTTTAAAATTTTCAGTCAAAAGAAGAGAGTAAAATGCCCCAACAAGCTACCTTCCAGCATATATTGTTTAACTTATATGCATGATGTGGAGATATTGTCTATCCAGGATTATAGAAAAAAAGATGCAATTTTTCATAGATGAAATTTCAAATTTGTTGCATGAAGTTTAATTATAGTCCACCCTGCAACCTACCTCCAGATCTTATTGTCTCTTACAACCCAGATTTAACATGATGAGATCAACAATAACCCTAGTTGAAGAGGGGGATAAACGGAACAAGGGTAGTAGCAGACTCACCAACCGGATGGATCCGATCGTCCACAAAACTGTCAGCCGGGGATAGGCCGAGTCCAGGAGCTGAGACAATAGTAGGGAGTGCCACAACCTTAAAACCACGTGTGACCTGCACGTGTGAACCCAATCAAACAAGTAGCACTGCATGCATTTCTTTTAACATTTCTTGTCATTCTATCGACACAAAAGGAAGTCTTCTGAACACCAACTCAGACTCAATACATGAGCTTATTGTCTTCTCAACCACTTCCAATGTACCAGTGCAATTCAGACCAAAGAAGAAACACTGCCAAAATGCAATCATTTCTCATAATTCATAAAGCCTAGGGTACTTCCATCTATGCCATGTAAAACAAAAATCAGCAATAAAATAAGTGATGCAAATTTACTCGTGGCAGAACACAAATTCTAGAGCAGAGCAGCAAATCGAGCAGAGCAGGAAAAAAAAGAATCTACATTCAATCTAGAGCACAAAATTGCTACATTGTGTTTTGGTTTTCTAGCCACCTGGCTGTTACACAAGAATATTAGGCCTTTTGATCTTCTGGTCTAGGAAGAAAATAGTACAGCAACGATAGGTCAGCAGTCAACACAGTACAAAAAAAAAATCACTTTTTTATGTACTGGGACAACATGTTATGTTACAGCTTTCTACTCAACCAAGCAAGAAAATGCATATATGGATACACTATATTGTAAGAATCATTTATAGGTTACATATATATTACTATTTCATACAACATCTTGGATCTTGATAATGCTACATGCATGTTATTTTTATTTACATATCTTCCCAACCATTTGCATGATGTTGAGATAATCAACCACATTATGGATTTCGTTAATAATTTTCTTAGTTACTTCTCACAAAGAACAAAATGAGAATATGCACTAGATGCTTGCTGAATAGGCTTAGAGAAAATCAATATTTATGCACTATATGCTTGCAAAAAATCGATGTATAAACATGTTGCAGGTTAAATTACAAGAAGATAATAAAAACTGATTACTACAATGCTAGCCAATTTTTAAGTGAATATGGACATTCAGAAAAGTTACAAATCTGATGCAGGTATATTATGTCGACTATTGACAAAAATAAGAGATACAACTACAAATAACCTAACAAAACAAAACAGTGGCTTGTATTTCTTTTGTCAAAAGAATGGATATGCAGCAAAGTGCACTACTATAGATCTATCTAGCTAGATCTATTGGTGACCATTGCATTAATCAAACAGAGCAGCACAAAGTGGTAGGAACCCTAGATATAGATAGGAGGAGAGAAAGAGAAAAAGAAGGCTCACCTCAGTCGCAGAAGGTAGAGGCCTGACGGCGGCAGTGTATTGAGGGAGGGGAACGCTGGCGGTGGTGACGGCAAGGACACATATTGTTTCAACCCACGTTTGATTCTCCGACACGTTCACGTTAATTACTTAATCAGTAGGAGTAATTATTTGACACCGAATAACTAGCATGATTTGTGTCGCGCTCTGTGTTTGGTATCTTTTGCGGGTTGCTTTGTCCGTGGAGATTCTTTTTCTCTGTTGCCTGTAATTTATCGGGGATATGTCAACATGGGAATCGGAGCCCTGTACTGCATTTTTACCTGTTATATTAGTATCTTAGATCACTTAGATGGACGTAGAGTGCACAAACATTTTATTTTAC
Source organism: Oryza officinalis (assembly GCA_008326285.1). Lineage (NCBI taxonomy): Eukaryota > Viridiplantae > Streptophyta > Magnoliopsida > Poales > Poaceae > Oryza > Oryza officinalis. The sequence continues at coordinate 34,852,517 of BDMV01000001.1, read as the reverse complement.
GGTGGTGCTGTCCTATGTCAGTGCCAAACGATATATCAGTCCTTTTATCTTAAAGTATAATAATATTAAAATAATCCTTCAGGCCGAACATCTGGCCAAACCAAAATAAATTGTATGCTCTGTAAGCCACACCCTATACAAACTTTTTTCTCTCCCTACTACCTTCACACACTCTCTGCATGCATGCACATGCATGCAAGTATGACATGCAACTCTCTTTTCTCTGTCAAACCCTCTCCTTTTAATATAATATAGAGTTTTAACCATTTTATTATCAAACTTTAAATATTTTTTTCTTCTAAACTATGTATCTTATTTACAATTCGATTTTACTATTATATTCGTTGTAATTAAATTTTTATAACAAGATAATACATGATTATATTCCTATGAAAAAATATTAAATGTTACACATGGTTTTATTTGGATGTTTCATCTAGTATTTTAGTATTTTAGAATGTTTCACTAGTTTATTTGCAAACGTTATACATGGTGTTATTCGAATGTTTTGGTAAGTATTTTACGATGTTTCAGCGGTCATGACTTAATATTTCATATATGATATAAAAATGTTTCAACAATATCCATGTAAATATATCATTTATTTCGTATGAGTCTTTTTATATGTTCACTAGTTGGGAGTTGATGTTTCGTGCAGTTGTTGACGATGTTGCAGTCAGTATATTTCGAATGTTGTATCTCTCTGAAACATTTTATAAAGCAATCCGAAACATTTTTTTTATAAATGATGAAATGTCGTTTGATTTTTTTATCAAAATATAATCATGCGATATCTTGCTTTAAATATTTAATGTCAAAAAATACAACGGTGTAATCATATTGTAGATTGAATTAATTATTTAGAAGAAAACATCATTTAAAGTTTGTTAAAAAAACTAGATTTATATGAAGACAGAAGAGAGAAAAGAAAAGTACGAGACATTATATGTAGCATGTAAGATATAGGTATAAATAGAGAGTAACGAGCATTCTGCATGCATGCAAGGAATGTGTAGGGAGCAATGCGTACGAGGGGCGTTTGATTTTTTTAAATTAAAATGGTCGCCCAATTCGTAGTTGGCTCGATAATATTGGATCAGATATAACCTATTGCTATGAATATAGATAATCATTATTAGTGATATATGTTTAATCTAGTGCTATAGTTTATTATATTTTTGAAAGAAGGAGTAGATCAGTTTCCAAATAGTTTTCCTATTTTTTTTCTTCAGGATTGGTTCCCAACTACAGTTCCATATTTTCCCGAAAGGAAAAATTGAATCTTGTTATGGTATTGTCACCTCGTCAGTTCCTAGAACATATGTATTGAGTTCGAATAAATCTCAACTTATATAATTTTAATCAATCATGATTGACCGGTGTATATTTTTGTCTGATTAGGATGAGAAATTTCTAAGCCAGCTCGTTTTAACCCTATGTGCTCTCCTTTTGACAAGTGCCCTTTTGCTAGTGGGTTTGGTTTACGGAGATTTCTTCGTTCTTGCATGGTTATTTATTATGGAGATATTACCTTAGTTAGAACCGGAACCCAATTCTGATGCAAACAACCTTTTAGATTGTTGAGTTACAATGGACTCATAGGGTGAACAAACCTTTTTCTCTAAAGCAATTACAGTGATGATGCCGTGCATCATTGTCCAATGCAACATGCTTGTTATAAAAATATAAAAATAAATACATAACAGAGACACAAATTTTATTTAAAAAACCCTTGCAGAAAAAAATCATAGACACCGACCGACACTGATCAATCTAGAGAAATTTGGTACAAACGCAAGGGATATAATGGGCTGTCACATCCTTTCCGTGCAGGTCACAAGAGATATATACAAAGTCCTAAATTTAGGAGTTTTAATAGTTAAAGACTCCAAAATCTTAGTAGAAAACTAATCGTATAATACATAGTCCTATTAGAAAACTAATCCGAATATATTGTAAGCCTGAAATTCGAATCAGATATTTAACAATAAAAACTAATCCTTTAGTGCTAAGTCTTATTAGGAAACTAATCTGAATATATTGTACGTTCAAAATTCGGATAACATATTTAACAATGCTAATTTCCAACAAAAAGAAGGTTCGTAATGTTTAAAGTTTACTATTCTGATTTTTTTTCAAACATACCACTTGACGTAAATTTATTAGGAAAGGCAACACCGAGACTAGTTTCAAAACTAATTAGTAGCTAGCATTTCAAGCTAGGGGCGGAACTAGCATGGGGATGACGGGTCTCGAGCCTCCACTGCTGATGTGTGGACTATGAGAGTCCTCATGAAGCCCTCGCTATAATTTTTTTTGCTATATATAGATGGGAAGGGAGCTGTAGTGTAGTTTTGTCTAGTTTGTTTAGACCCCCTGTTGTTATTTCTTTGTAGATCCACCATTGTTCCAAGCGAGCTGCGAATCTCAACAAACCATTTAGTTAACAATGGCTAATTTTTCGAGCATATATATATATATATATATATATATATATATATATTACATTTTTTTAAAAAAAAGCTAATACAGTCTGCCTATCAATGCAAGTTCATTAATAGTCACTGCAGGTTTATTAATAGTGTCTCGAGATAGGAATCGGGAAAAAAACGGCCTTTGAGCAGTCAGTGAGAATGAGAGGGACCAAAAAATCTAAGTGCTCCCAGACTCTCTCTCGATCCTCTCCGGCCTCTCTATCTCCTTCTTCCCTGATCTGCTCGATGGCGCTCACCGCCAGTCCACCACCCGTACACACCACCGGCGATGCCACCACAAATCCACAATCATCCTTAAGGGTGAAGGCGGAAGTGGAGCGACGAGAGAAATAGAGGTGGCGCAGCCGACAAAGATGACAGGTAAGGGTGACGAGTGCGTATATCATTTTTTTTCCATGTAAATGAGTATCATGGCCGGTTCAGCTGAGCCGACAGCGATAGTGGTCAATACTATCGTACTCGTCAGCTTACAATCGGTTAACAACCGACATTGACGTCGTTTGTAAAGCGGCAGCGATAGACCTTTTTCTAATGTAGTGGTACCAACAAACTTTCGTTGCATTGCTAGCTATATATCACAGCAGGATTTACGCATTTTCTGTGCAGTGTCTTCGGTGTGCTATGCAGTTTACTTTTTTACTTGCAAAACCTCTGAAAGATAATACTCCCTCCTAAATTACTTTTATCTTTATTCTAAATCAAACATGTTTGTATTTTTACCATTAATTTTTAAAAATTTATGTAGTTTAATAACATGTGAATTATATATTATGAATACATTTAATTCTTAGGATTATTTAAAAATATAAAACTCGTAATGTTAAATCATTTGATTTTATAAAAGTTAATGGTCAAAGATTAAGATGTTAGGCTTACGATAAATCTACAATGCAAGTAATTAATTTGAAACGGAAGGACCACTGTGCTTAGCTTTCACTTCCAGAAGATATTGATCTTTTAGTGATTCTTCGATCAATTGCTTAATTTGATCCGCGCACTTAATTTGGTATCTATATATCTTTATACATGTCCCGCAACAACGCGTGTAATTTTTATCTCGCCGAATCGAGCAGCTCGTGTGCATATGGCTGACTCTCTGCGTTGCTTATCCAAGAAGACGAACGACCTCTCAAGTCAAACAATGACTGAACAGCGAATTGCATAATGCCCGGGGACCCGGGCGGCGGTCGTCCCTTATTCTAAGAAAAAAAACAGGGAATATATAGCGTATCCAGTGGGAATATATCCTGATCTGTCTCCTATGTATTCAGGTGATATAAAATAGTGCGAGATTGTTGGACCGATAGAGACATGAAATTCCATAAATACGCACTTAGACGTCAACAATCGATCAGCATCGATCGTATGTCTGTTAAATTTCTTCGGATCAATCATGTTCCGCAACGGCAATTCCTTCCGATCAATCTTGTAAAGGGGCAACGAGTAATCTGATAACAAGTCCGGCTCGTCGGATTTATGTCTGGTAGTTATATAATGGAAAAAGTACGAATTAACTTTCTGAACTATTGCGGTAGTTCGAATTATCCCTCTAAACTCCAATACCGGACATTTGACACCCTAATCTCTTAAATTCAGTTGAATCACCCCCTAACTCAATTCTAAGCGGTTTTTAGCCTACGTAGTTTACACGTGACAGCTTAGTCAGAAAAAAATCATTGGGGCCTAGTTGTCAGTGCATCTTCCTTTCCTCTCCTTCCTTGCGGCTAAACCCTAGCAGGCAGGGCTATGTGGGCCTCAGCCACCGCCGCGCCTCTTCCCCCCACCTCAGGAGGCGACGCGGAGTTCGACGATGATCGAGGGGGCCATGGTGTAGTCGGTGGCTCGGACGAAGGAGGTGACGACAGCGACGCTGGTCAAAGGCGGTGGAGAGGCCTGGCAGGCAGAGCCGACGGAGGAGACAACGACAGGGAGACTCACGGAGGAAAACGTGGTCGGGGCAGATGCGGCGTGGTATGGTGGCCCATCCGCCCGTCCGCGGAGGTGACGGTCGGAGACGGAGGATACGGAGCTGGCTGGTGGTGGATCTGGCTACATTGGAGGGAGTGGGGGCAGATCCCGCCGCCGCTACCTCTTCTGCTCGGGGCGTTGCGATGTGGGTGGCAAGATAGGCGATGAAAAGGTATGCGACCTTCTTCCCCATCTCTCTCAATCTCTCCTCATGGCGGAATTTCGGCAGTAGATGCTGGCATCCGCTTCTCCGCAGCCTCACCAAACGCCTGAACCCGTCACTCCCGTATGTCCCCGACGACAACACAGCTCAAATCTCGTGGACATGGTACTGCATGTAACGGCGAACTCATGGAGGAGGCAGCATAGGTGGCTTCAAGCTCGCTGTGGAGGCGGCGAGGTCGACGACGAGCTCCACGACCTGAGCACTGCTCGCCTCTACTGCTTGCCTTAGCTAGCTCTGCCGCCTGCCTCGGTGCGCCAGAGATGGAGAGAGACGGAAAGAGGTGAAGAGGAGGGGAGAAGAAGAGGGATGGGCTGACAAGTGGGTCCCACCATGTTTATTTGTTTTGGCTGACAAGTGTGTCCTATATATTTTTTTTGTTTTGGCTGACTTAGAATGTCACATGTGCGTCCATGTAGGACCAAAACCGCCCTGAATCGACTGGGGGGTAATTCGTTCGGTTTGTGAAGTCGAGGGTTAAAAATGACTGGTATTGAAGTTTAGCTTAAAAATCAAATGACCACAATAGTTAAAGAGATAATTCATACTTTTTTTTATATAATGTGGATATCATAACAATAACACTATGAGTGCAACGAGAAAAAAAAAAGAAGCACATTGCGTTACTTTTATGGGAAAATGAGGTGGAGAAGTGGAGGGGAGGAGACGCCTGACGGTAATGGAGGAAGTGACCGACGTCTCATTAACTTCCATGCCAGTGCTTCCATTTTCCAACTCATCACCATTGCGTCTTCTACATGAGTAATTTCAATTATCTACATCATAGTGACACGCTGAGAGACAAAAGACAATTCCGAAAAAGCATAGAGAAGAAAAAGAGGCGTGAGGAAGACAATGACACGTGTAGAAGTAGTGACTTAAGAAAAACCATCTGCACTAATGAAAATCATTAGTGTAGGCGGTTCAAAAAAACCGCTTACACAAATTTTATTTATACAGACGAATATTTTATGAAATCGCTTCTAGTAATAAAATCAGTACATGCGTTTTTTTTAAACAAACCGTCAATAATAGATATGTATTTCAGCAGGCGATCCTTGACCCCGCAGGTAGCCTTGCCATCACCATAGATAGCTGAACTTTTAAATTGACTGTAGAAAGGAATGCCTAGAAGCTGCGAATATTGTTTTTTAACTAGTCTATCCCAGAACTGATTCTATATGCTATATATTCGGTTGATTTTAAGCATAGTGCATGTACAATAATCATTAATGGAAGATTCTTAGATTTTCGAAGGGAATATTGGTTTTATAGCATCGAAAATTTCTGTTTTTGTTCTGTACCATCCAAAGTTACATGTTCACTTTAATAGCAATCGGAAATTTACTCCGTTCCCCTTTCTAGCACTACCATCTCTTTTCTCTCGATTTGCCGTCAATTTTGACCGGTAATCCTACTGCAGGAGACATCGAGCATTAGCCAGTGACCTCTCTCTCCCCACCGGTGGCACTTTGGTGGCAACGTTCCTGCTGCGGTGGAAGAAGGCTGGCGTCATCGTCCCATCACCTGGAGTTGCGGTGGGAGTTTTTACTTAGGAGCATGGGTAGCGGTCTAGTTTACGGATTGATAGCTACTAATTTTTATGTTTCGATCACACTCTTGTGTTTGGGATGGGGTTTTAGATGGCTTTTTTTGGTTGTGTGCATTTCATGCAAAATTCAGGGTGGGCTCAGTTGAATTGTATCATCTTTATGTATTTAACTGAGTCTTAATAAAGCTTCCATTATCTTAAAAATCACCTGAAACTGCAACCACCACTGCCGGGTCCATCGTCTAGAGCATCACCCGCCCTGCCTGCCCCATTACTTGCAGCTCCGGCCGGGTCATCAGCAGCTCTGCATGCCGGCCAATCGGTTTAGGAGCTGTCCGGCGACGGCAAGCACTGCTCCATCTCTGCCAGCCTGGCATCCATCTCCGGTAGCATAATCTGTTAGAATTAAATGGGTCACCCTAATTAATCCTAGTTAATTTTAAGGATCCATAATTAATGTTAGAGATTAATATCATATGAAAAACCAACGAAAAAAGACCTCAATTTAAATAGGCTGCAAAACGAGTGCACCTATTGACCAGTTGAATTGGTGGATGGAATGCCACACGAACGCGCACCGAGCCGATTGGGCCTTGGGCGAGACGAGCGTGTGACGGAGACGGAGTGCGAGGGCTGTTTGTATCTCACCCGTTCGGTTTTCATGAATGGAAACCGATGGCAGAGTTACTACTGTAACATGTGGAGGCACATGTATTTTGGATGAGCAGGTCTCCGATAGTTCGTCCACCTGAATACGTGCATGATAGGTGACTCTCTGCTTCGTCTTTTTCCTCTACATCAGCATTGTCTTCTTTCTAGTGAAGTTCGTGATCATGTCGATCGTCAACACCGACACAGGCACTGGGAACACCAACTCTGCTACTGGATCCGGAGTGTTCTCCGAGTATTTCTATTTTTAGTGTTAAACATGTTAAGATTGCTATTATTTTTGTTAGCATGTTCATGTATAGAACTACTTTTGGATCACTCACATAGCCTTGCTTATTATTCTGTTTTTCTGAATTTGATTATGTCGAATAATGAAGATTTCCAACATAATCCCTATCAATCCCATAACAATTGGGTTAATATTCCTGGAGATATGGTAGGCTGTTTAAGTTGAGGCTCTCCGCTTGACCTCCATGAGTACATGCACATCTACATGTGCGTTCTTAATCTGTTTGCTTGTTCTCTCCTCCGCTTGGGTTCTATTTCATTGGTTCCAATCTGATTTTATCTGGCACAAGGTCGACCTTTCTCAGCGGTGGGACAGATCTTCACTACTACAGAAACAATGTTTCCATACGGTCAAAACGTATTTTCGCAAGTGGGCGCTTTGCCTGCCTGCCCCAAAATGTCTATGAAAAATGGAATTTTTCAACGCGGGCGGCCGAACCACATGCGAATACAAATTTTCACGTACGGCAAGTTATGCTACCCTTCTGCAAAAACAAAATTCGGCAAAACAAAATAAAAATTCCAGAAAAACCAAAATCTAGAAACCCTAATCCCCATTCCCATCACCATTGTCGGTGACAGTCTGCATCGTCGCCACCGCTCCTCGCCACCCCTTCACCGGTGGCGCTGGATCCACCCGTTGAGGGGCTAGCGATGTGGATCTGCACACGAGGAGGACGTAGAGGCGGCTGGATCCTTTGGGGAAGGGGAAAGACGAGGGAGGGCAGAGGCCGGTCGCGACGAGGTCCACCACCACAACGGAGATGGAGGAGGTTGAGTTTCTCAACGCCCAGCAGTGATGGCGGATCCCGCACGCCCATGGCGCAGCGGCAACGGTCCCATGCACCCGAGGCCTAGCAGTGGTGAATCCCGCACACCCAAGGCCCGGCAGCGGCGGATCCACGTGCCCGAGGCCTAGAGGTGGCAAATCCCACTTGCATCGTCGTCGTCGAGGTCTTCATCGTTATCGCCATTGTTGTCCTCGCTGTGGTTGTTGCCATTGTCATCGTCATCATGGTAGCGAGCGGGAGGGTAGGAGAAAGGCGACAAGAGAGAGGGAGAGGGAAGGCCAAACCCTGCCACTGCCACCGCCAACCTCCGCTAGCCGGTGCGTCAATGGAGTAAGAGGGAAAGGGAGGTTGAGAGGTGAGATAGTTAGAGAGTGAGAGGCAGATGGAGAGGTGGAGAGGGGTTGAGGCATCAGTGCGTCGGTGGAGTATTTTTTAAAGGAGAGGGTGTCAGTGTATTGTCCGAGCGTATTTTTGCATGTGGATCTCTTAATAGACCTGCTTGCACAAATAAGTTTATTTTCACAGGCGGGCTGTTAAGAGATTCGCATGCAAAAATTTATTTTCGTATGCGGGTTTTAACCAAACATCACCCAAATCTTTTTACATGCGAACATTGTTTTAGCTTGTCTACTATCAAATAGGGGGTGTACGTCCATAAAAATCGTTTTTTTAAGTAGTGCTTGTTCAGTCTGCTCGATCTGGTCAAGTGCTCAGGTCAAAGGGAGGGTTAGAATTGGAATTCAAGTGTGTGGTCAGTCAATTAGGATGAAAATTGATGGCGAACTGGAATAAAAGAGATGGTAGAGCTAAAAACGGTAACGGAGAAAACTGAAAACTCTGAGTGCTATTAAAGTAACCGGTAACTTTTAGTGCTATAGAACCAAAAACATAAATTTTCAGTGCTCTAGAATCAATTTTTGCCTTTTTCGGATTAGTATTATCTGCTAACACATGGAAGAGAGAGAAGAGATGACAAATAAACATTACTCAGTGGTGGAGCTAGGATATTTTTCAAAATGGGGGTTCAGACTTATATGACTAACCAACAAAGCCGGCCAGCAACACATTCAAACAAATCAACGGATAATTCAAATGACATATATATTGTAAAAGTACAGTAAGTTTTGTGCCATGGGCGCTTTTTGTTTCATTGTAAATTGCATATACTTGTGTATAAATATGACATAATGGGTATTTTGCTAAAATTTTGGGGGTACATATGTACCCCATGAATCACACTGCTAGCTCCGCTACTGACATTATTGATATGGTAACAATGGCTCAACAAATGCTTAAATGGATGTTCCATTGTATTTGGGAGGAGGGGAGGGGAAATGGTAGTAAGAAAAAGTATTTTTGGCATTAAATAATGGTTAGTCTTCGTTGTCTTAACTATTAACTATTATTCAGAATAGTAGTCTGTAAATCGACTTTGTTGTTGAACATGCCCTAAGACTTAAGACTTACAGAGCCCGTTCAGCTAACACAACTGTAAAATCGCCAGTAGCAGAACACATTTTACTAAACCATAGGTTGCTCAACAGCTGTCCTCTTAACAAAATCCGTTCTCTATTTCTGATCCTTTAGCTATCAGATTGTTTATTACTACAGGGAATATGCACAAGCATCCGTAGTGGTCCAATCCCGCATACACTAATCAACGAATATGTCGATCCATTGAACACGCGCATCGACATTTATAGGAAATTTTGACGTTGACACCGTAAACTTCTGAAAGCATCTAATTCCACAATACTCTTATGAGAAAATTCCTTACGCGCTTATAAGAATTTGCTCAATCTCTTATATGTTTCTAAATTTTACCTCATTCATTATATTTCTCTGAGATATTTTGCTCCCTCTATACTTGTTAGGTTAGTTGAACGTGGGTTTGCCGTTAATTTTTCAAAGTGACTATATTATCCCTTTGTCATACTTATTGTCCTACATTAATGATAAAAAACTCAATCCTGAAGTAAAAACATCTATTCTAAAAAACAAAGGGGATACAAACATTTTCACGAATATTTAAACCCAAATAATAAATAATTTTGGTTCTCAATTGCTAGCCGAAACGCTTGTACTGATTTAATAAAAAAATATTTTTTTCAAATATTTAAATTTTATTTATCATTTTTGCATGAAATAATCATATCCCATTTGATTTTATCGTAAATTAATTTTTTTGACATTGAGGTTTACGAAGTATGAAGCACAAAAGTATGAGAAAGGAACGACATATAGCATTTTTAGAAAAATCTATCGATTAACTTACGGTTCTCTAACGAAATAGACATGGAAAAATTGAAACTGAAAACTTGAGGTCACGTAGAAAATAAGACAAAATTCAGAAGCATAAAACGATTAAGAAAGTTAAACGGGGGGGCGGTGGGGTGCAGATATACTCATATACGTAGCACACATGTACACGTACTGCTATTAACAACTCGCTCTCAAGATTAAGCCCTCTAATAATAATTCCTAATTAAAGTTCTCTACACTCTCCACTTCCATGCAATCCCACATCATCGTCCTCCTCCTCCTCCTTGCTGTCGTACTCCTCTCATCGCCGACATGGACGACTGCCGGCGGAGAAGATCAGGTGGTGGCGATGGCCTCGCTGGAGGTGAACCCGCTGCACTACAACTGCGGCTTGTCCGGCGGCATGTACGCCCGGAACAGCACGTACGAGGCCAACGTCAAGGCGCTGGCCTCGCTGCTCGTCGCGGAGGCGAGAGCCACCGCGTTCGCCTCCGACAGCTTCGGCGTCGCGCCGGACGCGGTCTACGGCATCGCGCTCTGCCGCGGCGACTACGTCGGTGACGCCTGCGCCGACGGCCTCGGCAAGGCGTTCAGGGACGCCATCGAGCACCGCCTCTTCTGCGCCAACTTCAGGGACGTGACCGTCTACTACGACGAGCACATGTTCCGGTTCTCCGGCGAGGACTTCCGTGCCAGCCTGACCAACGCGCCGGCGTGGGTCACGTGGAACATGAACAACGTCACCGGCGCCGCCACGTTCGGCGACCGCGTCATGGAGCTGATCAACAATACAGCCCGCTTCGCGGCGTGGAACTCGTCGAAGCGCGGGTACGCGACGGGGGAGGCGGGGTTCGGGGAGCTGGACGTGAGCGCGACCCGGCTCGGCCTGGTTGAGCAGCAGTGCAGAAGTAGCCCCGACCTTGTCATCTTCGCGCTCGTGCAGTGCACGCCGGACCTCTCGCCGGCCGGCTGCCTGAGCTGCCTCGCCGGCATCGCCTCGCAGATGCCGAGGTGGTTCGCTGGCGCCGCCGACTACCGCCTCGGCGGCAGGATTCTCGGGGTCCGTTGCAACCTGAGGTACGAGGTCGATCGGTTCTTCCTGGAAAGCAACGAGACGATCAAGATTCATATGCCAAAACAGAAAGGTACGTACGTCGTTTTATGTGAAACTAATAGTTACATACAATTAATATATATCTGCATAAGTAGTAATTTCATTGAGCTTTTTTTGAAATTATATGATAAGAATCAGCAAATAACACTACTACAGAAACCATTTTCTCAAACGGCCGGAATGCATTTTCACACAAGCAGGAAAGCAACCACTTGTGCTCGGGTGTCTGCGGAAATAGGTATACTTTTAGTCGGGTAGCGCCACCACAAGCAGAAAGGGGATTTTTGTAGGCGGGTATGACATGCCGCCCGTGTACAAAAAGTATTTTGGTAAAAGGGGATTTTCGTAGGCGGGTATGATATGCCACCCGTCTACAAAAAGTATTTTGGTAATTTTTTTTAAAAAAACCCTATAATTCGAAAACCCTATCTCCCATCCCAACAAATCCTAGTCACCCTCACCACCGCCACCAAAAATCCATCATCGCCGTGGACCATCGTTGTCATCGTAGCCGATCTCCCAGTAGCCGGATCCGCCATCAACGAGGTCTTCGTCACCAGATCTGCTGTCACCAAGCTCTCCGTGCCAGATTTGCCATCGCCGACGTCCCCGCTACCGGATTCTGCTGTCACCACGGCCCTAATGTCGAATCCACCGTCGTCGAGCTTCCTCACGCCAATCCGCCATCGCCAAGCTTCCCACCGCTGGATTCCGCCGTTGCCAAGGTCCCAAATGTTGAATCCACCATCGTCGAGCTCCCCCGTCTCGGATCCACCGTCGCCAAGGTCCTCGCTGGTGGATCCATCCCTCCTAAGACCAGAGCCATCGTCGCCGCCGCTCCCTTCAGTGCTAGAGGTAGATCTGTCCCTCCGATGCTCCCAAGCCCGTTGCCGCCACTCTAGATCCTACCACCGGCCGCCAAGCCGCTCATTGTCGGTCGCTCGATCGCCAGCCGCGCGAGGGGAAGAGTGAGATAGAGGGAGGGGCAGGATATGATAAGAATGGAGAGGTGATGGGGGAAGGAGAGTATTGGGGAGGTGTGAATGAGATAAGTCTGGGATTGGTTTTTATAGTTTGCAGCGATTTTCACAAGTGGGCCATTTTTCCCATGTAGACCTCTTAAGGAGACACGTGAAAATCAGATTTTTACATACGCCTCCTTAAGAGATCCGCTTGGGAAAATAACCCTATTTTCACATAAGGTCCTCATAAGATGATTGCCTGTGAAAATCGATTTTTGCAAGCGATGCTCACTTGTTGGCCTTAGGCGGTGGGACAAGCGAAAAAGTGGCGGGCCCCACCGGGTGGCCTGATAGTCCATTGAGTCGCCTGACAGCCCATGCCCTCTCCTCATAGAGGTAATGATGGCGCACATAACGGCCATGCAGGTGTTGTCCTAGCGCCCTGGTCACATGTCAGGTAGACGTACATACCATCACAACATTTAATGGGAAGCTTTGTTGCGGATGAGCGCAGTAGTACGCTTTGTCCCGTCATCATTAATGTGTCGTTGCTATCCCCGAGCCGCCTGGGGATACCAATCTGGGTGATAGGGGAAGACCATGGCCTGAGTTTGGGTTCCAGCTTGTGGTCCAAGGAAAAACGCCAAAGTCGGATCCCAACATGCAATCCTAGGGAAGACCATGAGCTTAAGCCCCATCTGGGGCAAGCCCAGCATCTCGTTCTGCTTCGTTCCGAGCATATCACAGATGTTGCTTATGGCTGATTGATAACTGTGTGGGCCATCCGACCTTAGGTATATGGCCAGTCCAATCGGACTATGGTCTAACCATAGGTATATGATGAGTCTGACTAGACAGCGGTCCAATCGTATGCTGACATTTATCCCTGAGTCCGAGTCTAGTTTTGGTGTTTTTCATCTTTCCTTGCTGGCTGTGGTTTTTCAAGTCCATAATTTCTAAGTCTAATAGAACGTGAAAAGAGCCATGTAGACCAAGGTCAATTTAATCGACCACTAATCAACCATTAAAATCAATGTATTACCCCTGCCTCTAGATTATAAATCTCCCTCATTATACCTGTATTGCATGTCTATTCACCCTTTAATTTTCTAATTGCTCATCGTCTCTCGTCTCTATAGCATTTGAGGACGTCCTAGCTGACCGATCCATGCTAAGACAAACCGATGCATGTTCACTATAACGGGGTCCCTCTCAGGTAATCGTTTGGTGGCATCTACCCCTCGTAGCGACGCTTCTCCGGGTGGGTCCACGGGCTGCACACAACATACTTAAGTTGTGGCGACATGTTTTGGCGCCAACACTAATCATTCATCTGCAATTCACATTGTATTTTTCTTTTTATTTGTGACTTTATTTTATTGTTTGCAAAACGGTTTGGTCAATTACGTGAGAGCGTGCCCGATAATTGCTAGATGTATGGATGTAGCGGTTACGAGATGACGATCGATTGATCGGAAGCTTTAAAACGCATTTTCACATACCGAATCGAACACATTGAAAGATCGGACAAATATATACTTCAGCGTCCTCCTTGCTCAAGATCAAGCTCGATCCTCTTAGAACTTGAATGGACAATAGTGCCGAAAAAAAAAGAAATACCACTACACCAGAACCCTACATCTGTGACAGCATACCAGTGACGGGCCTATGGATTGGTCACAGATGACCGTCACCTTTGACGGGTCCTTATGTTTGCCGTCATCGGTGAGACATCCGGCTGCGGCCCGTCACAGGTATGACCTCACATGTGACGGCTTGGAACCGTAAGCCGTCACAGAAATACCAGTGACGGCTTCTAACTCCCTGGCCGTCACAGGTATCACCCCACCTGTGACGGCCAGAGAGTTAGAACCCGTCAAAGGTAATTGGCCGACATCTTTGACGGGCTGTATTTATTTAACCCGTTTGAGGTGAGTTGGATCTCTATAAATACCACCTAACTGCCAACTGCTTTCCATCCCGACCAGTGCACTGTTCACAATTCGGTTGGGAGGGTAAGGGGGGCGAATTTGTGCTGAAATTAAAGGTAAAAAAATACATTATTCTCCCTTCATTCCCAGTTGATCATCATATAGTTTTTTTCCTATGTCGTTGATTGCAGATGAATCGTAGTTGGATGTACCATGTTCATCGTTCGTCTAAAGAGTATAGGGAGGGGGTCACTGAATTCGTCACATTTGCGGACAATGACAGAAAAAGAAGGATGGCCATGCACATATTGTGTCCATGTAACGACTGTAAGAATGAACAGATGTTCCATGATAGTTCAGATGTGCATTCTCATTTGATAAGGAGAGGTTTCATGGAGAAATATACATGTTGGAGCAAGCATGGAGAGCAAGAGGCACCTGATGTCGCAGTTGAAGAAGACCCAGATCAGGATGTAGTGAACGCCGCTGCAACTCGAGAAGGCATGTTTGTACCTTCTCCGTTAGGCGAAGAGACCATAGATTTGGACACTCAAAGTTTGTCTAAAATGTTGCATGACGTTGAAGACGCAGATGACAACAACAGAGATTTTGAGAAGTTTAGTAAGTTGGTGGAAGAATGTCATATGCCTTTGTATGATGGATGTAAGTCGAAGCACAGCAAATTGTCATGCGTGTTGGAACTCATGAAGCTTAAGGCAAGTAATGGTTGGTCCGACAAGAGTTTTACAGAACTTCTTGAGCTGTTAAAGGACCTGTTGCCAAAGGGGAACAAATTACCGCATACGACATATGAAGCAAAGCAAGTCTTATGTCCGTTGGGCCTGGAGGTGAGAAGAATTCATGCTTGTCGAAACGACTGCATTTTGTATTACAAGCAATACGCTGACTTGGATGTTTGCCCTGTCTGTGGGGCTTCTAGATACAAACGAACAATAAGTGAAGGTGAAGTAAGTAAGTCAAAGAGGGGAGGCCCCACAAAGGTGGTGTGGTATCTCCCAATTGCGGAACGCATGAAAAGAATTTTTGCGAATCCGGAACAAGCTAAGCTAGTGCGTTAGCATGCCGAAGAACGGAAAGTCGATAGTAAGCTTAGGCACCCAGCAGATTCAGTACAGTGGCGGACAATCGATAGGATTTACCGCGAATTCTCAAATGACCCAAGAAACATGCGTTTTGCCATGTGTACGGACGGCATTAATCCATTTGGTGATTTGAGCAGTCGTCATAGTACATGGCCAGTTCTTCTTGTGAACTATAACCTTCCTCCCTGGTTGTGCTTCAAAAGAAAGTACATTATGCTTGCCATGCTAATTCAAGGACCGAGACAACCTGGCAATGATATTGATGTGTTCCTTGAACCGATAATCGATGACTTTGAGAGGCTGTGGAATGAGGGCACACGAACATGGGATGCATATGCACGAGAGTATTTCAACCTCCGTGCGATGTTGTTTTGTACCATCAACGATTATCTGGCCCTTGGCAACCTTTCTGGCCAAACTGTCAAAGGGAGATGGGCATGTTCGAAGTGTATGGAGGAAACAAGGAGCAAATGGTTGAAGCATTCACGCAAGATGGTCTACATGGGTCACAGGAGATTTCTCCCAAGGTATCACCCTTATAGGAATATGACAAAAAATTTCAATGGACACAGAGATACAGCTAGCCCCCCGACAGAGCTAACAGGGACAGAGGTGCACAACTTAGTGATGGGAATAACCAACGAGTTTGGAAAAATGAGGAAAGATGAAAAGACAAAAGAGAAAAGCATGTGGAAGAAGAAGTCAATATTTTGGAGACTACCATACTGGAAGGATTTTGAGGTTCGTCACTGCATAGATTTGATGCATATTGAGAAAAATGTATGCGAGAGTTTAATGGGATTACTGCTTAACCCTGGTAGTACAAACGATGGTCTCAACGCCCGGCGAGATTTGGAAGACATGGGTGTTCGTTCAGAGCTACATCCCATAACCACGGAGTCGGGCAGTGTGTACCTTCCTCCAGCTTGCTACACTCTCTCGAAAGATGAGAAGATGGATTTGCTAACATGTCTGAGTGGTATAAAGGTTCCATCTGGGTACTCATCAAGAATTAGTAAGTTCGTTTCAGTGGAAGACCTTAAATTGATAGGGATGAAGTCGCACGATTGCCACGTCCTTATCACACAGCTGTTGCCCGTTGCAATAAGGAATATTTTGCCTCCTAAGGTGCGACACACGATAATGCGATTGTGCTCCTTCTTCCATGCAATCGGCTAGAAGATCATTGATCCCGAGGGACTAGATGAACTACAGGCAGAAATTGTGAGAACCATATGTCATCTTGAGATGTACTTTCCTCCTACTTTCTTTGATATAATGGAACATCTTCCCGTGCACCTTGTTAGACAAACAAAGTGCTGTGGTCCTGCTTTCATGACGCAGATGTATCCTTGCGAAAGGTACATGGGGATCCTGAAAGGTTTCGTACGGAACCGATCCCACCCCGAGGGGAGCATCATTGAGAGTTACACCACCGAAGAGGTCATCGAGTTTTGTGTTGACTATATGTCAGAAACCTCTTCAGTTGGATTACCACGATCTCATCACGAAGGAAGGCTTGATGGTGTGGGCACTGTTGGAAGGAAAATTGTAAGGATGGATCGTAAGGTGTATGATAAAGCTCATTTCACGGTACTCTAGCATATGACTGAGGTAGTGCCGTACTTTGATGAACACCTACGATTTCTCCGACAGGACAACCCAGGGCGATCAGAGAGTTGGGTCAGAAAAAAGCACATGTCTTCTTTCAACGAGTGGTTCAAGAACCGACTTGCCAACATGCCGAACTTGTCAAGTGAAACACTGAAGTGGTTGTCACAGGGTCCTGAATGGAGTGCTACCACCTGGCAAGGATATGACATAAATGGGTACACCTTTCACACGATCAAGCAAGACAGCAAATGCACAGTTCAGAACAGTGGGTTACGCATTGAGGCCGCTAGCGACGGTGGTCGGCGTGATCAGTACTATGGCAGAGTTGAGCAAATATTGGAGCTGGATTACTTGAAGTTCAAAGTGCCGTTGTTTCGTTGTCGATGGGTCGATCTTCGTAATGTAAAAGTTGATAATGAAGGTTTCACCATTGTCAATCTGGCTAACAACGCGTACAAGGATGAACCGTTCGTTCTCGCCAAACAAGTTGTTCAAGTATTCTACATAATTGACCCGTGTAACAAGAAACTGCATGTAGTTCGTGAAGGGAAAAGGAGAATTATTGGATTGGACAACATTTCAGACGAAGATAAATACAACCAGCACGTGCACGGCATAGGTCAGGAAATACCTATAGAATTGGAGGAAGAAGAAGATGAGGTTCAACATGCACGCGTCGACCACGAGGAAGGATTATTTTTGTAATTTATGTCCATTTTGTCTAGTATATGTATGACTCTAATATGTTTGCAATGATCATTAGTGTATTGCTTACGAAATAGTTCATGTAAGTCAAATGAAATATTAAGCACAATAACTACTATAAGTGAAATAAAATAATTAAGTAAAATAAAATAATGAGGTAAGTAAAATATGGTGAAGAAATACTGGAGTCAAAAGGTCAAATCCAGTCAACCTCATCAATGACGGGCTCTAACTTAGATTTAGTTGGGGGCCGTCACAGGTATCATAACCTGTGACGGCCGTTTAGTTGGAGCCCGTCACAGGTGTCATAACCTGTGACGGCCGTTTAGTTGGAGCCCGTCACAGGTGTGGTTGACTAGGGTAACATTAGTGCCTTTTCTAGATCCAGATCCACTTTACACACCACATTACACGTCCTCCACCGCCGCCACTGAACTCGTCCTGCACTGCCCTCGCCCTCCTCCACCGCCGCCGACCACCTCCACCGTCGCCGAACTCGTCCTCCACCGCCGCCGCCGCCACTGAACTCGTTGTCCACTGCCCTCACCCTCCTCCACTGCCGCCAACCTCCTCCACCGCCGCCGAACTCGTCCTCCACCGCCGCCGCCTCCTCCACCGCCGCCGACCTCCTCCACCACCGCCGAACTCGTCCTCCACCGCCGCCGCCGAAGAAGCCCTTCACCGCCCTCGCCCTCCTCCATCGCCGCCGACCTCCTCCTCTGTGCTGCCCGGAGAAGAAGCCCTCCCCCCCCATCAGCTCGACGCCGTGAGGGTATCCCCCTCCTCCTTGCCAAGCTACACCACCCTCTTCCCCTTTGCTACACAGTGAGAACTCGTCTTCCCCTTTCATCCATTTTTTTAGGGTTATTGTATATTTATAATTTGGCTCAAATCTGTGATGTGGTAGTTTTTGAGATTGGATTAGGTACTCACGTATTTGATGGTTGTTCAAATGGTTTATATAGAACTTGTTCAGATTTATATAGGGTTCTTGCATGTATGTTCATTTAGGGTTTAAGTAAATTGGTACCAAAATGCATGCTTTTGAAGTCTGTGTTGCAAAAAAGTTTTTTACTAGAGTTCTTCCATGCTTAATTTGAATATTGATGATGGTGTAATATGGCATCAATGTGACAGTGGTTATATATATATAGTATGTCTGTCACCTGCATACATGTAGTTCGCATATATATTTCACATCCCTCATATATATAATAGTGCAAAGTGTATTGAAATTAGTGAAATTAGTGAAATGATAGGAAATTTATAAGCATATTCAAATTATTTAGTCGATGACAACGCCCGGCGCATCCCCGTCCTCAACGACGCCTGCGAGGATACAGGTAGAAGCAGACCCAGCCACGGTTTCCTCAGGTCATCCGTCGACGACGGCAGCCGAAGAACCCGAACCTTGTGGTAATTTGTAGGATACCTTTTTAATAGATGACAACAAAATTTGTACCTACCACCCCTTAGCAAATGCTCCTTCTGTGTTAGCTGCAGAAGTGCCTCAAGAACAACAACCGTCGCCTTCGGCCGGGACAAGTGCATCTAGGTCAAGTAGAAATCCCCGGACACAAAATAGATGGCCGACCACAGTGCAGGTTATAAGAGAGGTTGACGCAAGTGGTAGGCCCACGGCGCCGAGGACTGTCATAGGAAGATGGTCTAACTGCTGCGGGCTGGCACCACGTGAGAATTTCGGCATCCTCCACAAAAACATCGGAAGGGTCCCAGAAGCTGAGATGGAGCGAGCTTGGACGGCTATGGAGAAATGGTTCACATTTCCGGATGAAGCAAAGGAAAGGCTTAAGCGAAAGGCTTCCATAAGATGGGTAAAGCATGGACGAATTGGAAGTGGAAACTCTTCACGGAGTATGTCATCCCACCCAGCAATCGTACTCCGTTCATTGAGTACCCTCAAATAACGGAGACGGTGTGGGAGCAATTTTGCGAGATGAAGAACAGCGAAGATTTTAGGCAGTCAAGCGAGGCACATCGCCTACTGCAAAAGCGGAATGAGCACCCGCATCGACTGGGCACGGCTGGGTACATCGGCAAGGAGCAAATATGGGCCCAAGAGGATGCAGCCGCTACAGCAGCGAATGTCCCTGCCCCATTCGCCGACATCGCTGAACGAAGAGCTCGCAACTGGGCGAGGCCTAGGGGTAAGGTCAACCCTGACGGCTCCATCACATTTGACAATCAAAGTGACGCCAACGTCTATCAGGAGCTGGTGAGTTCGCTAATTAACCTCATTAATTTCCGTTCATATTAAGCAAAAGATTTGTAACAAGAATCTTGTTTTTTATAGTTACGGTTGGTTGCCGAACAAGCTTCGCAGAGCGAGGTCGAGTCCGCGCCGAAGAGACGCGAAGATGACATCCTCACGAAGGCGCTCGGAACCAAAGAACATCCTGGCCGGACTCGGGGAATTGGCGTCGATGTGCCCTGGAAGCATGGCCTGCCCCAGTACAGCTCCCAATACAGGAAACGGAAAGTCTCCAAGGAAGAGAGGGATGCTCGTTTGAAGGCCGAGCTTAAGTTGGAGGTCATTCAAGAACTCCAAGCAGACATGGACGCCAGGGTGGAAGAAAGGGTTCAGAAGGTCCTCGCCGAGATGAATATACGTCGAGCCGCAACACAAGTTGTCCATCCAACTCCTCCTGCACAACACGAAGCGAGTCCGTCACAACACAAGAGTAGCTGTGCATCCACAGAAGTGCCGGCCCCTCATCTCCTTGTCACACCACTAGATGCGGTGGACAACATAGAGGTAATCGATTATATCCGATTCATATCTACTCAAATACCTTTACATGTTCCAATATTAAATTCATACTTTAAAATGCAGGACGTAGAGCAGTGTGTCCTAGTGGTGAGGGTCCACCCAACTTTCACGGCCGAAGTCGCTGAGGGCATGGCTTTCAATCCCTCGGACACAGAAAAGGTGCACGGCGTAAACCTACGTCATGGGTATGCCAAGGTGTCCATAGATTCAGTCAAGGACAACTGGTCAGCCTTTCCGCTGCCTGTGCCCCCTAATGATGAAATCACGACTTTGGGCGATGCGTGCAAGACGTACATACAATGGCCCAAAGAAGACATAATTGTGAAGATGACTCCTCGTCCAAGTCGACCGACGGAGCGAACACCTCCCACGTCTAAGCTATCAATTGAGGCTCCCCGTGGACCGGTGTTGTCAGAACCCCATTCACCTGCCGCAGCCGATATGGATTTGACACACATAGCTCAAAAGCTGCCTCCAATAAAGACCACAAGGAAGGCTGATAGCTCTCCACCCATTGTCAAGGGACAAAAACGTGAACGCAGGGGTGCTACAGGCAAAGGGAAGGTCGAGGAGTCGGCGCCGGTGAAAAAAAGGGGGAAGGCTGCAACGTCGGCGCCGTTGACCAAAACGGGGAAGGTCGTGAAGGCCCCGGCACAATTTGAACTAGGCATGCCGTTGGTGGAGGACAATATGTTGGCCGTGATGGGTATTGCTTGCCGAGAGCTACACAAACAGTACATGGAGCTAAGCAATGCCAAGCGGAAAATGAGGGAGTCATCCATAGTTGGACATCACGACCACCAGCCCTTCCTATTGTTGCCTGCCTATGTAACTATAGGCTTTGATGACCCCTTCGACCTATTCAGGATTCGGAAGTTAGACACAGGACTTCTAAAATGCTACTCCTTGTAAGTGCAAACCTTCCTCCTTGTGATATTAATGGACTATCGTCTAAATTAGTGCTAATACGTAATTGTTTTAAGGTTGTGTTGGATCGAGGGTCGTCGCCTTGGTAATCAAGTTGGGTTCCTTGATCCATCGATGGTCAATGAGGTCAATCTGCAAAATAACTTCAATGAATTGGTTGACTACGTGAACCGGTGCTTATGGGCCCACCAAGACAAGGAGTACATCATGTGCGCGCACAATCAAGAGTAAGAAGACAATAATCATTTCGTGTATATTATTGTTGAAGCTAAGTTTCTTATTACTAATGCTACATAACCACCGCGTAGGCGACATTGGGTTCTCCTAGTCATCGTACCTAAATGGAGTAGGGTATACTACCTTAACTCAAGTAAGGCAAAAGATTATAATTTCACTGAAATCATCAAGGCCTTAAATATGGCTTGGGGACCATATGTGGAAAAGGGTGGTAGGTACAAGGAGGGCAAGGACCAACTTTATCACGACATCAATTTCGCATGCGCACAACAGATCGGGGACCAGTGCGGTTTCCACGTGTGCCACAATATGTCGACACTTCTAAGAGAGGTCAAAAATTTTGACCCTGAGGTTGTTGCTAATGGCAAATTCAAACATTTCAATACCAAATATTAATCTTATAAACGTGCTAACTTATGTATTATTAAACAGAAAGGTAGAGCTGGCTGGAAGGTTTCACCCATCAACCCTCCTGCTATCAGAGGCGAACTGTGCGCCTTCATTCTCGCTGAAATAATGAACAAGAAAGGACGTTTTCACGTCTAATAGACGATTGAACTGGGCTACTTGTGATGTCATGAACAAAACAGTTATCCAATTTTCTGTGATATAAAAATAGTTGTTTCTATGGTTCTGTGGTACAGCATGCTATGTAATTTACTTTCACTGGATGGATATGGTCACCTGTGTATATTTTCTTAGAAAAGAGATTTAAAACTGATTTGGAACATTACCTCTTTACTACTCCCTCCATTTTCAAATTATTTGTCGTTTTTTATGACATGCGTATTTTGCGTTGCCCTGTTGTGCCGTTCATTTGGATGGATTTCAATGGCCAGTGATGAATAAGAACATATTATCTATACTTGTCCATTTTTAGGTTTCATTGTTGGTTGTCTTATGCATAAGAACAGACTATCTACACTTGTCCTTTTTTTAGATGCTTAAGAACAGACTATCTACACTTGTTCTTTTTTATGCATAAGAACATATTATGTACACTTGTTTTTTTGGGACACTTGCTTTTGCTAATGCTAGCTGATTCCCTCTGTTTTTTGTCCTTGATGCAAATGATAGTAATTGATGTATAATGCTTGAACAGAACTGAGGCCATATCTTAATACTTTCATAGTAGATCTGCAATCTCATGCATTTTGGGTGCTTTTGGGGGAAATGGGATGCAAACTGGTAGAATTGATGAATGAATTGATGAATTGATGGATGCATGTGATATTGGCGCTGCCTGGCATGTATCTCTGATGTTTCTGTTTTTCAGAGGGCATGGCTAGCAAATCCTGAGGCTAGCCAATATTTAGTATTTATTTTTTTTAGGATTTAACACATCAGTGACGGGTCATAAAAAAAAGACGTCACAGGTAACCATCCTGTGACGGATTCATAAACCGCGGCCGTCAGAGCTGACTCTCCTGTGATGGGCCTTTACTTTCTTGCCCGTCACAGGTAGCCCAGCTGTGACGGATTCTAACTACCGGAGACTAATACCTCTGACGGCTTTTTGTTTAGATGTTCGTCAGAGATGAGACACCTGTGACGGGTTCTAACTGGTCCTAAGCTAGCGGAGACCAACACCTCTGACGGACGTCTATTTATTTGCCCGTCAGAGATGTGTGTCACCTCTGACGACCGGCCACCCGTCAAAGGTGACAGGGCTCACCAGTGACCACTGATCACTGACCAAGCCCAAATCCGTCAAAGGTGAGGGTTTGGGCCCGTCACAGGTGACCTTATTCAGTGTAGTGTACCGAGCTACTGTGTACGTGGCGCGGCTGATCTTGCGCCGCGACTGAGTGAGCTAGCTAGCACACAGCTCGGGCGCCGCCACCGGTTTTCTTTCACCGTTGCGTCCAAGAATTAGTCGTAGCGATTAACCGGCGTGTGTGGCTGGCGTATGCACTGTGCGCAGTTTGTGTGTACATCTTTTCCTCGTGAAAGAAGGAAAAGACTCGGTGACCTTTTACGACTTGGTTGCAAATATATATTGCCGATCACTGTTTCTTTTCTTTCTGTAATTCTCTTTGAGCCACTAATTGACAATCTAAGAGCTCTTATATGGGGAATGGATCAGTCAATGAATTGGAGTGCATGACAGGTTATATAGTAGTAGTACATGCAATAGGAATTTGGATTTTTGTTCATTGAGGGACATCTTCTTGTTTTGGGTATACCGCCAAAAAAAACCTTGTCTATTTTTTTTTAAAAATAATAAAATAGATTAATGTGTGTGTCAAATTTAAACTTATATGATGTGGTGTTTGTGAAGTGATATATTTTATATTGATTTATATCAATTACTTTTTAATTTTTTAAATGACATGTAAAAATGAGAATGAGTGGTATCCTCTTATGGACGAGATCGAATGTTTTCCTCTAAATATAATACTATACGGGATTGCTAGCTTTGCTCCGTCCATGACCTTATTAATTGTTAGTTGATTATATATTATATTGATATATAGTCCGTTGTTCGCGTTATGGGTAAATTGGCTAAGTGCTATCTGATCTCGAAGCAGGGTGACAGAAACTGATCTTATATATTAAGAAAGCCATACTGAATTTTTGAGCATGCACTGAAGTGAATTTCCCGATATATATCCATAACAATAGTCGTACATCTATATGCCGATCGATCACGATCGATCAACTTGTGAGCTGCCGTCCATCAAGAATTTTCTTAGCTAGATACCAAAAAAAAAATACTTCAGCTCTACAAGCTGATGTACCTGCCGTGAAGAGAAGCATAATATATTGGATGCTGTTGACGCAAAATTTGACTTAGCACACAAAGACCTGAGACATCTGCTTAACTTTAATACATGTTCCAAAATTATGTTTATAATATATCAGTTAGTTTGATTATGTAACCAATAAGATAGAAAAAATAAATTAGAAGGCTGATTGGCCAGGGAGCCGATACAAAATCATGTGCCCAGCCGATACCGATAAAATTTGGATCAACAGCTATGTAGCCGATACGAAATCGTGTGTCAGCCGATGCCGATAGAATTCGAATCAACAGCTATGTAGCCGATGGATTTTGAATATATAATATAAAACAATTTATACTATCATCGGCTGAGACTAAATACCATATAATTTTCAATAACCATTTTCATATTAGAAGACAATCTCGATAGATCAGACTAAATCGAGATAGTATAAGATTGAAACTAATAAAGATAAAAAATAGACAATTATATGATCTTGAA
Organism: Oryza officinalis; assembly: GCA_008326285.1. Lineage (NCBI taxonomy): Eukaryota > Viridiplantae > Streptophyta > Magnoliopsida > Poales > Poaceae > Oryza > Oryza officinalis. The sequence continues at coordinate 34,827,658 of BDMV01000001.1, read as the reverse complement.
TATTAGCCTATGTAGCAATTTAGTTAATAGTAAATAGATAATTCATCAGCTGAAAACTCTTATGAAACCTTAGATAGAATCTATGAAATTGAACAAATCTATTTAACAGATCAAAATCTAGTAGATCGGATCTAATTGAGACAACACAAGATTGATGATAAGTTTGATAGATCCAAACAAGTCAATAGAATCTATCTAAAGTGATTGATATATTGGATCTAACCAAAATAGTAAAGTAATCTAAGAAAGAGCCGATATATCAGATAAGCAATGCAAGTAAGAGCTTAATTAGAATACCGGACTTAACCGAGAAAGTACTAATTACGTCAATACGAGCAAACTTGATGGAACTTACTTCTCGCCGAAGATCGAAACCGATGTAGCCCAACTCAAAACTAAGAACTCGTCGATAACTAAACTAAGGTGGTGATGTGTTGAAAGTTGAATATTAAACTGTTGTCCTGTACAAAGACCCCGAACATACATATTTATACCCTCGGGCTAAAATGAGTCCGACTCGAACACTATTCGATCGGCTCAAAACTCTATGTCCTACGGAAAAGGACAAACAATACTTGCTTTACCTACGAAAGCAAATCTAAAATCAAAACTAACCAGACCTATCCGATAGACTTTCCAAGACATGATTGCGTCTTGTGGGCCAATTTGTCGGAGCGGGCCGTGTGAGCACCGGCGAGCGCGCGGGAGTAGTAGAATGGCTGTGGCTGGCGTGGATTGGACTGAAGAGAGGCCTTGGAGAGGGAGAGGAGGCCGAGCAGGCCGGGTGAGAAAAAATGGAGGGGACGTCCCAAAGGAACAGTTGAGCTTCTGAATTTTTCAGGAATTAGTTTGAAGGGATACTTGATGAATTTGGATTTGGATTTGAATTCAAATTTGATATTTGAACTCATGAATTTAAGGGGATACCGAGGAATGGATCACAATGGGAATATTTGATAGAATTTGATATTAGAGCGCAGAGAAATTTTGAAGGGAAAAATTCAAATTGCAAAACTCGAACTTTTAGAATTGGAAATTCAGATGATAATTTTTTATTTGGGATTTTTGGGTCTTAAGGAGGGATTTTTTAGAGCTTTTGGAATTTAGTCCTTAATCCACACTCAAAGAACCAAAATTTAGAATTTAGGGTTCTATTTAAAATAGTTTTTAATGGCCCAAATAATCGGAGCATTACAAGAGAGCGGTTTTTTTCAAGGGAGGAAGGATGACAACCGTTCTCTTAAAATAGTTAAGACATATACACCAGCTTGCATCTATATATAGAGATGAAGCGAGATGTGCACCAAATCACGGCCGAAGTTTTCTCAGAATTTCACTTGCGCAAAGTGCACCACTCAGTTTACCTCTTTGAAATGTTGTGCTCAATTTTCATATATATTTGTAGGGGTGATGAGCAAAACGGATATCACATTGATCACCATTTCTGGAGTTGTTATTCATGTTCTTCTTTTGGTTCTAATTGGATTCATCGTAAAGAAAATACGAGGTATAAGGTGTACCATTCTTGCTGGCAATATTAAAATTTTACATACTATCGATTGACTAATTAAGGAGATGTATTTATCTTGATAAGGATTTTTTTACGTGCCACAGAAAAGCTAACATATCATACATATGTGGCTCAATGTTGTTATGTGAGTCTAATGAATGGCATACATATATATGTATTACATACTGTCAACTTGCAACATATGGCATAACAAAATTTACCTTAAATATTGAAGCCTAACCTTTTCCTGGTTATATATATGTAAAAGCAGATTGCAAGCTAACAAGAGAATTAGGTGACTGGCATAAGACCATTACCGAAGAAATTGATGAAAGGTTTTCAGTTTATCCTTTCTCCGTGATAAGAGATGCCACAGAAAATTTCTCAGCAGAAAATAGACTTGGGCATGGATCTTTCGGTCAAGTTTACAGAGTAAGTTGATCATATTACATGAACTCTAATTGAACTTCTAGATATTACTTAGTTTCTTATCTTTTATTCCATGCTGCATTAATTTTTTTGAAAAGTACATAAATTCCTTGTACAAGCTAAATATTAATATGTCCTATACAAACTTGTGATATACAAACTGGGACATCATGGTGCCCGGGTATCAAGATTCAAATTAAGTATATACCCAATTTAAATGAGTATGAATTTTTATTAAAATGTTTAGGTATGAATATTAACTTCTTTACTAACTAGTTCAAACAAGTTTGAACTGAATTTGAACAGTTTTTTGTTAGATTTTGATTCTAGGTGTATAACACAAACATATAATTAGTTAGGTATTTAATAATGGATTGTATAATAATATATATTATTAGATTAAGCAGTTTTGGTAAATAGCCAATTCACCCTACCGTTTGAAGGGTGATTTGTTAATTCTATATCTCAAAACAAAGTTGTTGTTCTTGCAATATTTTATGGTTGTATATTTATATGTTATCTACATCTGTGATTCTTTTATAATTTTTTTAGAACACTTTTGTAAAAAAAAATGTTTCTACCTAATATATTGTTTCCACATTGTATATTATTTTCTCTAATATGCAACTTTGGACACTCCTTTTTGAATGAACATGATAAAAGGCTAATATATTTTTTTGGTATAGATGAAAATAATTACCATGGCAAATATAAATTGATTCAACATGAGCAATCTTAAAATATCTCCATATATTATTGGTCTAAGTTATATTTGGAAGTTTGGGTGTAGCGTTATACATATATAACACTTCACGGAAATAAAAATAGTTGATCTTGAGTTTACCTTGAGAACAATTGAATCAAAATCCCCCGTCTCACCTTGGGTTTAGGGTTTGAGGCCTTCATGTGAACATACTATAACTTAATGGAAACATAGTATCTAGAGGAATCTACAAATCGGGCGTTCAATTTCCTTCAAAAGATTGAACGGTCAAATATTTTAGTTGACTACCAATAAAACATTAAGTTATAAATAGTGTAACAAAAATATCAACGATTGAAACATTTAAAATTTTTATAAAACAAAGTGAAGACACGTGTTGAAATATGTTGCTATCACTTATAAAACATTGAGTTTTAATGGTTTAAAATATATTCTTTTATTAAATTATAATAATGAAATATTTTTTAAAAGATTTAATTACAATGAATATAAAGGTGTGATTGGATCGTACATGAAATAAATAGTTTATAAGAGAGTATTTTGAAGATCGTTAAATGCATGCAGTCATGGATAGAGTGGAGAAAGAGTAAGTAGTATGGCAGGAGTGGGAGTAGTGACAGGTAGTTGCGTGAATTTTGTGAAACACATTAACATGTTGTTATCCGGTATAAAATACGTAGTTTTAACTGTTCGAAATATATGTTTTTCTTTCATCATAATATAATTATGGAATATCTTATTGCAAAATTTTGATTACAATAAATACCATGGTTTAATTGGATTGTAAATCGAATAAATAGTTTAGGAGAAAAAAATTAAAGTGAGAAGAAGGAACAGAGAAAGAAGCTGGCTTGCTACAACTTTGACTGTACCATGCCTGCAATAGTAGTGGGAGGGGTCCGATTTTTCTCTTCTGGTTAGGCATCCGAACCTAAGTATTCTCCGTAGTATCTCTTGTAAGAAATATGTATATAAAATGGTAAGCTTTGGATTTTTTTTTGATTCTGTACAATCTTCACCATGGAACAACATACAAATGCTACCAATAATGATTAAAAGATATGGTTTTACCCTAATAAAAGTTTATTCTATCTATAGTGCACCATGGACTAATTAGTTGTCCAAAGGCTAATATAACTGAGATGATGCATTGCTATCGAAGAGAAGAGAGAGATGTTACTAATAACTACATATGGTGGGATAAATTGTATAATATATATATAGAGAATAGGTACACCTGCAGTAGAAACTAGTTAAGATAATGCTCGCATCGTTGCTGGGATTTATTAAGAAAAAACATAGGCATATTACAACTCAGTGAGATGAAATTAGGAATATTCAATATATACATAGGCATATTACAACTTAAATCAGGTTTGAAATTTATTAAGAAAAACATGGCATATCACTAATTCAGAAACAATCTTTACAGACGGCCAAAACAAATTCTCGCAAACAGACGGGTGGCCTGCCTGCCACAAGGTGTCTACGAAAATAGGTATTTTCTCAAACAGATGGCATAACCGCACGCGAAAATAGAATTTCACAGGCGATCAAGTTAAGCTGCCTGCCAAAAAAAATCACGAAAAAATAAAAAATCTAAAAATCTAAACCCCAGCTGCTATCCACTCTAGTTGCCACCGTAGTCCACCGCGGTCATCATCGCTGAAGTCCACCACCATTGTCATCGTCGTTGCCGCCGTCGATGAGAGGTCCCACTGCACCTGAGGCCGCCGACGGCAGATCAACCCCTCCCAAGGCCAGGGGCAGCTCATCTACCCCTCCCGAGGCCGGCACCGCTAGATCTGTCGCCCACGGCTTGATGACGTCGTCTTCATCGTCGCTGCTAAGGCCCCGTCGCACCCAAGGCTGGTGGCGGCAGATCCACCCCTCCCAGGGCCAGCGCCGCCGAATCCACCGCCCGCAGCTTGCCGCCATCGTTGTCGTCGTTGCCACCGAGCCTCGCCTCACCCGAGATCGATAGTGGCGGATCCACCCTTCCCGGGGCCAAGGCGATGCATCTGCCCCTCCCGAGGCCGGCGTTGTCGAATCTATCGGCGCACGGCTTGCCGCCATCGTTGTCATGCACTCACGTGCTCCTCCGGCGACAGACCACCTCTCCCGTTGCCGCCTCCTTGCCGCCTGAGAAGAACACCGCTCCCATCACTGCGCTGGTCGCCTGCTCCCGATGGAGGAGGAAAGAGGAGACATGGGAGAGGAATGAGAAGATGGAAAGGAATGAGGAAAGACTTAGAGAAAGGAGAGGGCCGGGGGCCGGCCGGTGCAAAATTGGCAGGTAGGCCTGGTAAGAGGTCCACCTACGAAAATTGATTTTTCCATATGGGTCTTGTCTCTCTCTTGGACCGACATTATCGCAGGCAAACGATGTCATGGTCCGCCTAGAGGCTGGAGGGGGTCTTGTCTATGAAAACCGTTTGTGTAGTAGTGTATAGGACCTTTCTAACAAAGGGTATAACAATGAAAAAATATGTTGATATCTTTAATAACTACTGGTCCATTTAGTGGTCAAAATATAACTGAGTGAGTGATATAGTCTAGTTTTATTGAACTGAATATTACCGGTGGAATCACCATAGTATATTTAGCTATCGATCTCTTGTTGCACAAATTTATTTTTTAAGATAAAATTAAGATTGGTTCTTATTTTAAAACTGTATCCATGTCATCCATAAGATGGAAGAGTTGAGTCTAGAATGATGTCCACAATACCTTAAAAGAAAATTTACATGCATACATGTTTATGAAGTAAAAGAGAGGGAATGATGCAGGTTCCTTGTCTAAGAGCAAGTACAATAGCAAACTATAAGCCAGTGATAAGCACATGTGGAGGAGATAAGAGAGGAGAGAAAAAAAATGAGCTAAAAATTTGTAACCAGCTGCAGCACGGATTCCAAGATGTTGTGTGTGTATGAGAGGTGGGACCGAATATTAATGGTGTAGTATATTTTTATAGGTAAATATTGTTTGAATAGGCTATTGGATTAGCTATATGTGATTTGGAGTTAATATTTGGCTATACTATTAAACTTGCTCTAATAGAAAAGAGAAAAAGATACTCCATCCATCCCATTATATAGGGCGTTTCTGCTTTGAATATAGAGACCAAGGATGTGTAATTGTTTTGCTCGCTATAGGGGTGGCAAAATACCTGTAGGGACTGGGTACCCGTCTCTATGGGGCCGAAGACGGGGCCAGATTTTGACCCGCGGTTCTACCAGGACGGGGCTCCAACATCATGCGGGGTGGGGGTGGGGATCGATTCTCACCCATGGGGCCCCGAAAATATATCAAACCCCATAAGAAAACGTAGTTAAAATTCACAAGTAGCAAGTGAAGCCCATAACTGTTAGCCCCAATTCATTCCCAAGCCCATTAACCATGTAAAAACACATAAAACCCTAGTCTTCCATTCCCCTTGGCCGCCACTTGCAATCCCTATTCTTGACTCCCGATCTGCATCGCACACACGAGACCATCCTCGGCTCCTCGCGCTCCTGCCTCCGCATCCCTTCCTCTCTATGCCGCGCCGCCCGGTCGCGCATCGCGTGCATGTGGAGCGCTCCGTCTCTGACCTCCCCCTTCTGAAGAGGCGAAGGCCTACTTCGATCCCCCTCCATTCCCACCGATGGCCGGTGCAGCGTTCCCTAGATTGACGTGGCGGCCGATGAGGTGCAAACGACACTTCTCCTCCACAGCTCAAAACTCCCCATATCCATCTCCATCTTCCCAGGTGCCAGTGGCTCACAATCGACGAGCCCCCAGCTCTTTTCCAGTATCCATCGTGCTTGGTGTGTTGTTTCTCTTCCATCTTCTTCCACAAATCTACGGGGATCTGGTCATGGCGCAGGGACCCGACAGGTGCGGGGACGGGGGACATTTTCCACCAGGTCGTTGGGTCGGGGCTGCGCGCAGGGGAGAAACTCGGGAGTCGAGGCCGGGGCGTTCCAGCCCAATCCGTCCTTGCCCCACCCTGTTGCCACCCCTAGCTCGCCATGACGTCACGCGCAGCCCTTAGGCCTTCACATCGCATATCCCAGCCCACATCCAACTACTACTAGTAAGAAGAGAGGCTCTTCTCCTAACTTTCCCCTAACTTTCCCAACTCACCTCTCTCTTTTTCGCGCGCGTGCTTTTCAAACGGCTAAACAGTATATTTTTTAAAAATATTTTCTATATAAAAGTTATTTTAAAAAACATATTAATTTATTTTTAAAAATATAAACTAATACTTAATTAATTATGCGCTAATGAATCGTTCCGTTTTATGTGTCCAAAAGATTAGTTCCCAACTCCATGAAAAGAACGCAGGCCTTTTAACTAACCATACTGATCAACAAATACTGCATACGTGTAAACGGGAGCTGAGGAGGCAATGTCTTGAATGCTTGCATGCATATGAATACATCCGTTTCAACTGGGATAATTTAAATGCTTCCATGCGTATAGACGGTTGCCGAGGAGCTTGTCGCCCTTTATTCTAGGATTTGAGTAAAATATAGGTATGTCCTATATAATGGGATGGAGAGAGTATACTTTAATTTTATAAAAATATGTATATCCATTCATGAATTGAGGACTAACCCTAATTTTACATGCTTACATGAATGATGCAGAGTAGGTGTTGTAAGTTGTAATACCACATCCTCTCAACTCACATTAGTTTACTCTACATGCTGAGTGAGCCCACATTCATATAGCACCTCACTTACACTTCTGTTCCTACTTCATATAAAATGGTTAACCAGGAGACCTGTACTATAGTTAGAGTGAACTGGGTATATAAGCTGGTTTAAACTTATCAAGACTCTCTATAGGGGACTATTACCATCAAACAAACACTTACGCCTAAACCGAAATAAGAACACATATAGGCGGAAAAGAACGTAAACGGGCTGAGGTATTACAGGTGTTGTCAAGAAAAAATGAATGACATTTTTTTATATAGAGAGATATTTAGATTATATATATGTATATAAAATTGGATGGGGATATAAATGGAATAGTAACATTGGTTCAGAATTGATGGTATTGATGGTTGATTGACTACCAAATTAAATGGATACGATTAACTTTTTAGATTGGAGCAGTGATTAATGGCGGTGTTTCGATTGAGATAATGTGAGCTCATCAAATTGAATCCAATGGCCAATAAAATATACTTTGAAATAATTTGGGACGCTAAACTTTCATCCGTTGGATTAAATTTAGTGAGATAATGTGGCACAATGAGAGAACATGAAAATAGATTTAATTGTAGTGATTACGCAACCCCTCCTGCTACATAGTAGTCCAAGAGAGATTACATAATTTTACAAAATATGGAGACACAAGATGTGAGGGTGTGGCTTCTTTCTCATTCATTCTTTCATTCTTAGGTGTATAAATCCTCTCCTCCAACCCTCTATTTATAGGGCAATGCCTTGCCCACATTCTATATTTAGTGATGGGCCTAATTAGTGGGTAACCGGGCTAGGCCTTCGTGGGCCGCCGGTTTCCTAACACTCCCTCTTGGGCTCTCACTGCGTAATGCCTCTGCCTCATCAAAACTCCATAAAAACCCAGTAAGAAAAATTTGGAGAAAGAGTACATAGCATATGCTTGCAACATCGCAAGAATTGCCTCATTAAAAACCTTGATAAGAAACTATAGGGGAAACTTATCGAAGAAAAAAGTACACTCCACCCAATTCTTTGTTCAATCTTTCTAGATTGATTTTGAGCACTTCATATTCTATATCAAGATTCTGAAATGAGTCAGCGAAATTCTCCTCCTGAATTTTGCATTTCTCTAAGTCTCATGACCGGTTCCTCGGACACATCAATTCAAGAGAAGATGTCAATAATGATTTAATGGACAAATCTATAAGATTTTCACATAACTTAGAACGTAATATTTCGTTGCTTTTATGCAATTCATGTGCATAGTAAAATTTGGCATTCATATGCTTAGTGAGTTTGCTTCTCATGTAACTCATTTGCATATGTGCGACATATGCTGCTTTATTCTCATAAATGACGGGGTAACCATCTCTCAAAACCATGCCGAGGCTCTGTATAGTTTGATGATGTTTAGTTCTGTTTAGTGCAATTAGCCAAGTATTTGAGTGCTGCTATCACACACTTGTGTTTGGGAATTTCATCCTGATTTTCACCATAATTGACTACTCCAAAGCCATGCGCCTTGAACACTTCCTTTGTGTGGTTGGACTGATGTATTAGTCTTCCATTTGTCTCCTGCTTTTAGCTACAAGCATAAGCGCGATTTTGATTCAGCCAAACATTTCATTTTAAATCAAACTCAAATTCAAATTGAACGAGTTTGTTTCTTCAAATCTCTCCAAATTATTCTATTCATTCTATGTTGGTTCAGGACTTAGTACTTCTTCATGTACTGTTATGCAAGTGTCTAATCCAAGCTCTTGAAGAGTATCCATTGATTCTATCTTCAATGTTGTCAACATTTAGGTTGCGTTTTCTATTTTCAATTTCTAATTGATTAATTCCATTCAATTCCTGGTTGACTTCCAATGAGTTTTGCTGTCTAAAGGAAACATTGCCCATAATAGATCTCATTGGTAACTTCTATTGGTTGTATGAGCCTTTATGCGAGTATCCATGGATATACGAGGATATGAATTTTCATATGCTTCTTCTTCTTGCTTAATGCTTCTTGACGTGGGCATGATCCTTTTAGTGTACCAGCATTGGTGTGCACTTCAACTACTGATTTTCTTCCTCGATGGGAAGATGTGGCACGCCTGTTCTGAGGCTCCATACCACTTGTCAAATCTTAACTAGCTCCCTTCTATTCGGTGGGGTACTTTTCATGACTTTGAGTATGGTAGTCCCTCTTGCCATGTTTTCACCAAACGTTTTCGGTTACTTAGGGGCGTGAGGAGCTGGAGTTTCTCATCCTATTGTTTTTATTCGAGGTCTCTAGACAAGATAAGGGATACCTTTACTTTCTTTGGTATTTCACCCTTCTCCAATGCATTTCATTAATGCAACTTAATCAAACTCTTCGCAATCACAAAAGTAATTACAAAGTGATTTGATAGTTTCAATTCTTTACGTATACTTCTATTACTTAGTTTGCATTCACTAGTGCAATGTAACATGCATTAGTCCCTTTGTAGTATCATATTTCCTAATATTTTCTATCTAGGGGTTTATTCTCTCTCTGAATGACTAGAAATAATTCTTATTTAGTCAAGGAATTTAGGCTTTGCACTAGTTGCACTAGTTGCATTGTTTGTGGATGTTCATGCCAATGGTCTAAATTTTCTTTTAGATTCCGCTTGCTTTGAGGACTACGTGTCACTTCACATTGTGAGTATTACAACAATGGTATAGCAAATACTGCAATTCGTAGCTTTTACTTATTCTATTCATCTCGATATTTTGTACTTGGTGCTAGTCTATGCCAGTTCACCAATCATCAAATGCTACTCTAGCATTGTCCGTGTGGACTTCTAAAGATGATTAGTTAAATTCATTCGAATTCACGTGATCATGCTGGATCAATCTTGGCAAAGACACGATGTCGAATAGACACTGGACATTTGCTACTTCAGAAGCGCCTCTATCCGTATAGTACCAAAAATAGAGCCGCAAGTATTTCATGCAATCCAGTTCAGGGATGCTAGAATTATACCTTCATTGTATGCGGTCCATGCATTAATCTCCTATTGGTGCATGCTGGCACACAAAACATTCATGATATAGGGAAACTATGCATATATGTTCTATGACCTTACAGGTTATAATATTTATTCTTATAAGTCTAAGACAAATATGGCTAAAAATCTGTTGCTAACAAATAGTGTAGCCAAAATCAGCACACTTTTAGAGAGTTCAAGTGGGTTCATGGTACAACAAATGTTTCTACAAAGTGCATAATTGTTCCATAGGTAATATAACCGCGGCACTTTCTAGGCCAACAAATTCAATTGCTGCTGCTAGCAAAGGTCATAATATTTCTAGTTCTATTTATCTGGAATTATCTCTTTCTCTTAAAGTGCTATTTGTGATTATGCGGATCACAATTCATTCTTTTTCTTTTATGTTTGGATGATACACAAAATTCAAAACATTATAATCATGTACTAGGAAATAGCAATAAAATAGTAAATACCTTAAATATGCTATTTTATACCGAAAATAATCCACAGGGAGATGTGTGTTTTACTTGGGAAAAAACCATTTATTTAATTCAATATTCTATTCAAAAATTGTAATAGGTGATGACGAAGTATATTGATTCAACGAAGTATTCCGGTACGTCGGATTCAATTAACTTCCTAGTGAGCTTCTTGCTCAGCAGTTCTGGCAATGCTTTTATATCCTGACATAATTTTCCGGGCCGATCCGGTCTAGCATAGGAGATTCTATGCACATAGCCATGTAAATAGGCTAGCAATTCTCCCCCTCAATTCATGATGGGTATGCTATTAGGATTGTTCTTTTCTTTTTGTATTCATGAGTTCATGGTTCTAGATTGTACACCTTGACCTATGTTCTACTCCTCTTTTTCTTCTTTCGTTGAGGTAAATGCATCAGGTTAGCAACTCGTGTTGATTTCGTTATTAACTATGCTAGGTGGTTTGGGAAGACAATGCTCTTCTGGTGAATATTATTCTAAACGTTACAAAATTCTATTATCAACTAGCTAGGCATACTTCTTGTATGCGTACTAATGATACTTGTGTGCGACTTTCATCATGTTTAGATAGAACATTAAGAATTTCCACAGTATTCGGTGCACCGTATTACTGTACTCTCTGGATTATATGCTTAGTGAATCTGTCGACATGTTATACCTGTAGACTATATCCTAAGGGTACTGGGGTACATTGGAACAAGGATCTACATGAAACGACAACAAGCACATAGAAAACAAGGATTATACTGGTTCAGACACCTCGTAAGGTAACAGTCCTAATCTAGTTTATATAGGATTATGATGAGAATCACAGAGATTACAATAAAGAACAACAGAAAGTATCGAGTACCGACGAGATCCCTGTCGAGAACGGCTCGACGAGATCCAACCAGCGAGTTGTCTTTGAAGTCCTCTGGATTGCTTCTGCTATGACGATGGCTTGCGCTATGATTCGATGATCTCGTACCCCCGGAGGGCCTTGTATTTATACCGCAGACTGCTTTGGCCACCAAGTAGAACTCGGAGAGTATTTCGGGCATACGAAATCACAGAGTTTGCATCTTCTACAAATAGGACTCTAACACCTTCTATTCAGGAGATGGTTTCCCTACGTATTGGCCAAATTCTGTAATATTGAGGTAAACTTCCCGTATACTTAAGGGTATGCCGTATCTATATACTTCATGATCCCAAGGATATGAGGTATGCCTTATCCGTAACTCTGACATTAGCCCCCGACTTCAAATCAAATGAATTCACTATGTTCTCGATCCGAAGTCCTTGAACAAATGATGTCCTGCTCACCTGACGTTTCTCGAGACATCGAGAAGTTAGAGAGCACGGTCCACTTGTGAATTTGAATTGAAGTCTAAAAAACTGCCATAAACAAAGTGCCAGATGTGACCTATAAATTCCAGTCTTGAGATTCATTTCGGTTCTATTTGCACAAATGATTTTTCATCTTCCTGCGCTCCCCAACTCTCGTGTCCTTTGCCTGCTGAAGAACCCTAAACCTACCTTTCTTCTTCATCCTCAAGCCAATCCCATAGATTTGGGAAAATCCACCGTTGGCACGAAGGAGATGAAGAGATTGCAGGTTGAAAGATCCCTCCCTGGGAGGAAAATTCTGGATCACTCGGAAGGAGGTACTAGTCCTAACCTTGCATTAGGACAAGTAGTTTGTCTTGAAGATTTTGTATAATGCGGTTTTTTGCCCCCTCCTTCCAAATTCCTTCTTCTGCTCTTGGACTTTTATGGCCTCCATCTTCTCCACCTCAACCCAAATTCCATTACTTTCCTTACTATCTTCACACATCTTTGCGAGGCGTACCTTAGGGTACCACCCTTCCTAGATTTGTTTAGATATCTATACGAGATTAGGTGGATGAAGGCTTGTAGAATCTCTAGTTGCGTCGGCTTCCGCCTCCGAGATGGAATAAAGGCGGAGTACATCTCCTTCAACTGCCACTCCTCTCGAGGACCATGGAGGTCGAAATGGTTCTATCTCCATGTGAAAGACCGCCCCGCCAAGAGAGTAGTCCAAAAGAGATTGTATAATTCTACAAAAAGTGGAGACACAAGGTGTGAAGGTGTGGCCATTTTCTCAATTGTACAAATCATCTCCTTCAACCCTCTATTCATAGGGCAATGCTTTGCCCATATTTAGTGATGGACCCAATTAATAGGTAACCGAGCTAGACCTTGGTGGACCGCTATGTTCCTAACAGTAGTTAGTGGTGATGGAATTGATGGTTTTGGTAGTTTGACTGCTAGATTAAATATATATAATTAATATATATATATATATAATACAGCAAATATAATTTTATTAATTTTTTTGGGAGGGTTGTTCAGTTTTGCAATTAACTTCCAATGTAATTACTTAATTCCAAATCATATGAGTGCGAAACAAAGAAGAATTATTCTAGCTTGCAGTACATTTATATATAATATACTAGGTGAAACCCCGTGCGTTGCTACAAGAATTTAGTATGATAACAATAAGTAAAAATAATATGTAAGACAGCTATAGAACATAAGCTTACGTAAGCTGATGTGGTTCATGATAATTTAAATTTAAATAGTATATAAAATGATGATTTAAATGTAAAATTAGGGTAATGTGGTTTTATGAGAGAAGAAAAGAAGGAAGATAATTTGGAGCATAGATAAATCATTCAAGGGCAAAAACAATTGAGATGATATGACTTAATGAAAGAAGAAAATGAGAGAAATAATTTAGACCATAGATTAATCATCTAAGGACTAAAAACAATTGATGTGATATGGCTTAATGAAAGAATAGAGAAATACCATTAACTAAGTGAAAAATGATGAAAAGATATATTAAAATATTATGTGAATTATGTCGGATGATGATTTAACAACTTTATATTTTAAAGCTCTAAACTTATAAAAATTATGAAATTATACATAATATAGTATGCTTGCATGATGCTTAAATATAATAATTGTTAGTAGATGATGATGTGATATTTTTGAATGTTAAGTTTTAGAATTTAATGGGTTATATCTTTATCTTTACAGTAAGATAGGATATAAGAGAGAAAAACAATGATCAGCATGTCGCATTTGAAACAAATATATGAATCAATACAGGGCATATTACGCAACGGCCATCAGATTGCAGCCAAAAGGCTCGATCAAACTACTTGGCAAGGTCTGGAGGAGTTTTTGAATGAAATTAGGATTATCATACGGCTTCAACACGCCAATCTGGTTAGGCTTCTTGGTTGCTGTGTTGACCGCAAAGAACAAATACTTGTCTATGAATACATGCCTAACAGGAGCTTGGACTATGTATTGTCAGGTAAGCCAATATAATGTGTCGTTAGTAGCTAGCACCGATTGAAAATTTGTAGAACATTACTTGATTTTATATATACTCATAGACAACAGTTATCTGTTTCAGATCGTGAAAGAGCAGCATCGCTGAGCTGGTTAATGCGACGGCATATAATCAACGGGATAGCACAAGGACTTGACTACCTTCACAACCATGCTCCAGAAGGACTTATAATTATTCATAGAGACATGAAGCTAAGCAATATTCTTTTGGACAGTGAAAATAATCCCAAAATTTCCGATTTTGGGATTGCAAGGAAATTTCGTTTAAATGGAACAGAACCAAACGTGACCCATCCAGTAGGAACACCGTAAGTAGTCAAGAGCCTTATGCATGGAAGAAACTGGAGTAAATTCCATTTAATTCACACCCCAATCGACCTTCAGCTATGGAACCTGAAATTTTACACACCCTTCCATTATCAAAACCGGTGAAAATATTTTTGACGTCTAGTAAATAATCTGTTCTTTCCTGATATCTTTTTCTAATTGAGTGCCACGTCAAAGAAAAAATAAATGATTTAATTTGAACATCAAACTTAGCAAAACTAGATTGGATTACCCCCTGAAGGGGATATTTTAACAAGTTTTGATATGTATAGCTGATGAGTGTAATTGTCGGTAACACTATCAAAATCCAGAATTTTCTTAGCGACCAATTAACTTTTTTGTCAAAATAAAACCACCAAAATGTACAGGTGATTTTGATGTTTTCCTTGAAGGTTCGTGCCTCTCAATAAATATATATATCCTTGTGTTGGTATCATAGTTGAGAGTGGATTTATAGATTCATATGATAGTTGAAGGGGTAGCTAGACTTTACTCTAGAAACTATTAAGTCAAACTGAAGATTAGAGATATATATATATATATATATATATATATATATATATATATGATCAATATGTATTTCATATTGGGTGGGAAGCTAAATATTACATTTTTCTTCCTTATGTTTTAGATTAACAGAGAATTGCCAACCCCACCCCCCACCCCAACCAAAACACGTGCGTGCACTGCACACACACAAAATGAACAATCTCTACTTTATTTCTATATCCATAAACTATATTGTAATGAGCAATGTTTCAATAGATTTCACTAACATATCAAGGACCAATTTATTTATTACCGACATAATTACACTTGATGTTGTCCAGTGGTTACATGGCGCCTGAGTATATACATGGGGATTTGACCCCAAAATACGATGTTTTCAGCTTCGGTGTTTTGGTTCTTGAGATCATAAGTGGTAGGAGGGTTCGTTCTCCAATATTTAACCAACATGGCAGATCGATTCATCTACTTACTTATGTAAGTGAAGTTTCTTCTTCCTCTAGTTAACGTTACCTTTGGAGCGCATGAATTTTACGTGAACTATTTTAATTCTCACAAACTTCCTTTAAAATTTCTCCACTCCAAAGGAGGACTAATAAGTGTAATTTCTAGGGTATTAACTTTTTCTTGTGCTCTAATAGGCCTGGAATACTTGGTCAAATAGGAGGTACAGTGAGCTTTTGGACCCCTATTTGAGGGGGGAGTTTCAAGAGGAGGCGCTAACCAGGCAAATTCAGATTGCTCTGCTATGTGTTCAGAAAAATCCGGTCGATAGACCAGATATGCATAAGGTTACGATGTGGCTGAGCAACAACGGTCTGGGACTAAGTGAACCGCAGGAACCGGCTTACCTCAATGTTCCGCTTGGGTATAATGACGACTTTGTTACTGCACGTCCCGACCTGGAAGCTGGCATGATAGAACTGCAGTAGCTAAATGCGTGTGGTTGATGAAGACTCTTATATTTAGTACTACATATTATATATGTGTGCTTCATTAGCTTGTTGTGGTATATTTAATTGGTGTTGTGTGTGGGTGTGTATTAATTTGTCTCGCATACTTGTGCAGTTCTGCAGTATGCTATGCGCTTGGTAGGTCTAGGAACTACCCTTCCTATTAATATTAATTAGTGGTTGTTAATTCGCCTACCTTTGATTACTTTGGTTTGATAAAGGTGACCATAATTTACATGCTTTTTTTAGGGTGTGATTTACATGATTTTGGTTCAACTCACAAACCTTCGTTTGCGAATTTTCTCTAATGATTTTTCTCTGATTTCAAATACAAGGTATATTCTAGGTCTATACACACAAACTAAGAAAATAACTCAATAACTTTGTTGCTCTTCATTCATAACGTCCTGGAAAAATTGAGTGAATTGTTTGTGAGATGGATAACGGATATATAACAACAGATCACACGATATATTTATTTCAACAATGGGATTCAATTCAACCCCTCTACATCAAAGATGTATTAGGTGCGCACCCACACAATGTAATCTTGTTAATTAGAGCCAATGCATTTCCAAATCATTATCTAAAGAAGTTCAGTTTTCTTATCCCTGATGTCAACTTGATGAATATGCACATATATATGACGTATACAGTATTTAGGAAGACCTGAACAGTGGCACACACTCAACTATATAAACACACGCATACCATATTTCTATGAACATCTCTAAAAACTGGGTTGGTATATTTTTTATATTGATGAAGTCACCATAGGCGTCTCGTTGTTAACAGATACATCGCCTATCAATGAAAGAATAAACCACGGTATTGTTAACATATATTTACTATTTTGTTTGTAAGAGTTACAACTCATCAATATGCTGGTATATATATATGTGTGTGTGTGTATATGTGTGTGTGTGTATGTGTGTGTGTGTGAGATGTAGGTTGGTCTCATGGTTTACTTTAACTTCTCGACGAGGGATGAGGGATTAAGGTAGTTAAGGTGGTAGAACTCGCCCGCACATTGGTAAGACGATTGAGTTAGACTCTTGGGCCTGATAGGGAAGGAGTGGATAGAGCAGGGTTTACGTTTTCGATCAATCCCCATAAAAACCTGTTGGAAATCGATTTGTGAAAACCAACGTGGATAAGTTTTTTTTTGCTAGTTTACGTATCAAAGTTGTCGATTTTAGGCAAACCAACAAGGACAAGTTTTTTTCCTCGAAAATGATAAGGTAAATCTTGGGATGGAGTAGAAAAAAAAATCTTGAGGTGAACCTAGTGAGGTCATGAGGGACGGCAGTGTGTATGAATTTGTTGAATATAGGGCAGGAGAGAACGGTATACCATGGCACATTGGAAAAAGACAAAATTACTCAGCCCACCCCAATTACCATCTCATTTTGATCCCCCTCCTTCCCCCCAACACACAAAGACGCAATTTGTTGTAAATGACCACCCATCCAAACTCCACTACGCATGTGAACGGTGCGGACCCAGGATAAAATCTTAGCTATGGCGTGATTGAAGCAACCGAATATCACACTAAAATGCTCCATAATTTCTTTACAAAACACAGTATAAACACAAAACATATTTTTCCCCATATAAATCCAGACGGTCACAAAGATGCAAACACAATTTACTTAGATATAGCTTAACAAATCATATAAATCATCTTTTTTAGGTAAACAGATCATACAAAGCATCCATTTATGAATAGAAGAAAACCATTTACTAGCCTAATTATTGAAACTTTTGGCTTGCTTTATTGCTTCCACTACAACGGTCACCCACATCTCAATCGGGCAGCAACCCTCATCTGTGTCGGGTATGGCGCCCATCACAGCGTAAAAGTCACTGATGTGAAAAGTTATCTCAATCGGGCATACGACCATCACGAAAGAAGTTATCTCAATCGGGCCTCAACCAAAGCCTGTCACTGATAGCTTTGACCGAACGACCAGTCAAACTAGAGCTCATCACGGATGACCTATTTCAATCGGGCCCCAACAAGTGCCCGTCATAGATGACTTCTAATCTCAATCGGGCTTCAACTAGAGCATGTCACGGATGACTACTAATCTCAATCGGGCCTAAACTAGAGCCCTTCACGGATGACTATAACTCAAACGGATTTTAACTTATGCCCGTCACGAATGAGTATAACTCAAACGGACTTTAAATTATGCCCGTCATGGATGAGTATAACCCAAAAAAAAATAAATTTTGTTTTTTGGCTAGCCTCAGGCCTTTACTAGCCATGCCCGCTGCAAAATAACAGAAACAGATATATTCCCCAGCATTCTCAGCATATACACATCCCAAGCATCCCCATTCACATACACATATGCCATTCACATATATTTCACACATCCATTCACATAACATCCATATTATTCACATATTTCACACATCCATTCACATACACATCCATTATTCACATATTTCACATAACATATTCAAGTGGTAAGCGTCATAACCTGCAAAACCGAGTTAACTGGAACAAATATATATTTAGCAAGTATTTACATAAACATAACAAATATATACATAAATATAAACATAACAAATATATACATGATAAATATAAACATAACAAATATATACATAATAAATATCTAGTAAGGTGTACCGTTCCTTAGGAATTTTGTTCCCTGTCCTATGAATCCGTGCCCTTGAGAACCCACTAGTTATCGTCGACATTGGTTCACCTTGCTAAGACATCGTCTAAATAACTTACAAAATAACAAAATTACAAAATTTATTAATTTCCTAAATCACATCACAAATTTCCTATCTACGTACATATTTCCTACTAAAGTTCCTTGGCACCCGTCATTAAGTCCTAAAATGGCTAAGAACAACCCTAAGTCCAAAAATCACTTAGTCACATAAATACACATATAAATAAACTAAATTACACATCTCACAATAATAAACTAAATTGCACATCTCACATATAAATAAACTAAAATTGCACATCTCACATATAAATAAACTAAATTGCACATCTCACAATAATAAAATAAATTGCACATCTCACATATAAATAAACTAAAATTGCACATCTCACATATAAATAAACTAAATAAATAAACTAAATTGCACATCTCACAATAATAAACTAAATTACACATCTCACATATAAATAAACTAAATTGCACATCTCACATATAAATAAACTAAATAAAAAAACTAAATTGCACATCTCACACTAATAAACTAAATTGCACATCTCACATATAAATAAACTAAATGGCACATCTCACATATAAATAAAATAAATAAATAAACTAAATTGCACATCTCACAATAATAGACAAAATTGCACAAATTATTCCTAATATGCAGTCTGGCTGTTACCAGTGGAGGAGGTCGAGGAGGCGGCCGGGCTCGGGGAAGGTGGTCGACGGCGACGGTGGCCGACGCGGCGGTGGAGCAGAGGACGGCGGCGCTCCGTGGCCGCGAGGGAGGACGATGGTGCCGGGCTCGGGAAGGCGCGAGGGAGGACGACACCAGGTTCCCAGACGGCGGCGGCGGCGGCATGAGGGCTTGGGGAAGGCGGCGAGTTCCCAAAGGACGACGGCGCTAGGGTTCTTGGAGTGGCGGGAGAAATTTTTTTGATATAGATCTGAGGGAGAGAACCCCTAGTCTTAATACAGTCAAACAAACATCTCAATCGGGCCTAGTATAGAGCCCGTCACGTATGGCTCATCCGTGACGTGCTCTATATTAGGCCCAATTGAGATGACTCAATATCTATCGGGCCTTATTTATGGCCCGTCACGGATAGTATTTTTTAATTTTTTCGATGTGAAATAAATAATGATTATATTTGTTTGCTATTTCTAAGTTGACCATTGTTGACCTGTAGTCAAAATAATTAACTACAGTACAATAATTCACTAAATTAATACAATAATTCACCAAATTAACTCAATTCACAATAAAAATTACTATTTTCATAAACTACACTAAATAATTTAATATTTTTATAGAATGGAACGACGTGTTTAATGTTGCGACATAAATTCAGCTTTCGTGATTTCTTCAACCACCGGCTGCGTGTATGTTCCATACAGTCGAAGCAAGCTTTCTTTTCTTTCATAGTTTGTCCGGAAAGATTTTCGAGTGCGAGGTAGTCATTAATGGTGCAGAACAATAGAACTCGTAACTTGAAGTTCTCCTGACCATATGCATCCCAAGTTTCCACACATTCTTTCTAGAGAATCTCAAGATCATCGATAACAGGCTCCAAGAACACATCGATATCATTGTCTGGTTGTTTCGGTCCTTGGATTAGCAAGCACAGCATAATGTATTTCCTTTTGAAGCACAACCATGACGGTAGGTTAAAGTTTGCAATAAGAACTGGCCAAGTGTTGTAAGTACTACTCATGTCTTCGAAAGGATTCATACCATCCGTACACAGACATATCCTCATGTTTTTGGGGTCGGCAACAAAGTCTTTGTGTCTTCGATCGATATTCCTCCATTGAATCGAATCTGCTAGGTGTCTAAGCATATCGTCGTTCCTTCTCTCCGTGGCATGCCAACGTACTAACTTCGCTTCCTTGAGGTTGGCAAAGATTCTCTTGAAACGATTAATGGTAGGTAGATACCACACAACCTTCGCCGGACCACATCTCTTTGACTTCTTTCCTTCATCAGCACTATGCTTTCGCTTGTATTGAGAAGCCTTGCAGACAGGACAAGCATCTAAGTCCGCATATTGCTTGTGGTACGATATGCAGTCGTTTGGACAAGCGTGAATTCCACGGACCTCTAACCCCAGGGGACACAAAACCCGTTTTGCTTCATATGTCGTCTCAGGCAATGTGTTCTCATTAGGCAGCATGACCTTCAAAATTCCCAAAAGATCTGTGAAATTCTTGTCTGTCCATCCACTACTTGCCTTCAGCTTCATTAGGTCCAGGGTAGCTAACAATTTGGTGTGCTTTGCTTTGCATCCAGCGTATAGAGGCGTCTCCGAGTCACTAACCAACCTGCTGAACTTCATGGAATCTCTCGTTGTAAGCTGGGTCCTCAACGTCACGTAACATGTCTTGCAGCAAATCGTGATCTACATCAACCATTTCACCGCCCAATGTAGAAGGTACAAATATATCATGCTCATCTTCATCTTCCTGATTTTGCGCACCACTTCTGTCTGCAGCTGCACCACTTTCTGATTTTTGCTCTTCATGCTTCACCCAACATGCGTAGCCCTCCATGAATCCTCGTTGTATCAGATGAGCGTGTATGTCCAGTCGGCTATCAAACATATTCTCATTCTTGCAATCTACACATGGACAACACATGTAATCACTGTTTCTTCTTTTCCTGTCCTCCTCCGCGGCGTTTATAAAATTTAATACGCCATTTCTATACTCCTGACTATGATGTTTCACAGTTTTCGCATACATCCAACTTTGATCCATCGCTACAAAAAAAAATTAGAGAAACATCTTATAAGATAAGTATTGCTAAATTAATGAGAATTGATGAATTTTCTGAATTAATGATTACTATTTATCACTTATTTTTATGAATTTTTTGTTTTCCTTGAGAAAAGATAAAAAATCGACCCCTTCAACCTCCCACCAAAATAGTGAATAGTGGGATACAGTTACACTAGGCGGTTGGGGGTATTTATAGTGTGCAATAAATATCTGTAACGGCCCAAAAACTAACAACGGTGACGAACATATAAGTTATCTTTATTGGGCCTAAATAAAAACCCGTCACCGATGATTGTCATCTGTGATGGGCCTTACTGTTATCTGCATCGGGCCTCAAGTTGGAGCCCGTCACAGATGATGGTCATCGATGACAGGCTTATTTTAGGGCCCGATTGAGATATTGAAGGTTATCTCAATCGGGCCTAAGATAGAGCCCGTCACTGATAGGTGTCACCCGTGACGGGCTCTAGTTTTATGCACATTTAACATGTCTGTGTGATCATATCTCAATCGGCCTTTTTTTAGACCCGTTTGAGATGTATTCGTTGTGATGGCCCGTAAAATCCAGTTAAGTAACAGGTCGTCACGGATGAGAGGATTGTGCTAGTGTTCTCATGATTTGATTAGTTAGCCTTCAACAGTTCAGCTTCGAGTTAGCCTCTTGAATCTGGGCAATTTAGCTTCCTGTTGCTTCTAATGCCTCACGCACAGGGCATACATGCTTGCATGTTCGCAAGCGCTGCTAGGCAAAGCTCGCGCAGCAGCCATGCATGTCCGTGCGTGCGCTAAATGATTGCACGCTCGCAGCAGCTTGCTGCCCAATCTCGTGTGCCTTCCCTCCGTCCCACGCGCAGTGGCATCTTGCTTACGGTTGAAGGCCCACGCCGCGAGCCGCAGTACCTGTGCCTGCCGCAACACTATGCTGTCAATTGAGCGCCGCTCCTGCTCGGGGAAGAAGCTTGGAAGGCTGAGGAGGTGGAGGATGGTGGTACTCAGTCGGACGGCTAGCTATGGCGATCGCCATAGCATGCCATATTGGTGGGTCCATCCCTGCACGTGAATAGCTGAGTCAGCTTGTTTTTGTTGACGTGTACCCGAGTAGAGGAATAGAGCTCGATCGTAGTGGATTGCCACTACTGATCACCACCGCCCTCAGCCCTCACGTTGTTCGAGGTCATCTTTCTGCTTGGAACTACATTAAGGCTGTGTTCGGCAGCCGACTTCTCAACGCGCACAGTACTTTTCTCCCGCGCACGTTTTTCAAACTACTAAACGGTGTATTTTTTTGTAAAAAGTTTCTATACAAAAGTTGCTTAAAAAATCAAATTAATCCATTTTTGAAAAAAAATTAGCTAATACTTAATTAATTACATGCTAATGGACCGCTTCGTTTTCCGTGTTTACTGTACGCTGGAAAGTCCCGGTAACGAACACAGCCTAAGTTGTGTTTGTTTGTTACTCTTCCCAACTCACCTCCCTCGTTTTTCACGCGCACGTTTTTCAAACTGCTAAACGGTGTGTTTTTTTCAAAAAAGTTTTTATACGAAAGTTGCTTTAAAAAATCATATTGATCTATTTTTGAAAAAAAATTTAGCAAATACTTAATTAATTATATGCTAATGAGTCGTTTCGTTTTGTGTGTTGAAGAGATTAACTCTCAACACCAACTTTCGAACTCAGCCTAAGGGTCGGGCTCGAATCAAATGCACCTGAAACCGAGCATGACCCGCTGGCCTTCTGCGGTACATGTCGACGGAAATGGGCCGACTTGGCTATTCACGTGATCAGAGGGGGTTTGAGTGGATAGGCCTTTGCAACAAGTTGGCTTTGGGGGAGGAATATCAAAACAAGAGTAATAACTGAAATAGTTTACGTAATTTTGCCTTGAAACAAATTAACTGCTAGGTGGAGAGATTAGAAGAGAGGTTTTATCTATCTAGTTCTTAACCGCTAGGTGAGGGGATATATAGGAAGAGAGAGGTGGGAGGTGTCCATCCATAGGCAACTCATAATCTTCTGCCTGCTGAAGCCACTGGATATCTCCACGTCCGCACTGTCTGCTTGGCCTACAGTGGGTAACCCATGAATTTTTTATTTTTAATTTTTTTAAAAAATAATTTTTTGTTTGAAAATTTTAAAAAAACTAGTCGCCTCACGTCCTTTAGGATAGTGTTTCTTAAAAAACGCCCTCCCAGAGGGCCTTTTTCTGACGTGGCAGACGACCGTTGGCCCTCGCCTAACGGCCGAGGGAGTGTTTCTTTTGTAGGTGGCCCCCTTGCCATCCTCCCAGAGAGGGTTTTTTGTCGAGGGGACGCCTGCAAAAGGATAGCGAGGGCGACCTGGCCATTTTGCAGGCGGCCCCATTGCTGCCCTCTAGGATGCCTTTTTTTGCCAACAGGGGGCGCCTGTAAAAGGGCGGCGAGGACGGCCTGCCCATTTTGCAGACGGCCCCCTTGCCACCCCTTTGGAAGGGAGTATTTTTTGCCCTATATTCTTGTCACCCGTATTGCAATTATAATTTTGTCTACCAAATGAGCTTAAATTTATTTCGAACTGTGTTCATATGTATTAATAGGATATAATAAAAATAGAATTGTGGTCATATACATTGATTTGCAAACTGAAAAAGCATAGTTTAATAGGGAACAAAGTTTATTTAACATTAGCGAAACATTGCACGATTCCACATAGGTTACATCATGTGCATGGTTGAAGATAGAATTTAATTTTTTTTATGTATTTACCAAAATATAACCGTGTATTTAGTTTAGAAGAAATACAGCGTAGCGGTACCACAAAAGGACTTTATTGAAACAAAATAGAGCCAGTAGTTTTTGATTCGTGATGCATACACCAGCACAAACCATCAGTAGCATTTGTGTTGTTATGATAAGATAGTTAAGAAGCGACATAGATGAACGCTAAGAATTTGTCCATCCCGATGAAGCGAGCCTGAGCTTATGTACCAACCACTTGTACATCGTTCAGCACGTATTGCAATTTCGTGCTCCTTCAATCGCTAGTACACTATTTGGGTTTCAGCCTCAGTTATTTTTTAGCCATCGTATGTCTGATTGATATTATCGATCCACAAAGTAAATCCACACCTCCTTGGATTGGCCTAAGAAATAAATGTAGTTAGTAAGTGAGGGTAGTAATATTATGCAAATGTCAGTGGAATTGAAAACATGTAAGGCTTTGACGTACAACGAAGTCGTTGTCTACATTGGGGCAGACGAAATATCTCCTTCCAAATATCTCTTCTGCAAAGGAGGTAGCAACCTGACATCGATCTCTCAAACCGCACTTTGGATGCTCGGACCATTTAGATAAACCAAATGGATTGTTTCTCCAGTCTAAGCTAGCAAGTTGTACCTGACGTTCATACTCCATCCATGCATGAATGAATTGTGAGGTCATTTCAGGTTACGTTATCCTTGCACAGGTGGAAGTAACTCTCACCGTATCGATCCACTTTTCAAATTGACATTTCCTTACATCTTCCTGTTTGTACAATTTTATTAGGACAGATGGCATAGGTAAGTGATCGTTGTTATTCAAAAATGAATGATACTTACGACGAAATCATCGTCAACAATGTTAGGACACACGAAGCATCTTTGTCCTAGAATTTGTTCTCTTACGGACCTGATCACCTGACAACGATCACCACAATGACATTCTAGACGCTCCCGCCATCTGGGGAGTCCCAGGGATTTACCTGCCACTCTAAGGCTTTTGCAGCAATTCGTCGTTCGCTCATCCTTCCGCACAAGATAGTTCGATCTTGTTTTACTATGTGAATATCGGCGTGTTTCGTTGTTATGTGGAGTCTCCGTATCTACACACTCAACGAAGTTGCACACCGTATGGTATGTCTGCGAAGCATTGTATGATTGTATACAAACTAGTTAGCATTTTATGTATTTTGTAGAGTTAATTGAATTTGGAACAAATGAATCATACATGATCACTATTTGGGCATTGCAAGAATCTCCCGCCCCGAACTTTTGCCGTCAGGGATGTCAGGAGTATACACCAATCACCACAAGCGCACAACGGACGGTCATACCATGGTGGAAACAGACTGGCGAAATGATTGCTTTGCCAGTTAAGATGCTCATGAAATGGAACTTCCATGCTCTCTAGATATGTGGGAATACAGAAGAAAATATGAAGACCTTATATTCGGCTTGTCTGTTTTACCAAGGTCAGTCTATATATAGTGGAGCAACCATTGGTAGCCTGTCACCATGCTATGTGAGCACACGGGAGCAAGCTTTACTTTACCTATCAATGCAGCACCGAAAGTTGATCGTTACAGCTCAAGCTGGCACTATGTGCCATGTACTGTGGTTTACTGTGCGACCTAATGGTCCCGATCCACACACATCAAAAATTTGTTGCCATCTGCATAAGTAGTTGTAAGGTTTGTGCAGCGTACCGATGACTTGAAAGAAATGACATTGAGTAAGTAGTAATTACTGGAGAAGTCACTACAAATGAAGTACAAGTGCACACAAATATCAAGCAAAAGTACAGCGTGCACAATATTCGAGGGATCACTGCTACTTTTTCAGTGCACACAATGACAACCAAAAGAAAGGGGGTCACTACTATCGTGGCCTATTATACCTATCCGTCCTACCCTGCGCCCTAATGTGTCCCTGGGAGTACGTCAAACAGTCTAGTGGTACGGCACAGCCTGCCCGGCCCTCCTATGTCGGTGTGGCCACTGGCTACTCCTGGGTCTGAGCTGGTGCAGCTCCTGCAAGCTGTGAGGACCCAAGTATCTCCTGGTCCGGCTCGTCCTTCAAGTCGTCATCGTAGAAATGGCCACTAGGACCAACGCCTACATGTGTGCCTTGTGAGGAAGAACCGAAGGCAGTAAAGATCCCCGCTTGATACCTTCTTGAAAAAAGAACATAAGGTTCATCGAGGTAAATAATACTAATAAAAATGAGTACAAATAAACTAAGTAACTAATGATAATATTCACCTAAAGGGACTCCCAAACGTGGCGCTCGGTGTGTAGAACTGCTCGCTCCGGCAAAAGCGGGTGAAGGCAGAGGGACCTGGAAGGCATCTATTTCATTATAACGAGGTAATGTCACCAAGACCAAATCATATATTATTCAACTCAGCTCTGTGAGGAGCCGTATCGTGAGAAGCCGCTGCTCTAGGTGGCACAACTCTGGGAGTAAGGGCTCGTGGCCGTGGTGGTGCAAGCATGGGTGGTGGTACCGCATCCACGGTGCTACGTAGGAGAAGACGCGCATCACAGAGCGAATCTTGGACTATATCCGGTCGAACGTCAGCCTCTGCTCTGCATCACCCAAGTGCAAGCCAGCATCAAACCTGACTACCAACGAGTTAATATCAGTCGTGACAGCTCGTGCGGCGTCAGCCTATTAGAGATATAATTGAGAATGTTAGTACCACATTTGTAGAGTTTAGGGACCTAAATAACACATTTGCACAAGTTTAGAGACTTCCGTGTACTTCACTCATCATGTTTGTGTAGTTACTTTTATTCTGTGGTAACACACAGATATTTAGCTGTTACTTTATAAGATGAGTTTCAAATATACTCGACCACGGGGTTGAACCGTTACCTTATTTCTTTCAAATCCTGTGCTAGTAATATCTATACCTAATAAAAAAATAAGTAGGGCTCTCCGTTCGTCAGTTTCGTCCGTCGTCCGTCATTTGAGTCTGAATCCGTCTTTAAAATAAATCCCCGAGCTAGATCCCCAAATCAATCAATCAACAGACAACAAAAACAGCACCAAAAGCCAAATTTAATCTAGAGCTCATGAATTTGATCCCCAATAAACCGAATCAACATCCCAAATCAACAAAATCCTCAAAATATGCACAAATCACACCGTCGCCACGCCGAAGAGATCCACCGTCAGCGCTACGTCGGGTAGGTGAGGGGGCAGCTGCTGCCACCACGCCTGGGAGGAAAGCAGCCACCGTCGCCACGCCGGGGAAGGGGAGCAGTAGCCGCCGTCGGCTCCACGTTGGGGAGGTAAGGGGGCAGCCTGGGAGGGGAGGGGCAGCTGCTGCCATCACGCCGAGGAGGGAAGAAGCCGTCGCCGCTGTCGCCATGCCAAGGAGGGGGAGCAGCAGCAGCCGTCATCAGCTCCACATCGGGGAGGGTAGAGGGCAGCCGGTAGAGGGGAGCAGCCGCCCGCCATGCTGGGGAGGAGGACGAGCAGCCGCCGCCACCGTTGCCATGCCGAGAAGGGAGCAGCCTCCGCCGCTGCTTAGGATTTGAGGAGACGGGAGAGGAGGCGAGAGAGGATGGAGGTGGCGAGAGAGAAGGAGAAAAGAACGAGGTGTGCGGACAAAGAAAACGAGAGGAGGGCAAGAAAAAGAGGAGACTGCGGGCGGAGAAAAAGAGACAATTGCAAATTTGCCACTGGTTTGAATCGTTATTACAAGATTGTCATTAAAAAATTGCAAATATGCCACTGGTATTGTCAATTTTTGCAAATGCCCCGGAGAAAAAAGATTCGCTCGGCTCGATTGGATAAGATCAGCTCAATATTTTTTTCATCCCGTGGAGATAGGGAAAAAGTCCATAGATATCAGTTATCAGTGAAAGAACAAACTCGTGAAAGAACAAACTCATTCTCCACCGATCTGTACCTCCCGTTACAATGCACGGGCATTTTTTCTAGTATATTCAAATAAGTATAGAATAAATATAGGTATTTTACCTATAGCAAAGCATCATTTTTCTAGTATTGTAAAAGGAAACTTACCGGATGTCCTTCTGCCGGCCGAGTCGGAGAGGCCTCCATATATCTCAACGCATTAGGTACGCGCTACAATATGATCTAGCACGATTCAAAAAAGAGATCCACTGGGACGAGGGATATAGCCAAGCCAGCCGAACATGAATACAAGTTTAACTTAACTCCAAGTAATACAAGTAAAAATACATGGTGCCAAAATTATGGAGATGCCATTGTCTCCACTACTCCATTAGAGGACTAATAATCCAAGTATGAAAAGAGTGCTTTGCATTCATAAAAATCATCAGTACTTTCTCAAAAAAACTGTCCATGGTAGCTACACCTCCACAATTTTGTCGTCTTCAATTTTCCAACCCTGCATAAGTTGCATATCATAAACAAATAATTAGATATTACGTAACAGTAACACATAAGAGAACTAAAAACAAATACGTACTATGCAATACATACCCTGAAACCAACAATGCATCCAACAACAAGGTTAATAACGATGAAACAAATCATCATAAACCAATGCCATCTCCTCTTGTAACTAAACGGCATGTGGATCGTGTACATTACCATCCACGAACATACGAAGATAGCCAACAATATCGGCCCAATGGCTGCGTACCCTCCTCGGATTCTTGGAGCTCTAGTGTAAACGAACTCTAAAGCCAAAAGACCGAAATGACACTACTAGAAAACTTATTTTCGACGTTGTAGGGGTTAAATTTTCACAGGCAGGTATGGTCTTCGGAGCTAAAATCCCGTCGGCGAAGACGATACCCGGGGTGGAGGGGGCGGTCCGCCTACGAAGATTGATCTTTGCAGACAGACCATATAAGCGACGCCTGCGAAGATCTATCTTCGCAGGTGGCAGGCGACGTGCGCCTGCGAAGATCGATCTTCGCAGGCGTCGCTTATATGGCCCGCCTGCAAAGATGCCGCTATATAGTCTTCTTCCTCCTCGAGCCCTGTTCATTCTCCCCGAAGTTTCTCTCTCCTAGAGTGATTTAAATATAGGGGGAAGGTTTTGAACTTCAAATCTTCGGGGGATTTTTCTACGGTGCTTAGATATACTCATTTCCACACTAGGTATGCAATTTTTTAAGCTTTTAGACCTTAATTTGTGATGGATTTATGCATGCAAAATTGTGAAGGAAAAGCTCCATGTTTTTTAATTTACTTTCTTTTGATATGTTGATGTTAGATGTATGTGTGATACTTGATGCTTCTTGTTGTAGTGGTTTAATGTGGTAACATAAATTCTCATTTTTTTTATTTTGGTATCACATCCACCTCCTAGTTCTAGATCTAGATCTTGTCATATATATATGAGAGAGAATAAAATTTTTAATGTCTATTTATTTGGTGCAATCAAAAATAATTATATTAGTTTGTAATATGTCGATGATAAGATTTTGTTAGATTTTCCTAATATACTAATTTGGCATGTCTGTGTAAAAAAAATGAAATAAACTTTTTTTTATTAATTTACAATTAACCTTCAGTTAGTTTTGAATAGCGATATGTTTTTTTCAATAAACCCTGCACATTTGGTATTAATAGTGCAAATATTTTATGTTCATTTTTTTAGAGATATGAATAGTTGGGAATGGATGTATCATTGGCCGAGTTTTTTGTCTCCATATAGAGATGAAGTGTCCAACATGAGATGTGTTTCCCTCCATCATTTTTTGATATGATGGAGCACCTCGTTGTTCACATAGTGCCGCAGATGGTTGCGCTTGGCCCGTTGTACCTCCATCAAATGTGGTCATACGAGCGTTACATGGCAGTTTTGAAGGGTTACGTCCGAAATCGTGCACATCTAGAGGGATCAATGGTTGAGGGTTATAGTACTGAAGAGGTTGTCGAGTGCTGTATCGATTACCTCAAAGATGAATATGCAATTGGAGTACCTGTGCCCCGACACGAGAGCAGATTGAGTGGCGGGGGACCATAGGAAAGAAGAGATTCGTCACCCATGATCACAAATCATTTCAAGAAGCTCACTTCAGCGTGCTTCATCAGTTTGCTATCGTTGAGCCTTACATCGATCAACATATCGAACTACTACAAGCTAACAATAAGGGTCGCACCACCGAGTGGATAATGAAAGAACACAAGTGTCTCTTCATAGATTGGTTGCGAGACCTAGACTTTCCTGAGGGACAAACTACTGATGAAATAACTATGAAGCGGTTGGCTTGTGGTCCATCAACTACAGTAAATTGTTGGCATGGATATCACATTAATGGATACTCGTTTAGTACAAGAGCCCGAGATAGTTAGACCTGTACGCAAAACAGCGGTGTCCGTGTGGAGGCAATTGATGAAGCGGGGGAAAAACAATCATACTTTGGGTTTATTGAAGAAATATGGGAAATCGACTATGGGCACACAATGCAATTTTTTATATTTAAAAAGTTTTTTCAAAAGAGGTTTCAAAATTTTGTAGCAATTTTTTATGTGCACTTACCATTGTTTGAAAATTTTTTAAAAAATTTAAAGTAGTCATATTAATGTTTCAAACATTTAAGTATGATTTACATTTGAAAAGTAATAATATTAAGGTTTGTATATTTGTATGTACAATTACCATTTTTATTACAACTACTGTAGATATTTTCGAATTACAAAAATAAATTAAAAAATATTTTGAAATAAATATATTCACCTCTGTAACAATCTTCGCAGGCGGACGGACTGCTTGCGAAGACTGTTATGCCGAGTAGGGTTTACATCTTCTCAGGCAGACCGTCCGCCTGCGAAGATAGTAAAAACGATCTTCGCAGGCGAACCGCCCGCCTGCGAAGATCGTTTCCCTATATATGGGCCCGCCCGTGGCGCCAAAATTTCTAAGTCCCGGTGGGAACCCTAGAGATTTTGGCGCCATCAGGCTGCCAAATTTTTTCACCGCCGCACGCCTCCACCGTCCTTGGCCGCCGCCCGCCTGCGACCATCGTCCTCCGACCGTCGTCCTCCACGCGCCGCCAACCTTCGAGCTCGCACCGACCGTCGTCCTCTGCTCCACCGCCGCCGGTCGCTCCACCGCCGAGCTCCACCGACCGCCTCCACCGCCGCTCCACCGCTCCGCCGCCGCTGCCGTCGACCGTCCACCGCGCGCGAGGTCTACCACCGCACGCGCGCGAGCTCCAACTTAACACTGCCCGTGCTCCACCACCGCCGGCCCCTCCACCGCCGCCGACCGTCGTGCCGTCGGCAGCTCCACCGCGCCGCCGGCCCCTCCACCGCCACCAGCCCCTCCACAGCCGCCGCCGCCACCTCTCTCTCTCTCGCTCGCAGTCGCGGTCTCACGGTCGAACGGCTTCATCGGCCGGTCGTCGTCCACGAGCGAAGACGTCCTCGGCCGAACGACGTCTTCGTCCGGTCGTCGTCCACGGCCGAACCTCGTCGTTGGCCCGTCCTTCGTCGTCCACGGACGTGTGTGCATGTGGGGGTTTGTTTTTTATATGTGTGTGCATGTGGCTGTGAGGGGGTTTATATGTGTGTGCATGTGGGTGTGAATGGGAATGAGGGGTGGATGATATGTGAATGAGGGGTGGGTGATATGTGAATGAAGGGTTATATGTTGATTGTGAATGTAAATTTGGGAATGTGGGTGATATGTGAATGAAATTGGGAGGGTATGTTCAATTTTGCAGGATATGTGAATTTACTAAAATTTTTTTAATAATATTTGGGAGGGTATGTTCAATTTTTTTTATAACATGTGGAGGATATGATCACCTTATTAATTTTTTAGCAGATTAGTTTGTACTAATTTAGCAAATTAGTTTGTACTAATTTATCAAATTTGTTTGTACTAATTTAGCAAATTATCAAATTTTACAATTATGTACACAAGTTTTTATTATAACCTTTTACAATTATGTACACAAGTTTTTAATACACAGTTTCGCAGAGTGTTCATATACAGTTTATTTTTTATGTTAGAAGTTTGAAACGATGGCCGATAGTACTAAAGGGACCGAAGAGAAGGGTTTAGGGGAGGAAGAGCCGTCCCTTCCTATTGTGGTTGTTCCGGAACCAACGGTCCCACCGGAAGATAGTTCCGACAGCGACGTAGCTGACGATGAGTACTTGTCGCCAAGCGATCCATGCCCAAGCCCGAAGAGAAGGAGAAAGGGCGACGGTGAAGAAGGCGACAAGGACTACATTCCCCCTAAGGGGTAAGTAAACTTAATATGTAAACTGTTCACCGTGATAACTATTAGCCCGAGCTAATTCAAAACTTTGATATATACCTTCTCGTAGGAAATGGCGCCACGGCGATAAAAACGGGAGCCGAAGGAAAAAGATCCGTCGAAAGACGACGAGATCCCAGCTAACACAACCGGCTCAAAGAAAAGCAAACGGTCAGCAAAGGCGAAGAAAAGGAGGGGCGAGAGAAGCGTGAATAGAAAGGATGAGGGGTTCCATGTTGTTACCCATGTTTCGCCAAAAGGAGAGCCGCTCGCCCCTAAGACGGCACGTGCAAAATTCAGTTCACAGTGTGGCATAATAGTAAGGGAAAAGATCCCCATCACGGTCAAGGACTGGGATCATGTATCGAATGGGGATAAGGAAGTCCTATGGAAAGAGTTGAAGAAAATCTTCCAGTTCCCGGATGGATCAGAGGCAACAGTGAGGAATTGTGCACTACAAACAATGGCCAAGTCTTGGCGTGGTTGGAAAACCACCTTGAACAAGAAATTTGTGAAGACGGGACGTACACCGTTTTCAATGTATGCCAACATAACCCCGAATCAGTGGGATGACTTTCTGACGTTGAAGAACTCCCCGGAAGAAATTGAAAGGAGCCATAAGTTTTCAGAGTTGGCCAAGAAGAACAAATTTCCTCATCGCTTAGGCTCCACGGGATACGCACCAAAGGTGGAGCAGTGGACAAAAGAGGAGGAGGACATGAGGAAGGCGGGGCTTACCGTACCAATGGAGGAATGGACACAGAGATCATGGAACTGGGTAAGAGCTAGAACTCCGAAGATCACGGATGAAGGCAAAGTATCGTTTGAAGATCCAGAGCTGCAGGGCGTTGCCGATAAAATAGAGAATTTATCTAGTTCACAGAAGAAAGGATTTTTCAAGCCTAAGAGGGAGAAAGATGTGCTAAGTATGGCACTAGGTACTCCTGAGCATGGGGGTAGGGTTCGAGGTGTGTCGTCCAAGATGAGTTGGAAGGAAGGGTTCAAACATGACCCCCACAAGAAGCGTGAAGCGTACAAGGATAAACTTAGTGACGAAGGGGCTGCGGATTTTGAAAGGCAAATGATGGATTTCTGCGTCAAGCACATGCTTTTGCCTCCCCCCGAAACCAAAGAACCTAAGCCAGATTACCCCTTTGATGACCTCAAGGAGAATACACCCTGCAGATTGCACGTTCCCATTGGACGCTCCGGGAAAACTCTTGAGGCCGCTACAACCATTGCTATCCCTGGGAGAACATATAATGAAGAGTTCATACCCGATGCGTATGCCAGGTTTGAGTCCTACGACATAGACTTCCCTACTGCAGATGGTGTATCCGTACTTGGGGATGCGGTCGATCTTGTAATTCTCTGGCACAAGAATGACATATCCTTTGGATTGGGCACCGACACCACGCGAAAACCTGTGGTGCCAAAACCGGGGTTGGGAAAACCTCCGAGTCCTCCTAAGAGGAAGGTGACTAATAAGGCGGAGGAACCCGAGATGCATAAGGAAAATCCAGTGCCGGAAGTGCCAGCGGAGATTGAAGTGCCGAAGGTGCCCATGGAGATTGCAGTGCTGGATGTCCAAATGGAGATTACAGTGGCAGAACCAGAGGTGCAATTTGTGGCATCAATCGGGACAGATATAGAAGAAGTACCAGGATTGGAATGGGACGGTACAGAGCCAGAGATATTTGAAGACCCTTCTCCTGCGAATCGGTTGTGGTAGATATGGAAGGCATGGGTCTATATGTACTCTACCATATTGATAATCCAATCTATTGAGTTGAGCCTATCACACTTTCACCCAGTATGGCCGCCCGGAAAGTGGCTTCTTTTCTTACTCGCTGCTTACTGCTGATGAGGAACGGCCGGGTTGCTCCGGCGACCGGAGATGGGGCTGGAGCCCAAGAAACCCCAAACGTTGATTCGCCCACAGGAACCCCAATATTGGCCACGCGGTGGATGACCCCGGCCAGATCCGGCGTCGGGATACAGGCGCGGCGGCGAGTTGAGCGAGAGAAAGGCAGAGAGCTCAGGGAAAGGAGAATCGGAGAAAATAAAAACGCTAAGAGATAGATAGAAGTAGACACGGTCGCTGCGTCTTGGTGTTGTGAGCGGCAAGAAACCATACCAGTCTGGTCGGTCTTGGTCTTCTTGTTCTCACCAGGAGCAGCAGTCTTGGTCTTCACCTTCTTCTCGCCGGGACCAGCAGTTCTTGCCTTCTCCTCCTTCTCGCCGGGCGGATGACGACGCCTCAACGGGCAGCTGCTATCGTCTGTGGAGTTGCCCTCCTCCTCCTCCTCCTCCTCCCTCTCGTTCTCTTCCTGGATCTTCGTGTTCGAATCATCAGTGAGCTCAATCGAACACACCATTTCCCCTTTTCTCTCACTTCCCAACCCTCAAGCGCTATTGAGAGGGACAAGACTCTCACAGGTCACATCAACTAGATTGATTGAGAGATGAGTGCTAAATGGACAGATCTGCTAGGGCAAGGGCAAGGGCAAGGGCAAGGGCAACGTATATTGCGGAGTATACTGCCAAACAGTCCTTGACGGTGGGCTCCACAAAGTGGTCTCTAGGAGGTCCACTAGCAAAGCAAAAAAGTACTAGTAATAGAACGGGAAAACTCATAAATTAATTGTAAAATTAAGTTCCAAAATTTTAAACCACTACTACAAAAACCTCCATATGTACCGGCCACATACGTGCCGGATTTGCTAGAACCGGCACCTAAAAGACAATTCCCGCCAATTTCTCCACGAACCGGCACCTATAAGGTCTTATAGGTGTCGGTTGGTTGGGAAAAGCTCATTGATGCCGGTTTGTAAGAAAAACCGGCACCTATGATGCCAAAAAAGGTGCCGGCTTTCTTTACAAACCGACACCTATCACATAGGTGCCAGTTCGTAATAAGAACCGACACATATGTTACGGCCACATAGGTGCCGCTTTAACCTAATAAACCGGCACCTTTCACATAGGTGCCGGTTCTAATTAAAAACCGGCACCTATGTGGTGGCTTTCTTTGGAACGAAACTAAATAGGTGTCAGTTCATAACATGAACCAATACCTATATCCCCCAAGTCTATATATACCCCTGGTTCACTGCCTTCTCATGATTTTGAGGCTTCAGATGAGCTCATCCAAACGGAGGGAGGAGGTTTTGCCCAAAAATTTAAAAAATATCGAGAGATCTATGTGTTTGCATGCGTAAAGGTTAGTATGTGTTGATTCGATATGTAATTCTCACTAATATTTGTCAAGTTATTTTTTGCAATTTGTATTGTTGAATGAGAAGCATGAGAAAGTATGATGACTTATTATATTGGAGTAATTTAGAGATTAATCATCAATGAGTAATGTAACTGTTATTAACATATATCAGAATTTTAATAGATATAGAGAATGATATATGTATGTTAGTGGTTAATTTAAGAATTTTCGTAGGAGCGATGGATGAAGGAGGGATGAACGTTCCGGAGCGCGGTACCTTGGAATATGCCAGGAGAGTAACCAACTTCGTAATCGCGGCCACGAGAACCAGATCATTGAACACGACGGAACACTTGCGTTGTCCATGCGCTGATTACAGGAATAAGAGACAGTTTCTTGCAAAACAAGTTCATGAGCATCTCCTAACAAGGGATTTTATGCCTAATTACACATGTCAGGACAATCATGGTGAAGATGAGAATCCGGATGTAATGGACGGAGACAATGTGGAGTTGCCTGCTGACGGAGGTGGATATAATAGTGACGAATCAGATGGTTTAGATCGGATGTTACGCGACTGGAAGACAGCCTACGACGATGACAGGCAATACGAGAAGTTCAAGGGCATGGTGGAGGACTCAAAAACCCTGCTTTATCCAGGATGCAATGAGCAGCACACCAAGTTACACGTCGTCCTCTCGTTGCTGCAGATGAAATCAACCAACGGTTGGAGTGACAAGAGCTCCACAGAGCTTCTACAGCGGATTGGAGACCTCCTTCCAGCGGGTCATGTACTGCCAGAAACAACATACCGAGCGAAGAAGGTTGTCTGCCCACTCGGACTGAAAGTGCAGAAAATTCACGCATGTCGAAATGACTGTATCCTATATCGAGGTGACTATGTAGACTTGGATACATGTCCAGTTTGTGGAGCACTGCGGTATAAAGGTGGAGTTAACGATGATGATGATGTTGATGATGACAGTGGTGGCCCAGTCCTGAAGAAGAGGAAAGTGCCCGTTAAAGTTGCGTGGTATTTTCCTATAATCCCTCGGATTGAACGCATGTATGCAGACAAAAAACATGCAAAGATGATGCGTTGCCACCACGAAGAGCGTAAGAAGGATGAAATGATAAGACACCCTGCCGATGGATCTCAATGGAGAAAGATAGATAGAAAGTACAAAAAACATTTTGCGCAGGAGATTAGGAATATAAGGTTTGGGCTGAGCACGGACGGGATGAATCCATTTGGTGACATGAGCAGTCGGCATAGCACGTGGCCAGTGGCACTTGTTATCAACAACCTTCCTTCATGGTTGTGCATGAAGCGTAAGTATATTATGATGCCACTTCTAATCCAAGGGCCCAAGCAACCTAGCAACGATATCGATGTCTACTTCTGGCCATTAGTGGATGATCTTAAGTTTCTATGGGACCGGGGTATGCAGATGTGGGATGCGTACAAAAGAGAGTACTTCACCTTAAGGGCAATGTTGTTCGTTACCATCCAAGATTACCCTGCAGCTGGTAACACATCCGGGCAAACAGTGAAAGGTGGTTGTACATGTGTGCAGTGCATGCAGGATACAGCGAGCAGGTGGCTGAAGTACTCCGGAAAGACTGTGTACATGCACTATCGGAGGTTTCTTCCAGCCGGCCACCAGTACCGTAGCAATACAAGAGATTTTGGCACGGTGGAGGAGGGTACAGCTCCAACACACCGTACCGGCAGAGAGATTTTTGAAGAGGTACAAGATATTGAATGTATCTTTGGTAAGGGGCAAGGCAATCGAGGCACAACGAGCAAGGGTGGTGAGAAACCTCTTTGGAAGAAGAAATCTATCTTTTGGGAACTACCATATTGGAAAGATTTGGATGTCCGTCACGCGATTGACGTGATGCATGTTGAGAAGAATGTGTGCAAGAGTTTGATGGGACTCCTGCTAAACATACCCAGCAAGACAAAGGACACGTTGAAAGCCCGGAGAGACCTCGCAGACATGAACATCAAGCCCGAGCTACATCCTCAAGAACGGCCCAATGGTCACCAGTACCTCCCTCCCGCATGCTACACCCTTAGTGCCGCAGAGAAAATAAGCCTGTTGGAGTGCCTGCAGGGTGTCCGAGTCCCTTCTGGTTACTCTGCGAACATTAAAAGACTTGTCAACATGAAAGAGAAGAAATTAGTGGGCATGAAGTCACATGATTGCCACGTGCTGATGACACAACTTCTTCCTGTTGCTATTAGAGACATTTTACCAGATAAGGTTCAAAACCCAATCATAAAGTTGTGCTCGTTCTTCAACGCTATATATCAGAAGGTGATCGATCCAAGCACGCTAGACAAGCTCCAAGCAAATGCAATCATTACCCTTTGCCAGCTCGAAATGTGTTTTCCACTATCATTTTTTGATATAATGGTTCACTCATGGCACATCTCGTGAAAGAGATAAAGATTCTCAGCCCAGTGTATCTGCATAACATATGGGCTTTCGAGAGGTTCATGGGAATCATAAAGAAGTATGTGCGTAATAGAGCTCGACCAGAAGGCAGTATCGTAGAGGGTTATGCAACAGAATAGGTGATTGAGTTCTGTATCGACTATATGGATTTGCATCCCATTGGTGTGCCGATGTCTCGGCACGAGGGCAGGCTACTAGGGAGAGGGACACTAGGTTTTCGCTCCTAGCCTAGAAACATTACGGCAAGCACATTTCGCAGTGCTCCAGCAGTCGGCCATGGTGGCTCCATTTGTCGACATGCATTATAACACACTCCGTAGCGAGAACCCAAGCAAATCAGAGGCATGGATAGCTAAGCAGCATAGGTTGAATTTTGGCGATTGGTTATGGAAGCATATCATGGCTATGAATACTGATAGTGACCAGCTGTATGTTTTGTCTCGGGGACCTGCGAGCACAATTCATTCATTCCAAGGGTATCACATTAATGGATATACATTTTACACGAGAACCCAGGATGCCAAGAGCTCGTATCAAAACAGTGGTGTCCGCATAGACGCCTTCGACAATAATGGTGTAGAACAAACGTACCATGGTTATATAGAGGCAATCTGGGAGCTTGAATATGGACCGCTGAAGGTACCACTTTTCCAGTGTCAATGGGTCAAAATTCCAAGTGGTCTAAGGATTGATAAGTACGAAATGTTCATCGTGGACTTAAACAATGTGGGTTATCAAGATGAACCATTTGTGCTTGCAAAATCCGTAACACAAGTTTTCTATGTGAAAGACCCTTCTTCCTTGACCGATCGCCACGTGGTTGTCCATGGAAAGTGAAGCATTGTCGGAGTTGAGAATATCGTTGATGAGGAAGGCTACGATCAAATCGACGAGCTACCACCGTTTGCAACAAATGTAGAAGGAGGTGAAGAAAGTCAGGAAGACGAAGATAAGGAAGAAGCATCATATGTTTGCAGCGACCATGAAGAAGGAGTAATTGTGATAGACCTGCATGTTTGAACTTTATTGCAACAAACATGAATGTGTAATTAGTGCCGACCAATTGGTGCCGGCCCAAAACCGGCACCTATGTTGTTTCTTGTAGTAGTGGCCAAGTTGGATAAGAACAAAAGGTAGAAAAACAAGCAACAAACAGTTCACACTTTGTGTTAAAAAAAGTGCGTAAAATTGTAATAACAGATGTTACTGGGATGAAAATCATAATTAAACACTATAAAATAGTTCTTTAGGTGTAGCAGACAGCAAATTTTGCCTAGACATTTGTGGTTTTGCCGCAGGACATGCAAACATTCTGAAAACTAGTAATTTCCTGAGTAACACAAGAGTCATTATTTTATTATTTTTGGTTAGAATAAAGAGAAACCATGTGAAAAAGACAATTTTGCCCCTGGGGCCAGAAGCTTGTAATCCAACTAGGTTAGGTTCCGTCGTCGCCGACCTCGAATTCTAGGGTTTTTGAGAGGGATCAAGGGAGGGAGAGTGGCTTGGGTCTTGTTCCAAGCAGACCCAGTTGGGTTATAAGCTTATGACCTAGGGGCAAAATTGCTTTTTCTAAATCTTTCTCACTTCATTTGGACTGAATAGTAAAATAATGGGTCCAGTATTTGTTGGAATGAAATCCAATAGCTATGTTTAGCGTCTTGATTTTTTTTATATTTATTTACATATGAACATTTCAAACCAAAATATAAAATATGTGCATCGCTGAGTATAACTATGTATGACTTGAGGACAGATGGACTGAACATTTTCAAGTGATATCCCGAAGTAACCGCCCAGAAGGTCCATAGGTACCGGTTCGTATTTACAACCGGTACCTATTGTGGTGAAAAGGTGCCGGTTGTAATTAAGACCCGGTACCTATACGATACAAAAGGTACCGGTTCCAATTTACAACCGGCACCTTTTCACCACAATAGGTACCGGTTGTAAATACGAACCGGTACCTATGTGGCTTATATATATATGCCGCCGTCTCTGTCGTCGCCATTTTCCCCAAATCAGCCCGCCGTCGCCATCAATCTTGTGCCCGCCACACGCCGTCGCCCTTGACCGCCGTCCCCTCGCTCACCCGCCAGCCAGCGCCCTCCAGCGCCATCACCGCTAGCCAGCGCTATCCCCGTCCTCCACCGCCGTCGGTCCTCCCCTAGCCTGCATCGATCTACCGCCGTCGCCATCCACCTCCTCCTCCGCCGCCATCCACCTCCTCCGTCGTCGCCGTCCACCGCCGTCCACCTCATCCGCAGTCGCCGTCCACCGCCGTCCTCTTCCTACGCCGTCGTCGTCCACCGCCGTCCAGTACCGCCGCCGCCCTCCTCCGCCGCTGTCCTCCATCGTCGCCACCGCCCTCCTCTTTCCTGCCATCGGGTATGTATGCACTCTTTGGAGTGATTAAATCGAAATATTAGAGGAAGGAACAGGGCCAAAGGTTAGCTCAAGAGATCGTTAATAATTTATGGTACCGCAAGTGTCAAGCCAAAACGATATTAATCTGTATCTTGATTTTTTCAGTATTCCGATGCGATCAAGTTCTTGCGTAATATCCCGATGCTATGTGATAATGTGAATAAGTAGTTTCAAAATCTAATAAGATCCCGATCCTATGAGACTGTCACTCAAAATGATCTACCTAATATCTCGACTAATAACTTTGGCTTGTATCTAATAATGAGGCCCTATTTAGGAAGTTAAAATTCTGAGTAGTTGATGAGAAGGAAACTTGTGAGAATCTGAAATGGCTGGATTTTCTAATTTTGACTTCAGCTTATTTTCTAATTTTTATAATTTGAATGATAATCTAAATTGTTTTGGAGCAAGAGAATATTTTTTTTAGCAGTAAACATTCTTGACTTGCAGATTAGCATTTTACTGGCAAATCCTACTTGTCTTGTTCGTGAACCCTTATATCCTAAACCAGACAAATCAAGGAGAAGCTTGAGCCATGTGGTTGGTGCGGTTTATTGGATGGATTCTGTCCCAGCATGTGAGCATGTTTTCATGGCTTCAACTTGTATTATTGTGTTCACACATTTAAACATCTATGCTTCTTTTTCATCATTAACACCTTAATTTATGGCTAAAGAGACAATCCATCTAACTGCTCTATGTGACATCCCCTTGTTTATAGTTAGATGGGTGAAGCATGCTTTTTTTGGTTTTCTTTTTAGATGTTCAAATTCAATACTTGATCGAATTGCCACTGTATCATTTGTTCTAACAAGAAAAATACAAATCATTTTTCTTAGGTGATTTGTATTTGCTCTTTCAAGGCCTGGCCACCGAACCTATCAACCACTGCAAGCTGCAACGGCGCCACTGTGCTGCTCAGGATCGCTGCCAACTGGGACTGGTTCATCACGCTCAGCTCCTCCGACTACCCGCTCGTCACGCAGGACGGTAACAAATCAAAAAACCAACTAAATTATATACTAGTACTTTTCTCTATTACTTTCTTGCCATGTTAGATTCGTCATGAAGTTCTTGGAAAGAGATGATATATAAGTAGAACACCATAGGTCCAAAACAGATTATATATTTGCTTGCTTGTACAGATTGTTGAAAGCTGGTTGAAAATAGTATATAGCATAAGTTTTGAAGCTGTACTATTGCTAGCATTTTAAACCAACATGTCATGGCACTATTTCATTTTTTTCTTTTCGACCTCGAAAATACCGTATTGTTTAAGTTTTGAAGCTGATGGCACTCTTTAATTAGACTGTCACTTGTCACATGTGGGTGAGCTCCAAAATATTGTATTGTTTAAGTTTAATTGATGTATGCACGCTGCTGGGTTAGCTACTACCTCATGCAATTATTTAATTAGATCCTACTGGTCCAGTCAAGTTACGTATGGAATTAGATGACATTACTTAACTTTTGCTAGATTTAGAAGAATATCATCAAGAGGACAATAAGTTCTAACACTAATTTCTTGTATCTATCTAGCAATAGTTCTAACCTAGGTCTACAAATTTGGAAATGTCAGGCGAACAAGATAACAGTAGGCCTGCAAATTCTGGAGAAAGCGATGGTGGTAATGGTAGCCCAAGTGGCTTTCTAAACTTGAATCAGCCCGGTGATAACCCACACAATATGGAGGTAAATTAACCCATCTGGAACAAATAATACCTTAAAAGTACATATATCATCAGATATGAATGACTAATTTATACTGATGTTTGAAGGAGGTTGATCCTTCGGTCACTACGCACTCCGCGAATACTTCAACCTCATCGGCAAGAAGAAAGGCTAGAGGTCCAACTAGGATGCCCTCAGGTCTATACACTATCACGGAGTTAGCTGCAGATGGGACCCCTATAGCTTCAGAATCGGCACTCACCCCATATGGCAATGCTATAGGTGTCATCGTGAAGGATGACATCCCCATCAAGTACCAGCACTGGAAGAGCAGTGATAGAGATGAATTGGAGTGGACGGTACCAGACAGAGACAAGGATCTTGCTTGGGAAAAGTTAAAGCGGACATTCCAGTTTCCCGAGGGACAAGAAGAACTCGCAAAGTCCGGGGCTCTTAAGAAGATGTCCATCAGCTTCAAGAAGTGGAAGATGGACCTTAACAGGAAGTTTGTCAAGAAGGGCCTGACACCAAATTTTGAAGATGCCAATTATCGAAGGTGTCGTTTTTTCTGGGATGACTTTGTGGCCTATAGAACATCAGATGAGGCAAAGGAGATTAGCAAAAGGAATCAGGCCAATGCGGCCAAAAACCGATACCCTCACCGTCTCGGCCCTAGCGGATATGCTAAGAACATAGCCAAATGGCAACTCCGGGAAGATGAGCTGCTGCAAAAGGGAATCGAGATCGAGACGAAGGACTGGTGCCAACGGGGAAAGAATTACCAATACACCCGAGGTTCAACACTCTCGGATACAGGCGAGTTGGTACACAAGGGTCCTCGAGAGCAAGAAGTGTCCCAGAGGCTCCACGATGCTCATCAAAAGTCCTCAGAAGGTTCTTTCTTGCGAGCAGGGAAAGAGATGAGCTTACACTTGCATTGCAGAACCCTGAGCACCCGGGACGCACAAGAGGAATCGGCCTAGTTCCATAAAGGGAAGGTTTTCCTGAAGACAGACATAGGTACCGGTCTCGGAGCAATAAAAATTCCAGAGACCAATCGGAAGAGATAAGGCAATTGAAGGAACAAATGGCACTAGTAATGGCGAGGCTTGAAAGTCAGGATGGAGCTGGCCGTGTAACCAGTCCAAGGGGGAAGAAAAGCAGCTACGCTTCAACTGAGGTTCCTCAAGAACCGGACACGGTTCAATACCCTGTGGACGACATTACTGTACGTACTGCATGCAGGCTGCATGTGCCACTTCAAAACATCAGTCAAGAGGTGGCACGCGCTATGGCACATCCTGTAACGGAGGGAGGAAGGATACACGGTAAGACGATACCAAGTGGCTACTCAAGGGTTGAAGTGAAGGACGTGCCGAGGAGATACAGGGCAGTGCAGCTTGATTTTGCTCCTGAGGAGGAGGTGAACACTCTTGGAGAAGCCGTCCACAACATAATCCTGTGGCGCAAGCGTTTCATTATCTTCCCTTCAGGAGATGGTGATGACGAGCCAAGCGATGGCGGGTCTAGCTCTGAAGGACCTCCTCCCTCCCCTCAAAGGATGCCTACTCCACCACCATTGCCACATAAGAGCCCGTTGCCTCCACCGGCACAACGTAAGAGCCCATCTCCTCAAGAGGCAGCACAACAGAGCCTAGCTTCTTCAGACCCTTCGAGAAAGAGGGGGCGCCTCTGTAAAGCTTCCCATATGTCTGAACCACCATCTCTGAAGAAGACCAAGAAGACGCCATTGCCTAACAGGTCGGAGCCATCTTTGAAAGTGCCAGTTGAAGTACAGGATCACTTCATTCGCATGGCAAGGCCACCTGCCCCAAAGCAACCTATTACGGACTTCCGACGCACGATCAGGAAAGAGGGATTGCAAGAATTTTCCAAGAAAGAATTCGAGAAAGATGAGGCCAGCAAGACTATGCAAGCCTTTCTAAAAGAGGCCGGGCTGAAAAGTTTGGATGATGTGGATAATATTGAGAAGGCTCCATTGGCAGCTCAGTTCAAGCTTGGTCATTCTTTGACTACCGACGAATATCGCTACGTCATTGGCAAATGTACTCAAATGAGAAGGGTAGAAGAGTGGTACTTACAGATGGCCAAGGATGGTAAAGAGATGTTCTCCATCTTTTACAGGGACGAGGACTTTCATCATTGTGATGGTATAGTTTGGGTCCCATTTAGAGAACTATTTCATCTATACAATCTGAGGGAGCTAGACTTATCGGTAATTCAGTTATGGGCATTGTAAGTATACTCGACCTCTCACCATTTTTCTAAGTAAATATC
This sequence comes from Oryza officinalis, assembly GCA_008326285.1. Lineage (NCBI taxonomy): Eukaryota > Viridiplantae > Streptophyta > Magnoliopsida > Poales > Poaceae > Oryza > Oryza officinalis. Next base: position 34,783,146 of record BDMV01000001.1, on the reverse strand, counting down.
CTCGTTGCGTGTCTAATTTTTTCCCTTATGCAGAATGGGGGTGCTTGAATGTAGAGCGACCCATAACAAGCTAGGATTCCTCGATCCTCAAATAGTCAATTCCTCTAATATTGAGGCAGGCGAATGGTCCTCCCAAGAAGTGCTGAACTACCTTTACACATCCTTTGTCAAGCTACAGGACATGAATACCATCCTTCTGCCCTACCACTTTAAGTAATTGTGGCATTATCGTTGTACCTCTCATTGTTGTACTTTAAGATGTTAATTGTTCTCTTCCCTTGTATGTAGGCCTCACTGGATTCTTATTGCGATCCATTTAAACGATTCGAAGATTATCGTCATGGATTCAATGAGGAAACCGCAAGCCAACTACCAATCCCTCATTGACATCCTAGATAAGGCACTTGTGAAGTACAAGAAGAAGTGTATTCGACACGCTCCATGTGCAAATAAATTCCGAGTTTGGTGCCACCCTTATTGCTCACGTCACGATTCGGGCATGAGCACATGTGGGTTTTACGTGATGAGATTTATGTGGGTTTTCATCGAGGATGGCAACTGGAACATTACGGATGCTGAGGTTCGCCATGTCTCTTAAGACATAAATCCAATTTTCTAAACACATAGTACCTTTCCACATCTTTCATCCTTCCATTTGCAGAAATTAAAGCTCCCGACAAGTAAATTGCTGCCACATGTTTGCTTGGGCCTCGCTGAATAGCTATGTGGATTCATCTTCGACCATATCATCTCGTCAAACGGCGCGTACAACATTTCAAAGGCTCCTGCTGGGCTAGTGGGTTTCATTGAGGCTGGTGGCCCTAGTGATACTTTAGATAGTCGATCAACGACAAAGCACGCAAAGACCTAGAACTAGTGGGCAGAACCTTTCAAACTTTTTGTAGATTAGTTGTTTGGATTGATGTGGTTTTCTTTATGTCTTGAACATGAATTAAGTTTCGTTAGTTGTTAATGTTTATCTATTAATTTTTGACACATATATCTAACCATGTATTACATTTTTTCTAGTTAATATTTTTATCCCTCACAGCAATAGATGATCTCACTGACTGGATGTGGCATGGATGTGGGAGGCATCATCATTGTTGTCTCTGTAAGCAACAGGTGAGCATGTGTAATTAAAATTTTCATACGAGTACGAGTTTAGAGCATTTGAGATGTTGTAGAGCTCAAGCGAATTTTTGTCAAGTTTCCTGAGATGTGTAACACATCTGGTCGCCGCCTTCGTGTGGTTTCACGGGCATGTCTCAGGCTGAAGTTGACTGGCACGCTGAGTCCCAGCAATATCTTCTATGCTCTCTACTCGAGGCTTCGGGTTTTTTTAACTTATATGAGTCACATTTAAATTTGAACTTGTATGATTATGAAGTGATACATAAATATTGATTTATGCTGTCAAATATTTTTTAAAACTTTTAAAACTATTTAGATGATATGTATTAAATTAGAGGGCATCCTCTTAAGGACAAAATAAACCATCTTATGATCACACATATTTTTTCATATATTATAATATAAAATCATAGTTAAACATATATTTTAAAGACAGGCCGTATCATTATTCAAAACAAAAAATTATGAAATCGGAGAAAGTATGTAACAATCAATGCGATTTGGAAACTAGTTACCTGCAAAAAGAAACATAGAAATAGTTAGATTATAGAAATAGTTAGATTTGTCAAAAAATATTAAATGTTATGCTCAAGTCTGAATACATATTTTTCATAACCTGTTCCCTGTATTTTCATACATATGTACCGTTTTGTGTATGCATTCATGTGCCAAAAGAACAAGGCTTAATTTTCTTGGCTTTGCATTTTTGGTAGAAAATTGAGCCTCAAATTGCAGAGCCATTTGGGTGCAGGTTTTCAATTTCAGATTAAGAGTAGGCTTACTGAATATCTTACTTTTGCGTAGGTATATGTTCTGAAAAAACTGAGCAACTCTTGTGTTTCCTGGTTGTTAGCTTCAATGCAGACATCAAAGAATCTGTTTGATATCTTTGGTGCTGTCTCTCCCTGACAAGAAGTTTTGTATCTTTTGGCCTTTATGTTCTGAAACTTGCAGACTGCTGAATGCTAACAGTGATAGGTACTAGAACATATACCTGAACAAATTGTGCAGTGGTATTGGTTATAATTAGCTAGTTATATTTTTCAGTTTGAACAACCGATCGATATCCAGATATATAATTTGTGAGGGGCAATGAATTACACATAGCTGGAGCTAACAATTTTTTTTTGACTAGGAGACCTAACAATTTGTTTATCGATAAGATCAGAAATCCGTTAACAAAGAGTGAAGACATTATTCATGAGCTAGAGTAAGAAAATCCCAAGTATTGAATTATTTTTCCTAGTTGAAGTTGCAATGATATTTGTTATCTTAGTGACACATCTGGTTTGGCACCGAAACGAACATGTCAGCCTCCTGTACTTGTTTGATTTCTCCTTCTGTGAATGTAATATTGTAATATTCTGTGATTTCTGTGAAATTATTTTTTTTGTGCTTCAGAACTATAGGTGCCGGTTCTTGTAAAGAACCGACACCTATGAGACATCAAAGGTGCTGTCCTATCACCTATAGGTGCCGGTTATTTACAGGAACCGGTACCTATAATACTATATAGGTGCCGGTTAGACATTTATAACTGGCACCTATAGTATTATAGGTGCCGGTTGAAGAACCGGTACCAATAGCTTTGATCATTGGTGCCGACTAATTGGTGCCGGCTTCGAAACCGGCACCTATGAGGCATTTGGAACCGACACCAATGAGTATTTCTGTAGTAGTGAACTAGTTGTGACTTCGTGCTTTTTTATTTGGCAGATTGGCAGGAGCTCTGCCACCAGCATGGTTTTATTTAATTATCACTTTTTTATGTTTAAAGAGTGATAATTAAATAAAGGCATTTGAAATGTCTTGTTTTACGGGTCTCGTTGCAAGAAATCAAATGAACTGCATAATGGATGAATTCATGCATACTTATTTGATTTTTATTTTTGAAAGAGAAGTACTCCGTACTCTATAAATACTCCTGATGATTGACTCCTATGATTGACTCCTATACTAGCCCTACTATCTTTGTTCATCTTAAACTACATCTCGGCTAAGCTACTTTCTCGATTTTCGTCTATGTTTTTCAAACGGTTAAACGATGTGTTTTTTTGTGAAAACCATTTTTTTATAAAAGTTGCTTTTAAAAAATCAAATAAACATATTTTTTAAGCTTCTAATAATTAATACTTAATTAATCATATACTAATCAAGTTTCATGTTTTCAGTGCGGCTAACCATCCATTTCAAAACACACTTTAGAATGGGCGGACATGGTGAGAGGTATATATCTGCAGCTTACATCCTGTGCCACACGGTTGAAGATTTGCTTTAGCATGATAATGCACACACACTACTACAGAAAGGGATTTTCTGGACGAGGCCCCCAACAGTTTTCAGGCGGGCCATAAGTGGCCGCGCCTGGAAAAACCGGTCCCGAGGGGGCCGGTTGTTGAACCGCACGCGATAATGAGTTATCCCGTGCGGTCGGCTTAAGCGACCGCACGGGATAATATCCCGTGCGGGCCACTTAATCCGACTGCACGGGATAACTCATTATCGCGTGCGGCTTCCTTAAGCCGACCGCACGAAATAAGATTATCCCGTGCGGTCCGCTTAAGAGCCCGCACGGGATAATGCTTATCCCGTGCGGTCCGCTTAAGAGCCCGCACGGGATAATGCTTATCCCGTGCGGTTCGTTAGGTCAACCGCACGCGATGATGCACTATAAAACAGCTTCCACCCCCCGACAGTGCCACTTTGAACCTGGTGTTTCTCTCTCCAAAAAAATGCAATTATAGGGGGGAAGGTTTTCAACTTGTATTCTTCAATTGGAATCAATACAAAAGGTACCATGCTTGATCTTCTCTTCCATTTGCTTCCACTTTTAAAAATTTTTATTGGTTTAATGTGAAGATATTTGAATTTATTTTAACTCGGTTTCTCTCTCCAAAAATATAGGCATTTTCTTTTGGTGGGAGATTCTAGAGTTAAAATCTTCGATTGAAATCAATATAAAAGGTAATGTGTTCAATCATCTCCTTCATTTGCTTCCGTTTTTGTAAAATTTCATTGGTTGAATGCGAAGATATGTAAACTTGTGCGAATTGGTACTTTGTGCTATATATGTATGTAATTTGTAGGTCAAATATTTTATTTTTTTGATTGAACCATTTTTTGGTAGCTAATATTGTCTCCGTATTATTATTTGTTGTGAATGAGGTTTTAGTTAAAAAGTATGAATTAAGTTTAATTTGTTTATTTAGAAAACACCGGCAATATAATATTAATTAATGCTGTGAATTTTTTAGATGGATCGGACATGGATGTATGAGACACGGAGAACTCATCCGGTGTTCATGAGAGAAGCATCAACATTTATTGACAAGGCTAAGACACACGCTTTGAGAGAGAGTAGGAAGGATATTTTTTGTCCATGCGTGGATTGCAAGAATCAGAAGATGTGGAAAGATCCGGATGTAATCCTGGGACACATAATTCAGCGTGGATTTGTGGAGAAATATACAGTTTGGAGTTATCACGGGGAAGTCGCCCCTCCTGTAGAGATTGGTGATATTTGGTTCGATCAGGCAGAGGATTTTATAATTGATGACATGTCTCGTCAAATGACTGGTGATTTTGGCGGCACTGGTTTTGACGCCGCAGAGGTTGATATTGATCTTGATCTTGAGGATATGTTGCGGCACGCTGAACCAGAGGTCCTAACAGAGAAAGCAAAAGATTTAAATAATTGGGAGGCGTTGCAGAAATCAACGAAAGATCTTTTGTACGATCAATCAAAGGGATGTGACATGCAGTATACAGTGTTGCGTTCGGTGCTAGAACTTCTTAGATTGAAGGCCAGGCACGGCTGGTCTGATACTAGTTTTAATGAATTGATGGGTCTCCTTAGAGCTATACTTCCTAAGCCTAACTTGTTGCCAGCTAACACCTACCAAGCCAAGAAACTGATATGTCCATTATCACTTGGTGTGGAAAAGATCCATGCATGTATTAATCACTGTGTACTTTATCGCAATGAATACGCTGACTTGGAGAAGTGTCCAACTTGTGGGGCGAGTAGGTACAAAAAGGATAACAGTGCCACCGATAGTGCTGTTGCCGAACCAAATACATTGGTTGAGCCAGGAAAAAAGATTCCGGCCATGGTGATGTGGTACTTGCCAGTGAAAGATCGCATGAAGCGATTGTTCTCGAACCCCGCCGACGCCGAGTTGATGAGATGGCATCAAGAGGGTCGGAAAACAGATGGTATGATTCGACACCCCGCCGATGCTCGACAATGGAGAAACTTTGATTCGAAGCATCCAGAATTTGCAAATGATCCGAGAAATGTAAGGTTTGCGTTGAGCACGGATGGAATGAATCCGTTTGGTGATCTAAGCAGCTCGCACAGCACTTGGCCTGTTCTGCTCACCATGTATAACCTTCCGACATGGTTATGTCAGAAGCGAAAGTATATTTTGTTGACTATCCTTATACAAGGGCCAAAACAGCCTGGCATCGATCTAGACGTGTTTCTTGAACCTTTGATGGAGGATATGCAAGAAATGTGGGAAGAGGGTGTACGATTGTTTGATGCGTACCGACAGGAGCATTTTACTCTGCGTGCTATCATATTCGTTACTATAAACGATCTACCAGCAAATTTTTCTCTCTCAGGACAGATTAAAGGAAAGACCGGATGTCTTATATGCCTGGACAACACATCGTACATATACCTGACCTCGTCAAAAAAGTTAGTTTACATGCGTCATCGTCGTTTCTTACCACAAAAGCATAGGTATCGTGCGATGGCTACCTTTTTTGACAAAACTGTTGAGGAAGGTACTGCCCCCGAAGCAAAGGATGGTTCCACGGTGTTTAAGCTGACAAAAAACATAAAGGTCGTGTTCGGCAAGGGAAAGACAGCTTTAGGCAAGAGGAAGAAAGAAGTGGTAGAAAACACGCTGCCCTTCAAGAAACATTCAATCTTTTTCAAGTACCTGACGTACTGGAAAGACCTGGAGATTCGCCATGCCATCGATGTCATGCACCTCGAGAAGAACGTGTTCGACAGCACCATCGGGACTTTACTTGACATCCCAAGTAAAACAAAGGATGGGTTGAAGTCACGTAACGACCTGGTCAATTTGGGCATAAGGAAAGATCTCCACCCGATAGAGCTAACGAATGGTAAGATTGAGATTCCACCGGCATGCTACTCAATGTCACCAGAAGAGAAAAAAGCTTTCTGTCAATGTCTTCGTGGATTGAAAGTGCCGACTGGATTCTCATCGAATATCCGGAAACTAGTATCAATGAAAGATTTGTCGATTTCTGGATACAACGCTCACGACTGTCATAAGATGCTTACGGTATTCCTCCCTATCGCTATAAGGGCGGTGAAACCAGTGCACACCAAGGTAGTGATAACAAAGCTGTGCTATTTTTTTAATCGAGTTTCACAGAAAGTTTTTGATCCAGAAGAATTAGGACCCCTTCAGAAATTCGCAGTCGAGACCGCTTGCCAGCTAGAGATGTTTTTTCCTCCATCGTACTGGGACATGATGGAACATCTCATTGTTCACATTGTCCCTCAAATTATTGAACTTGGTCCTCTATACCTACATCAAATGTGGGCGTACGAGCGATACATGGCCGTTCTGAAAGGGTATGTCCGTAATCGTGCTCATCCGGAGGGCTCGATGATAGAGGGTTACACAACTGAGGAGGTTGTCGAGTGTTGCCTAGATTATATGAGCGATGCCAACCCCATTGGGATACCGGTGCCTCGACATGATGGAAGGTTATCTGGGAAGGGTACTGTGGGAAGAAAATGCTTCTACGACAACGATTACAAAGCGGTATCAGATGCACACAGCAGTGTTCTTCAACAACTCGCCATCGTTGCGCCCTACATTGAGCAACACACTTCCGATATCAGAGCATGCAATCCTGGGCGATCCGACGGTTGGGTTTCGAAAGAACAGAAGCGCACGTTTCCCCAGTGGCTGAAGGATCAAAAGCTACCGTGTGGAGAATCAATCGAGGAAAAAACGATAGAAAGACTTGCAGCTGGCCCAACAAGCCTTGTGACCTCATGGCAAGGGTATGATATCGGAGGATATTCTTTTTACACAAACAGCAAAGATAGGAAAAGCTCAGCGCAGAACAGTGGGGTTCGTGTCGTAGCGTTGGACGCAACAGGGCAGAACAAGTCTTACTACGGGATCATACAAGAAATATGGGAACTTGACTACGGTTTAAACATTCAGATCCCTGTTCTCAGATGCCAATGGGTGAAAGACATCATGGTAGATAAATTTGGATTTACTTGTGCCGAACGGAGTAAAATTGGACATAAGGATGATCCATGGGTCCTTGCGGAGCGTGTTGCACAGGTTTTTTATGTGAAGGATCCTTCCGATGAAAAGATGGACATTATTGTATCGGGCAACCAAAACATCATTGGAATTGACAACATTCAAGACGCACGCGATTATAATCAGTATGACGCCATTGAGTTATTCACAGATCTTCCTACGCGAATGAAACGCATTGAGAGTGTCCTCGACGAATCAAAGTTTGCATCCGTGCGGAAGGATGTTAATCCAAAAATAGTGAAACGCTAGTTTCTTTTTTTGTACAATATGTTTTTGCACGCGAATGTATCAAGCTTATGGTGTTACCAGTGAACGTGTGGTTTTATATCGAACTTCTGGTATTTATGTGGATGATTAATATGTTAATTAATTAATATATGAGCAGTTGATATATTAATATGTGATGAATTTATATTGATTGATTTTTTTACATTGATATGTTAGCATGTGCATTCATATTTGTTAGTTTTATAGTTTTACATGGGACAATTAATAAATGGAATAATTAATATATTAATAAATATTTTAGCATTCATATCTTTTTTAGTTTTACAGTTTTAAAATAAGGGCGCCAATTATCCCGTGCGGGCGGCTTAAGGGCCCGCACGAAAATATATCTTTCCGTGCGGGCCTCTAAACCGCCCGCACGGAAATATATCTTTCCGTGCGGGCCGCTTAAACCGCCCGCACGGAAAAGTATCTTTCCGTGCGGGTGGTTTAAGCGGCCCGCACGGAAAGACATATTTCCGTGCGGGCTCTTAAGCCGCCCGCACGGGATAAATGGCGCCTATATATAGTCGCGCGGGATCCCGAAAATTTTCTAAGTCCCCGACGAGTCCAGATCTCTGCCGCCAGGCTGCCGAAATTTTCTAAGCCGCCGTGCGCCGCCGCCCATCTCTCTCTCTCTCGGCGCCCTCCCGTCCGCCGGCCTCAAGCCCGCCGCGCCACCCAGATCTGTGCCGCCCATCTCTCTAGCGCTCTCTCGCCGTCGGCCCCCGCCACGCCACGCATCCCCGCGCGCGCTGCCGCCCACCGACGACGACGCCCACCGACGACGACGCCCCGGCCGCCGACGACGACGCCCACCGACGACGACGCCCACCGACGCCGACGTCCCTCCTCACAAGGTGAGATGAATCGATGTGAATGGAATGGATGTGGGATGGATGAATGGAATGGGTGGATGTGTTTTGATGGATGGATGAATGGAATGGAATGGATGGATGTGTTGGGATGGCACGTCAACTGTTCGACGAAATGCCTACAAGGGATAGATGTGAATTTTTTTGATGAATTTTCGATGTTAGGTTAGATACATATTCAGGACATATTCAATTTAAGCAAGTAGATATATGTAATGGATTAATTAATATATACATTAATATATACATAGATGAATATACATATATATATATATATGTAAGTATGTGTTGTATGTAATGGATTAATTAATATATACATTAAGATGTGATTACATTTATATATGTATATAATTAGGTTTATATATATGGAAATTTTTGTTGTATGTGATGATATGCCTCGATATGTTTAATTACGTGGTGCGTACTAAATTAATTAAGCCATTTCATATATATAAATGCACAAACATATACATGTATTATACATTTAATTATCAATTTAACCAAGTAGATAGTTAAAAAACTGCGTACTAATCGGGTTTAGAATTAATTGTGTTACGACCAACCGTAGATCAAATGTCGAACGAGAAAGCTCCCTCCGATGCACCCAACGTCGAACAAACGCAAGAGGTTTCGAGCGAAGGCACATGGCAGACACCAAGCGATCCGATGTGCCATATCGAAGTTACGCCAGCACCACCGGTTGAAGAAGACCCCGACTACATCCCTATGGAGGAAGCAGTAAGTCGAGTTGTAGTGTTATAAACTAATCCGTCTCCCTCTCGGTCGCGTTTAACTTTTTCTGATGTACGAACAGATGAAAACAAGACGCCAGTCAAAAAGAAAGGCTGCCAAGTCTGCCGTAATAGCCGAAGGCGAGAGGGACACGGCAACGTCCGGTCCGGTAGAAACCGACACCGGAGAAACGTCCGGTCAAAAGAGAAGACGTGCTAAGAGAAGTAAGACCCAAACCCCCAAGGAGACATACTACATCACCTCTTTGAACCAGGATGGGAAGCCAGTAGAGCCCAAGGTAGCAATGACTAAATTCAGCACCACCTGCGGTGTGGTGGCCAGAACCCACGGCCCTTTAAATGTAGATTCCTGGGAGCAGGTGGATGACAACATGAAGAACTTCATGTGGAACGAGTTGCAGAAGTGGCTTGTCTATCTGCCTGGTTTAGAGGCTATGGGAAAAGAATTTGCCCTAAAAACGATGGCGCATCGGTGGAAGCAGTGGAAATCGGACTTGAACACACACTACGTGCAAAAGAACAAGACTCCATTCGCCGACTACGGTGGTATTATGCCCGCCGAATGGGACACCTTCGTGGCAAAGATGACTAGCCCGAAAGGCTTAGCTCGGAGGAAAAAGATGTCCGATCTAGCTAAAAGGAACAAATACCCGCACCGGTTGGGCTCGAGCGGCTACGATGGCCACGTAGAGAAGTGGCGAGCAACTGAAGAGAAGTTTGCCGCCCAAGGCAAGCCCCTGCTTGTAGATTCCCTAAAGGAAAGAAGCAAAAACTGGGTTTGGGCACGGAGCACAGGGCAAGTCACCGATGAGAGAGAGATCCAGTTCGAGGATCCGGATATCGAGCGTGTGACCAGTAGTCTTAAGGACATTGTGGAAAAAGAGAAAACAGGGGAATTCATTGCCAAGAGGGAACATGATCAACTAACACCTGCATTAGGCAACCGTGAACATTCCGGACGAGTAAGGGGCCTATCGTCAAGGACGAGCTGGAAGGAAGGGTTTCCAGAGGAAGCTAAGGGTTACAAGAAACGGGACAGGTACAAACAGAAATTGGAAGAGAGGATAGCAAAACAAGTTGAACAACATTTCTACTCTCTTGTTGCTCAAAATCGTCAAGCCTTCCCGCACTTGTTCCAGCAATCCGAAGAACCCACAGTACAGGTGCCAAGCAGTGTCGGGTCAGTGGACACCGCACCCTATCCAGTAGACAACATAACTGCCCCGACGCCGTGCAGCCTGCTCGTGCCGATAGGAAGGGCCGGGAAGAGAAAGGAGGTGGGTACAGGACTTGCGATACCAGGGCGCCAAATTCAGAACACGCTAATCCCTGAAGAATATGCAAGGGTGCAAGTGGCCAAGGTGTATGCAGAGCATACCAGTTTAGAGATAGATATTCCAACACCGGAAGGGATACAATTGCTTGGGGATGCGGTGAATCAGTTTATACTATGGCATCGACGAGATATCCTGCTGGTCGGTCCATCGCCTTCAACCCCACGCCCGCCGGCTCCAGAGATTGCTACTGCGCCTACACCACCTTCTCCACCAGGGCAAGATTCGCCAACTAATCGGCCTGCCTCCCCACCTCCCTCCTCCCCTAATCCTTTAGGTCCAGGTTCACCACATCTATCAGCCCCTGAAGTCCACGCAGAACAACCTCCTCCGACACCACAGTCTGCATTGGCGCTACCTGAAAGGCCTCTTATGAGAAGCGCAAGTCTTCCAAGTCCGACCAAGCTTGAACCTCGTCGGTTTATCCCGACAATGATTAGGTCAACTTATGATAAGGAAAAAATGGCCGTATACGAGGAAAGGTTAGTATTCCAGGCTTTCAGGGGGAGAGCGTCAACTGACAAGAAGCAGGATGAAACTCCACAGTTGTCGGATTCACAAAAATCGGTGAAAAATCAAATGGAGGACCTGCAAAACTGGACTTCCGACGAAGTGCCAACAAAGTACGTGCACAGGAAGCCGTTCCTGCCCCCGAAGCTCATGGAAGGCCTGCCTTGGGAAATGAGGCTGATGCATGACTAGTATCTGAAGGCATCTAAAAAGGGCCTCGGCATGATTACTGTGAAGGTTCCGGATAACGCTTTCACCAGTGGGCCAAATGGGATGCTGGTAATCGATTTCAACGACCTTCACGCATTATTCAAGCTGGACAAAATGGATATAAATCTCGTTGCTGCATTTTGCCTGTAAGTCATTCGTAATTACTGTCATATATTAATTCACTTGCTAACTAACTTATGATAAATTACCCGCTTTATTACTTAGGATGCAATTCCACGCTGCTGAAAAGGCCAACCATCCAGTAGGATACATCAACCCAACAAGGGTTTGCTGGACAAAACACACGGTGAATATTCGTGCAGATTTCGCTGAGCTCAAAGGTAAAACGACGTCCGAGAAAAAAGAGGTCGTCGAAAAAATGCACAAGAAAAAGATGGTCAGCGTAGCACTGTACTTGGGCAGAGCGATGGTCGCGCACAAAGACAAAACTGTCCTCTTCGTCCCTTACGCGCTGCGGTACGTATGATTCTTCCGTAGTACTTATGTTTTAGTACGATATCACATACAACTAACATATCTTCTTTGCAGCGATCACTACATACTTTTTCTGGTATATCCACGGGACCACCTGGCCGTAGTGCTGGATCCGGCGCACTATGGCGAGGAAACATTTACAGAGTTTCTCGTTATATTAAATTTGTAAGTCCTGTTATGCACCATTTACTAAATATTGGCTGTTGTACTCTCGAAGACACATAATTGACTCAAACAATTATTTTGTCTTTATAGAGCACACAAATATTATATAGAGCACGGTGGACCAATCAATAATCCACAAAAGAAGAAACTTCTCGTGAAGACAAGATGGCCGGTAATTACATGTCTCTTGTTCCGACATTTATTACATATACTTGTTTCACTCAAAATATTGATGTATACAATTTTTTTCAACATAGTGTTTTAAACAACCACCACAGACTAATTTATGTGGATACTACGTATGCGAGATGCTTAGACTCAACGAGAGATACACTACAAAGTTTGAAGAAGTAAGTCGAGAGAAAATATCTTTTCACACATTATAAGATCTTGTATAACTTTTCTAACTATAACAATGTGTATTCCTTCTAAAACAGATCCCGTCCGTTCCAGTTGTAGCGAACCGGTTCGACGATTGAACCATACTAAACTTGTGTGCAGATATTTGCCGCTTCATCCGCCACGATGTCTGCAACCATTTGGGCGATTTCTACGAGCCGAAGAGCCAGCTTGCGACGGAGGATACCTTCAAACGACTTAGAGAGTGGGAAAAAGAACATATGTATAGTAGCTAGTACAAATATTTCTAATTAAGGATATATTTTATGTGGTTTTTTAAACTTCTGTAAATTGCGAGACGCAATGATACGTATATACATATGTGATGCATGCGTACAATTTAATATCTTAATTCCATGAAAAAATAATTAATTATGTTCAATTTTTAATACGTGCGATGTGTATGTATACTATTACTGAGAGAGATGGAGAGAGAGGAGAGAGGGAGAGATAAGGTAATATATTCACATAAAATAATAAACCAACATATAAAATAATATTTTATATGCACATAAAATAATGGGCAGATCGCTTATCCCGTGCGGTCGCGTTAAGTGGACCGCACAGGATAAGCGATCCACCCATTATTTTATGTGCATATAAAATATTATTTTATATGTTGGTTTATTATCCCGTGCGGTCCACTTAACGCGACCGCACGGGAAGATCGCTTATCCCGTGCGGGCCACTTAAGCCGCCCGCACGGGATAAGCGATCTTCCCGAGCGGTTGGGCCGCCCGCACGCGAAAATGGTCTTTTCCCATACCTTCTCGTGCGCGCGGGCAGGCCTTCCGCACGGAAAGGTGCCTTTCGGCCCGCACGGAAAGGTTGTTTCTGTAGTAGTGACATATATAGAAGTATGCCAACGTGCTCCGCTTATTATGCCACCATAGAGGTAGATGTTTGTTGTTTTGAACTTATGTTCATATAAAACACATATATATGTAGTATATATATGGCTCCATCATTTGCTTTATACAAAATCAGTCGCTGCCAAAATTTAAATTTTAAAGTTTAATTTTGAAGTTGATTTTAAAGTTTTTCATTGAAATTTATTTTTTAGCATTTGCTTTTAAGTCATTAAAAACAAATATATAAAACGTTTATCTATAAATTGTAATTATTTTGCTAACATGCTGCATACGATAACTCGAGTTTGTTCGCATAAATGGTTGTATTAATTATAGTACAAAAGAACTCTGCTACTCATGCTTTTGACAAGTACTATGGGTGTGTTTGGTTGCCCGAATGTCCATAGCCTGGCTCATATCCCTCATCCAGGCTGCCCTCAGCTTGCTTAGAGTAATGCGATTGGTCTTGTTTGGTTACCTGTATCAGTTTATCCTGGATGATTTCAGAAGTTGTTTGGTTGGATGTATGAACTAATATTGTTTCACAAATCATCGAGCGGCCGAGATCGAGATCTCGTTGATCCCCCATACCTCGGCCTCGTCGACGCGCTTCCAGCTCCTGGGCTTGTCGTCGTCGAAATCCCCATCGTCCCTCGACGCGGCCTGCCATGCCCTGGCACGCCCGCCACCGCGGGGATGCGGGAGGGGGCGCTATCCTCATTTCCGGAGGAAATGGACAGATTGACCTCGGAGTCGTCGTTGTCGTCGCCGCCGCCGCTGCCGCGGCTAGGCTGCCGCGCCTTGGTGGGCCCCCTTCGCCACGGCCGCCGCGGGAGGAGGGCGCGGGGGACGGACGAGGTTGACGACGGGCTTGCCGGCCCCCGCGGGGCGTTGGTGGCTGAGGTCTCGCGCCGCCTGCTCCTACAGCGCCATCTAGAGGAGCTCGTCCTCGTCGACGTTGCTGCCGCTTGCCATGTCCGGAGTTCCGGACCGGGCATGCCTGGATCTAGACGACGAGGGAGGAGAGTGAGGAGAGGAGAGAGAGAGACGACGAGGAGAGAGAGATTTTACTACGGACTTTTGGGGGGGCGCGGGACGCAATGAGGAGCACGCGCTCGGCCTGGTTGAGTAGTGAAGCCCAAATCGGGCGTTTCTTCGAAGCCTGGCTGGCGACCGCTTTTTGCACGCGTTGGACCTGGCTGGGAGGTCCATGCAAACAACCAAACAAAGTAAATTTGCATTTACAGATGGGGGTGAAGCCTGATGCAGGCAACCAAATAGACCCTATATGAATGCACAGTTCCATCGTGTTAGAGAAAAACAAAAACAGACTGCAAGCACGAGTGGAGAGGAAGAAAAGAGAGGAAACCGAGTGGTCAATGTGACTGGAAAGCAATTTCTAATCCTTCCCCTTCCTCCTCTTCCTTCTCTCTTTACCGTTTACATTGAGCAGCAGCTGCAGCGACCAGCCAACACAACAGCTGGCTCTGGCGCAGCCCGCAGTGTCTACTCCACAGGTCTACAGGCAAGAAAGGCTACTATACATGCAATAAAGGCTTGAGAGAGTACCAGAGAAGCAAATGGAAGGGCACACAAAACCCTCTCCTCGGTATCTGCTCCTGCCTGCAATTTCTTCACTTTAGGACCCTGCTGTGCTGGCCTGCCGAGCCATTCAGATTCAATGTGTTTGCCCAATCAAATGAAAAGTTGAAACAAACAAAAAAACCCTGAACCTTCTTATTTGATTAATTACTAAGTAAGAGTATATATTTATTTGGGATAATTGTTCATTTGACCTGTTTTAAAACTTAACTACTAATATAATACTATCACTTTTTCAAGTTTGCTAATTTCGCTTCACTTTTCAAAATCGGAGCTGTTGTTTGACCATGTCTTCATTGCACCGTTAGGGTTTTATTTAAAAAAAATATGTAAGCTGAACTGACCAAAATGCCCCTAAGTACACAACATCTATCCCAAATTTTCTTCTCATTCTCACTCCCCACCCTATCCATTTCAGGAGGACGGTGCGGAGGGAGGTGTGTAGCGGACGGTGGCCAAGGCAGAGGAAGTGACAGTGCGGTGAGAATGGCGGCAGCACGCGGAGGGAGCAAGGGCGACGGTGGCATGCAGAAGCGTGGGAAGGGTTGCTGACTGGCCGTCAACCAATCGTGTGATGAGCCGGGATAACGGCGGCGGGCAAATCCCTTCTAGCAGCGCAATGAAATCAAGCCATCAAGGGGCACGATGACAGTGATGGCGCGACGATGGCGACGACGTGACGAAGATGGCTATGACACGATGGATGGGCTCCCGCATCAAGCTTGACATCCATCTCCGATGTCTTCCGTCCAAATCTGGCCAGGCCCTCGTTACGCGTAGGCAGGGCAGCCGAGCAAGGAGGGTGCAGTCGTATCTCCTAGCTTCATGCAGGCAGACGATGCGGCGACAATGGGGCTCTCCAGGCCCGTTGGAAAGCCAGCTCTGACACTCTTGGCACATGCTGGTGTGGTGGCAATGGTGTGAGGAAGCCTTGGGCGAGGAGGAGTGACATCTGGGCAGCGAGCAAGGAAACTGTCATATGGCCCGATAGATTTGGCAAGCATCCTCCTTGGAGCTATATATTTGTTTTTCTTCACTTTGTTCAATTTGGGATGGAAAAGAATAACATAAATATGCTACCAAAATTTTGCAATAATTCGGTTTGATTTTTGTCAATTTGAAGTCAAAATTATCAAAATGAAGCCAAATCTATCAAACTTATCTTAAATTTGTGAGAGCTATGCCAAATTCATTACAAATATATCAAAAAGTCTTGAATGAACAAAAAAGCTTTTATACAATAGGATCAAATGAGAAAGGGGAAAGGCACATTTGCCCATTAGTTAATACTATTATCTTGCTTTCACGTAATAGGGTTAGCCTAGAACTCCGATTTTGAAAACAGGCTTAAATAAGCAAACTTTAAAAAGTAAGGTCAGATTAGTAGTTATTTTTTAAATCAGGGTCAAATGGGCAATTGCTCCTATTTATTTATACCAGTTTTGGTCAAGAAAGTGATATTGAAATCAATCTTGAGTCCATCTTTTAAAGAACTTTGGGGTCAAGCCTGATGTACATCGTGCAAATCTAGAAACTACCGTGCTAAAAATAGACGTATGAGATTTATCCATGTCAATATTAGTAAAACTTTTACTCCTAAATTTAATCATAAGTAAAAATTTTACTCATGGTGATGTGGATAAATCTCAGGCGTCTATTTCTTTATCATGCTGTAAATACTAAATATTTTTCACGTCTAATAGAGATGAAGAACAGTAGTAATGGAGATGAACCAATCAGTAGATAGTACTAGTAGAATTGTGACGAGTAACAGGATAGACTGTTTGGGATTGGCATCAGATTTGGTTAGCCCGCCAGTGTATAGGTTGGTTTCCCTTGGTACTTATTTTTACTGCAGATAAAGAACTTGTAGGACCCTCTTCCTTAACGGCAGGAAGCAGGCCAGCAGCAAAGGCTTTGCCACCTCTGCCTGCCTTGCCATGCTTCTAACATTGCGATTTATTTTTGTAAAAAATATTTACATCTACATTGCCTAAATAAATATTTTAAACTATTTATTAACTTTATAATACATAATATTTAATTTATCATCTACTAGTATTATGTTCCGTTGCTACGAAATTTTAGGAACAATGTGGCCAACACGCAAGATCATGGTTTCGCCCTATTGTGGACCTTGGGTTCTTTTTCCCTAGCCTTGTTGGGGAGTGCTTCATTTTTTTTTTCTGTAGTAAGTGCTTAACGCAATGCAAACGAGCTCACAGATTTAAAAGCTCCATACATAATTGAGGTAACTATAAATCATAAGAGAATCATAATTGAGGTTTGAGATATAAAATAGTTGCTTCTCACTTTATCTGCAGGTTAGGCTCTACATAAGTTAATACAGAAAAAAGTCTCCATAAGATGTCTCTACTTTCTCATCTCACAAGTACAAATGATCTTGTTTGGTTTCTAGCTTTTGAAGCCGATTCCATGATATCAAACTGACCACTTTCTTTTGTGAGGGACTTATATACTACTAGTATTGGTAGTGCGCTAGATGGCCCGGCCTTGCAGTGTCCCGGCCGGAACAGATGAAGTAGAGCGTCACCTTATCGCGCGCACCCGCTCCGCATCTTCCTGACACCCTTCGGCGTCGTACGTGTAGCTTTGCGTCACGTGTGCTGATTTTCCTGTAGCCGTCATTTGCCGCTTAATTGGCGAGGCGTGTGTAATCCCTGGCTTGCACAGTTGGGCCGTGTAAACGCTATGTTGCACGCAGTTCGTTATATAAGCTCAACACACAAAAATATCATATCATCATTCACTAACAACTATTATATTTTAAACCTATAACAAGCATGCTATATTATCTAATAATTTATTAAATTTTAAAGCTTTAAAATACAAACATTTAGATCATTGTTTCACATAATTCACCTAGTTTCTCAATATATACCCTTCATCATCTTTAAAGATATACTATATAGTTTATTCTCACTTGGTTAATGTTATTTTTCTCTCTGTTTCATTAAGCCATATCACTTCAATTATTTCTAACTCTAAGATGATTAACCTATGGTCCAAATTATCTTTCTCCTTTTTTTCATAAAAACCATATTACCTTATTTTATATTTGAATCATTATTTTATATACTATTTAAATTATCATAAATCACATCAACTTATATAAGTTTATGTCGTCTAATTATCTTACACATTTGACGGAGCGTGAAACTCCTCACCGGGAGACCGTGCAGGTCCCCCTTTGCCGGTTCAGCCGGGGGCGCAAGGTGAGATTCTTAGCCCCTGATCTGAGGGATCTCAGCGAGAAAGAACACGTGGACACATGCGGTTTAGACAGGTTCGGGCCACTAAGAAGCGTAATACCCTACTCCTGTGTTCTGGTAGATCTGGGAGTGTGAAAGAATCCAGAGAGAGTCCAGCCACTAAAGCGAGTCGGCCAGAGTCTGATCGAGTCTCCCCCTCTTTCTTAGGCCTGGGCCTCCTTTTATATGGCAAGGGACTACCACATGGGCCACGAGCTGTCTAAGAAAGAAAACAAACTTTTACAATTAGGGCTATCCTACTGCCAGAAGCAGCCTCTGACAGACGCCGCAGCACGCCTCTCTCCGCCAGCCGACCCATCCGGGGGACGCCCGTTTCAACCCTCGTTAAATGGCGGGCGACTTCCTCATCTCGCCAGCGCCGGAATCTGGAATGCATCTGACCGGGACTGACGTACCAACTCCGGGAGTTAGCACGCCAGCTCCGGCTAAGAGAGGAGAGACAGAGGGCTCTCATCATTCTGACGGGATGGGGCGAGGCGTGCTGTAGACCGTCTGGCGCCACCTAACCCGTGATCTGACCGGTCTATGATCGGTCACTCGCCGTGACCGATCACAGACTGGATAGGCATGCGCCACGCCGCATTAAATGCGACGTAGTGCGTTCGTCTGAACCGCCATAAATGCGGTTAGGTGAGCTCTGCCACGCTCACCTAACCTGCACACGTGGCACCAAAACCACAAGGGGTCGGGGCGCCCCAGCCCTCGGGGCAGAATCGGGAGCGGCCCGACCCCGGGGGGAGACCGAGAGGGCAGCCGCCACGTCACCCTCGGGCCCGACCCCTCCGGGGGAACAGGCCACGTGGATCACTGTGGCCGCCCTTCCCTTTGGTCTCGACACCCCCGGTCCCATGTCACCGACAACATTATTTCTATTTATTATCATACTAAACTCCCGTAGCAACATAAGAGGTTTCACCTAGTATATATAGACCTTCGAGTAAGAGGCTGGGGAAATGAAGAATAGACAAAATCAAACTAATCTCTCTTGCTCTCACCAACCCTGCTCTCTCTCACCTACCCTGTTCATCTCTGATACTTTTCCCTAAACTTCAATCGGATCCCCAAATCGATCCCTTTGCTGGGCGTGACACCGATGATTGGTCATGGTTCGTGACACTATGGTATGCCGTCGAGTCCACGGATGCTATGTCGTGCACCACCGTGTTGTACCTAAACTTGATGGGAGATTTTTCTCTGGGATTTGGGTCTCAATTGATAGGAAAGAGGCTTGGGGCACGACCGCGACAACTAATTAATCGCAGATGATTCGGCCTCCACCTCCACCTCTTTCCCGGCCGCCATTTGTCGGATCTGGAGGAGAAGAAGGGGGAAGGACAGATGGAGAGGAGGGAGGGCCACCGAGAGAGAGGGGGCCAGCGAGCCTCGTTCTTCACCTCCACCTCCTTCTCGGTCATTGGTCGCCAACTCATCCTCCACGCCGACCTTCTCCACCGCCGCCGCCATCACCGGATCTGGAGGAGGAGAAGGGAAGAGGCGGACGGAGAGGAGAGATGACCACCGGGAGAGAGAGGGGGCCGGCGAGCCTCCTTCACCACCACTGCCGCCAACGTCGCCGCCGCCGTATCTGGAGGAGGAGAAGAAGGGAGGCGGAGGGGGCGGTGGAAAGGAGGACGAAGAGCCACTGGGAGAGAGGGGGCCGGCGAGCCTCCTCCACCACCGTCGCCGCCATTGTCGATGCCGCCGTTGGATCTGGAGAAGGAGAAGGGGGAGGCAGAGGAGGCTGGTGGAGAGGAGAAGGATGGAGAGGGGAGTGAGAGAGAGAGAGAAAGAGAAAGAGGAGGGCGCTGTGGATAATGAAGTGGTGGGGCACTATGGCTCGGTTTGGCTCAGTTCGGACACCTATAGTTTATTATAGGTATTGGTTTTTTTAAAAAAAATAGTACCAATATTATAGGTGTTAATTTTTATCTAAAACCGACACCAATATTATAGGTCCCAGTTTTTTAAAAAACCAAAACCTATACCATAGGTGTCAGTTTTTATTTAGACTTTTTCTCATTTAGAGATGGATAATAGGTGCCGATTTTAAATAAACTGGCACCTATGAACCGGTACCTATGAGGTGTTTTGCAGTAGTGTGATGACGCAACGAAGCAGGTTGGGGTCTATACTCGTTGTCGTCGTCTCCATTCCTACACGCAACACAAGCAAACGTACCATCAATCAACCACCCACGTATATTGAACACATACACACATGTAGATCTAGAGAGAGAGAGGGAAATAGAGGTGCTGTTTGGATCCAGGGACTTATTTTTAGTCCATGTCACATCAGATGTTTGAATACTAATTAAAAGTATTAAACATAGACCAATAATAAAACTAATTGCATAAATGAGTGCTATTTTGCGAGACGAATCTAATGAGCCTAATTAATACATAATTAGCACATGTTTACTGTAGCATCACATCGGCTAATCATGGATTAATTAGGCTCATTAGATTCGTCTCGCAAAAAAGTCTAAGGTTATGAATGGGTTTTATTTTTAGTTTACGTTTAATGCTTCTAATTAGTGTACAAACATCTGATGTGACAGGGACTTAAAAAAAGTCCCTGGAAACAAACAAACAGGGCCAGAGTTGGTGAGATCGATCAAGAATGATGAAGGCAGACGTACCTCGGATGGAGGAGGAGGAGGAGGATCCTTTGGCCATGGCGGTCGTCAGCATCGGCGCAGAGGCCAAGGAAGTCGAGCTCGCTGGGCGCTCTCGTCGACGTGGCCGGCCAGCCAGCCACAGCGGCGAGCAAGCAAGCTAGCTAGCTAGAGTACTCAGCACAGCATGGTTGCAGCTAAATAATGTGATTTTTCTTTGGGATTTGGGTTTCAATTTGACGCGGACTCACATTAAGGTGAATGGGGGCCGGCTGTGAGGGCCAGCACCGAGGTCGTCGCCTCTGCCCTCTTTGTCACGATCGCCGGTGTGCACGGACACGATGATCGTCACTGCTTGCCCTGCTGGACCCGTTGATCGTTGCTCGGCTGCTCGCCCCATCGCGCACCACCTATATGCAACGTTTGTCATGATGCAATCATGCAATACGATCGATCTGTTTATTGAATCCTTGTCCGTAGCCCGGACCGATCAGGACGCCAATCTTCGGATGCATAGACATGCAGAAGTTTTCTTTTGCTGCAAGGAAAGAGATCGGAGACGGATCAAAGGGAGAGAAGACTGTATGTCCTAACTCCTAAGTACGATATGAAACTTTGCACCAGCTCTAGAACCCATAATTTGCCTCTTCTTGAGAACCTGTGACTTGCTTCTTCTTCAGAGCCGTTCTAGCCTAGTAAGCACTACACTGGTACTTATAGTACTCCGTTAGCCTCAAAATATTTTCATCCATTTTTTTAAATTCGTAGTATGAGATATGACACATTTTTTTATTTAAATTCGTATTATTAGAATGTGTCACATCTTATAATATGTTACACTATCAGAAAACTATTTTCATCCCTTCAGAGGATCTACCCTTGTTTCATTAAAACCATTCATATGGTTATGAAAAATTCTTAAAACGGTTGACAACACTCATACAATATATATATATATATATATATATATATATATATATATATATATATATATATATATATATATATATATATATATATATATATATATATATATATACCAATTCACAAAATCTTATGTCAAAACTCAACTCACATATTGAGATATAAAAAATACGAATTCAACATATGAATAGTAGCGTATTGTTCACACTTGAATTTGTCTTTTTCGTCTCTCAATATGTAAGAATTTTAAATTGATTTTTTGTGAACCGAAAGATGTCACTATACACTATATTGTCAATTTTTTAAAATTTTTCACAACTATTTATATTGAATTTGAAAAAAAAGATACACAAGGGACATCCCAAAAAGTTAGAAGGCTGTCATGATGATTTTTGGTGACAACGTACTGTCACAATATGCCCCTCATGCTGGATTGGTCACAAAATCTAATATTCCGTGACTGCATGTTGTCACGAGTCATTTGGGGACTGTTTAGCAGTCACGAAAAGACTATTCTACCATTTTTTTAGTTTTGGTTATTTTCCTAACAGTGATTTGTTAACTCAATTGCAGTCACGGAACATGACTTCTCTGACTGATTTAGGTTGTTAGGAAATATCTTTGATGACTGGGTAGCCATCACAAGACAATATTTCAAAACTGCATATAATATTAATTAGTATGGCAATTTTAAACCATAACTATAACAGATGCGAGAAAGTGAGTCTATAGGCATGACAATGCAAAATCACGCGCATCCACATTCAAATTTCACGAGAAAAAACATAGATCACAATTAAACATCCATAATTACGTTTACATAATTCAATGTGTAACACAGTACATAGCAGTACATAGCAATTCATAGCAATACTCTCCTCGAGTCTACAGTACTCTCTTATGAACAAATTTATGGCAGTTCACCAATTCATATAATTTGAACTGTTAGGTCCAATATATGTCATAGACTAGACTACTAAAGGGAAGCAGTCCTTCATTAGCCAGCACCACTTCAAAGGGAAAAAATGTCATCTATGCTTTCTCATTGCACCATTCAATAATTATCTGCAAAAATTGATATCATATATTAAAGAATTAGCTATCACAAGGTAAAGCAAAACAATTTAATGTAGAACAAGAGAAGGTCTATTCAATTTGAACTATAGTTTTGCACCGGACAAAATTAATTAATTTTGAAACGGAGGTAGTATGTCTATATACACGTTCGCACCTAATTTTTCGAATTTGCAGAACTGGTGTGGCAGGTCCGCACCAGATTTGCTTGCTCGTATGAAAACCTAGCTGGTCCAAAACGTTTTCTCCTGAAATAAGTTCACTTGTCGTTCCTCAACTTTACGTCAAGTGTCAAGTTTGTTTGATATTCTTAAACCCTAATACCAGAAATCTTCACCCTAAACTATACAAAATCATGTAATTTAGGTCTCATAGTAGTATAGATACCTGGTCTCGCTGACGTGTCATCCTAGTCAGCAAAAAAAATAAAAAAATATGGGGCCCACATGTTAGCCTCTTCTTTCTTCTCTTTTCTTCCCCACACGTCGATGTGCTCCGTGAGCTCGGGCATTACCTCCAGGACGGCTACGGCATGCGTCGCGACCCTGCCGAGGGCCGCCGCTTCCTCGTCGCCATCAGCGACTGCCCGCTCCTCTCTGACTTTGGGTGGAGCCGCCTGGAGGCAAAGCCCCACCCGACCAACCTCTTCATGGCCGACTAGTGGGCGTCCCGCGGCATGCAAGCGACGACCAAGAAACCTGGCCTCGAGGCGCTAGCAGCAGCAGATGACAGCGACGGCGGTGGTGAGCTCCGCCTTTGCTCCCACGTGCGGTAGAGTCGACGGCAGATGGGGAATGGGAGAGGCGGCTGGCGAGCCAATGGTGCCGGGGGCGGAGGATTATGGGCCTTACTACTATGGCGGCGGCTGGCGTGGCAATGGCGGTGAGCCTTACTACTACGCAATGGCTGGCGTGGCGATGGCGGCGGGCTGTCGCACGGGCTACTGCTGTTGGCGGTGGTGCTGGCGCTAGTGGTCGCGGGGCCACGGCTGCTTGGCGTCGCCTATGTCTCCGCTTGCGCCTCCGCCGCTCCCGAGAGCGAGGGCGGCTGGATCAGCGCACTGGTGGCGCCCGCTCCCTTAGCCGCCGCCGCTCCCGAGGATAGGGGCGCCGGATCCGTCGGCCCTCGAGGCCACCTCCGTCTCTGCCTCCACCTCTACTTCAGCCATCTCCGCTAAGCCCGCCATCGCCACTCTCGAGGGTGGGGGCGTCGGATCCACGCACCGCCCTCTCCCAGGCCCGCCGGCTGCCTCTCCCCTCCCCCATCTCCTGCCATTCACCTCTCCCACCCTCTCCAACCGGCCGCGTCTAGGCTTAGGAAAAAAATAGAAGAAAGAAGGACAATTTACATGCAGGCCCCCATATACTTTTTTATTTTTTTCGTCTAGGATGTCACGTCAGCGAAACTAAGCAACTGTACTGCTATGAGACCTAAATTGCATGATTTTGTATAGTTTAGGGGTGAAGATTTCTGATATTAGAGATAAAAGATATCAAACAAACTTGATGTAAAATTGAGGGACGAGAGATGAACTTATTCCCTCTTGGATGACTTCATGTCCATGAGTAGTACTAGCTGGCTCGACCAGGCTGATGGGTCCGGTTTCTTTATTGTTTTTTTAACGGGCAGAAGTGCTGCTGAAGTGCCGCCCGTTTGATGCTTTGGGTTGGGTACTTGGTGCCTCCCAGCAGAATTCTCTTGACCGACTATTGTGCACCTCCATTTTGTCTGCGCTCCTCCAGAAGCACACTTTCGCTCAGAGTTTTGCCAAAGGACTGGTAAAATGTCAAAACTTCAGGCATAGTGGTGACCTTTTACTGCAGGTGAAAATTTCTAGGGACCCCTTTAGCAGGGCAGCAAGCAGGACAGAAGAAACCGGCGGAGAGAATCAGCAAAGAGAGATACTAGCTGTGATTATACTACTAATCCTAGTAGTACAGTCCGAAACTCCTCAGCATCGTTTGCCAAAATTTAAATTTTAAAATTTAATTTTAGAATTAATTTTAGTATATGATTTTAGTATATTTTTAACGTTATTTTTATCATTGACATTTAACTCGTTAAGATTGTATATATGATATTTTTATTTATTATTTTTTAATAAGCTGTTTTGGCTTATAAACAACTCATGATCAATAACAAGGCCCACATGAGTAACACTGCTCTAAATTTTATGGGCTCCTTTGGAACAAAGGAAAAAAATTCAAAAGATTTAAATCATGTAGGAAAAATTCATATATAGCCATTTGGAACAAAAGAATGTGTCTCTGCAATTCTTTTAAAATTCTTATGGAATGGCATATTTCATAAGGATTTTGAAGGATGCTAAGCTCTTGAAATTTTTTATGTGTGTTTACCTCTCTCTTCTAAATCTTGTGTTTTTTCTCTCCTCCATCCAAACGGTTTCCTATGTAGTTTTTTGTTTATGTTTTTTATTTTTTAGGAATTAAGGTGCGAGATATACGAAACCTGCATTTTTCTCATTTCTAAGTCTTGAGAACACTGTGCTTTAAAGGAGGCCTCAATGCTTGAAGCTACACATCCGGTTACATAGCTCTGCAGCACGCCTCAATAACCATTTGGAAATCATTGAATCACAGTGGAAGGCACCGAGCTGGTCCACAGTTGCAGGCGAATCCTAGCTGCGCCGCCCTTTTGTCGCATTGCCTGCGCTGTGCTACTCCTGAAGTTTAAAGCTTACTGTGCTGGTTCACAGTAGGTGCCTCAGTGCATGCATCTCAGGTTCACAATAACGATACCCAATCAAAATCCGCTCGCTATGCTATCATCGGGTTTCCGTTAATAAATCGATTGAATCCGTTGATGAATCGATAAAAAATGATGAAATCTGTATAAATTTTATCGAAAAAATAAAATTCAGTTTGATTTTTCTTAACTTGATAAAAAAACGAGAGGTTTGTGTTTTCGATCCAATCTAAAAAATCCGACTTATGTGAAATCCGAACCAAATTCCACTGAGATTACGAACCCTGCATACATCTATTATAATACTCCAGACCATGCACCAAACTACTACATAATATTTACTGTTCTCGTAAACTACTCGTTCCGTATCCTATTATTATGTGCTTTGACTTTTTTAGTTAAACTTATTTATAAAAAATATAATAATATTTTTAACACCAAACAAATATATTATTCAAATATATTTAACGTTATCTTTAATGAAACTTATTTAGTGTTATAAGAATTACAACATTTCATATAATATGAAAATACTATTCTTGGTGAGGTGTACTATTTGGATTTTCGCTTACTACTAGTAAGAGAAAAAATAAATCTTATAATTAAATTTTTGAGTTGATTTTGTTATTTTTATGATAGTTTATCTTTTAAACATTTGCATAAAAAAATTACTATAAATTATTTTTTATTGCTGAAAACTAATGGGATGTTAGAAATAATCTTGTCATTATTACTATGCATGTTTATTTTGTTCTTTTGCACGTAGAAAGTTGGTTGTATAGGTCCCTGCATTGTAGCAGTGTGTGGCACCAGAAGAAGAACACGGCAATACGTGTGATACGTACAAGTACAGAGACTTGGCCGGAGTACGCGTCGGGTCGTGCGAAGCGGCCGAAGAGTGGCGCCAATATCTGCGACGTGCACAATGAAGCATGGTCATGGGGCTAAGTTAGTGATTTGTGGCTGCATGTGCATGCAAGCACGTTTAGAGTTTGTTAGCTTACATGAAAGTTAGTTAGCATTTTACACGGTCAGCTTTCCTATCTGGTAGGATCGTGTGCATGCATGAGTTTAGTGGAGCAAATAATTCGGTATTCGTGTGAGTGCGTTGCCGTTGTATAAATATGTACCTGCATCTTTGGCTTAAGTCAAGTAGAGAAGGAAAGAAAAAGGACGTGAGCAGTGATAGCTGCGTCGCCAAATATTGCCTCTCCTGTGTCTTTGTTTTTTGTGTGTGTCTGTCGACGAAAGCTCAAGAGTTTGTGCTAGTGATTAGCACTAGAGTGAGAGGAGAGATTCCTAACATGGGACGCGTGTGCCTGGTTGCCAGAAGAATTCTCTTGACCACCCACCATGAGGCATGAGCATCTCCCTCTTTAATTTGTCTGCAGGTACGGTCGTAGGGATCGTACAGCCACTTTTGCACAGTGTGGTGGTAGGGAACATAAATGCTGTTGAACAGATTGACGCAGCATACGCATACGGTACCACACCACGTCGTCTTAGACATCCACGCCGGTCGCCGGAGAGTTGGGGTCAGCTCAAAGTGGTGGCGTCATATTCCTTGTTCGATTGTGCTGGTTGTTGTGCCCGGTTGCCGGCTTTCAAGGAGGAAGAGAAGAACGAAAGAGCCTACTACAGTATAGGGGAATCCAATGATGCTGCCATACTGTTCGATTAATAAACCTCTGCCACATTGTTTCAGTTCTATAAGTACTCCTTACCTAGAGAAATTTTATTATTCTTAAAAACCAATATTTTATATTAAAAATTATAGTATCTCGAGATATTCAGTATCTAGAGGTATCATATTTTTATAGTAAAAAATACAGTACCTTTTGGTAACTTCTCAAGGATGATAAAATTGTCCCCTTATTAAACATCGGAAATTTGTTTTTCTGTTAGCACATGAAGATTTTGTTAGTGATGATTTTCTGTTTTCAACAATGGTATTTTTTTTCCGGTGAAAACAGAAAATATTATGCAGTTCAGGCGATGATTTTTTTTTTGTACCTTTATGTCATGCAGCTCTTTTGCCCATCCTCTTTTTTGTGCTTGGGCGATGCCTATCTGTCCGTTTCATGCTCTTGCGGAAAATGTTGCTCTTTTTGTGGGCTGGTCAGATTGCGTGCTTTGAGTTTATACCTAGTCATTCTTATTCAGGGGTTCATTTACTGTTCATTTCAGATGTCACTCTTTAAGTTACTCCCTCCATCCAAAAGTGTGAAATGTATTTTTTTATGAAGACCAAAAATAATTAACTCATCAACCATATAACAAAACCTATAAATTATACACTATGCAATCAATAAATAAGTACTAATACACTATGCAATCAATAAATAAGTACTAAGATATATAGTTTCTTTGGTTCAGGCTAACAATTTAATTTAACACACTTACAATTAGCACTTAGACTTTTGAAAAACCAAAAAATTAGACTTTTAGATGGAAGGAGTATATTGTAAATCCACTAAATAAATGTAACCCACTAAAATACATTAATTGCTATAAAGAAGCTCCCACAATTAGCCACGTCATCAAGACTATATAGCCATTGGATCTGCATGTTCTTGAGAAATCAACCATTAGATCTTGGTTCCTCCACGACTGGTACACATATCAAGCCCATACTTACAAACGGGTCCATCCGGACTTTCACCCTACCTTGACCCATCCATCTCACTAGTTACATTTCCCGCACCCATCAGGGCCATCTGCCCATCTTTTCCGCCTCTCCATCTTCCCATGGCAGCAACGCCTATATATGATCATGACCTTAACTCATCAGACCCTTCGAAGGTAACGGTGTCATTGTAGTTTATTCACTTTAACTCAGTCGATCCTGTAGTGCTTGCCCCCTCACTCCCAATTCGGTTGCGGCAACCAGCGTTATTGGCTTCTATTTTCTTTGTCAAAAAAACTCAACCTAAGTTTGAATAATAAATTTAGACATCTTTTTATAATAAATTTAGATATCTTTTTATCCCGATTCATTATAAGATTGCATCACATTCAATCTAAGGTTGGATTGTTTCGAGACGAAGTGAGTACAACACTAATCGATCTTTTTATGGTATGTTATATTTTATCATATATAATTATTCTATACGTCTCTTCTCTCATAGATCAAACCCACCTTCCCCTCTCTTCTCAAGACTCAAAACCCATCTTTTAACTTAGTCAAAGACCGGTCAAAGCATATCCTCGCCAGTCAAACCCCGGTCAAATCCACCTGAGACTTCCCCCACCACCCATCTTCTCTCAGCTCTCGTCTTGCAGGAATGATGTAGTAACACAATGGCCATCGTGTAGTAACATCATGTTTTACTTGCAGTAACAACGGTCAAATATAGTTGAAATAGAGTCATGACGGATCTACTTTTGATAAACACTTTTTTTAGCATCATGGTGCAAATGGTTTAAAAAAAATAGTGCATCACATGAGAGATATTGCTTTTCAAAGATTAGTCTTTTGAAATTTAACTCTCCACAAGTAGTAATACTATAGCATTACTTGTTACTATTTTATGTTGTACGTTGCTACAATTCTATCGCGATGTTACTGTAAGAGTGCAATAAAGACTATAAATTTTGCAGTAACAAAGCGTCTTACTGTAATTTTTGGATAGTGTTACTGCATAAACATGTGGTAACGTGTACCTGCCATGCAGTAACACCTCCACTTTTGTGCAGTAACAAGTAACACTTCCATTTTTGTGAGACTTTTTAACACTTCAACTTTCGTTTCGATTCCTGATTTACTACAATTTCACCACGATATTACTGCCAAAAATGCAGTAATGTCCTATATGTTCTGCAGTAACGTGACGTGTTACTACACTTCTACGATAATGTTACTACTGGAACATAGTAACGGGTTATTTGTTTCGTAATAACATATCTATTTTGTTTTACGGTTGTAGTAAAAGAGATTAGAATCGGTCACCATATTCCTTTCTCACAACGTGAGATACAAAAGAAACAAGCAATAATTCTTTAAACAAATAGCTTCATTGGATGAATTGGTTAAAAAAACTTGCTATGAACTATGAGATCATTGGTTTAAGTCTTGAATTTACCAATTTATTTTTTATTTTTTTAGAAAAGAGAAAAACAGGAGGTTTGTTCCAGGGAGAAAAAATGAGAGAAGGAAGGGAGAAATAAAAACCAAAGAATAAGAAAAAGAAGAGGAGGAGGTTGCCAGGAAAAAAGAGGAGGAGGACGCCCGAGATGGAGAGATCGAGAGGAGGGGGAGGAGGCAGAGGGGGGCGCGCGGAAGAGGGGAATAGGAGGGGCATGCAGGAGAAGGGAGAAGGAAGGGAGGGAGGGAAGGCATGGGACCGGAGGAGGGGCACACGGGAGAAGGGAGGGAGGGCATGGGAGAGAGCGGAGGAGGTGCGTGGGAGGGGAGGGGAGGGTATATATATATGTATATATGTATATATGTATATGTGTATATATTATATATAGGACAACTCTAATCTACACCTCCTATAGTATAACTCTAATCCTCCTCCTCCCTCTCCTCCCGATCTCTCCTCCACCCCACCTGTGCCCCTCCTCCTCCCTCTCCTCCACCCTACCTGCATCCTCCCTCCCTGCGCCCTCTTTCTCTCCCTTTCTCTTCTCCCGAACTCTGCACCCTTTGTTTCTCTCCTCCTATACATTTTTTCCTCCCGAACGAGCACTCTGTCCTCCCCCTCTTCTTTTTTTCTCTCAAGAAAACCAACTTCATATAGAAAAAATTATTAAAAATTAATTACAAAACCATGACTTATTGTGAAAGGATTGTTGGTTGTTTCTATTGTACCTCTGTTCAAACTTAGTGTGAAAGAAATATTGTACCTCTGCTATAGAACAATTCAATTATTTTACTGCGAAACTCATAACCTATTACTATGTTCCAGTAGTAACATTATCGTAAAAGTGCAATAACATGACAAATTACTATAAAATTTATGCTGTTACTACACTTTTGGTAATAACATACTAATGAAAATGTAGTAACACAGAACATATTTTAGTAACAGTACTACTACAATACTACTGCTTGTGCATAGCTAAATTTTTAAATCTCAATCTTGTGCAAAGTACAAGTGCTAAAAAGTGCATGTGCATGGTCACAAGTTGACACAAGTGCTAAAAGTATTTCTCTTTGCCCACACATTGATACATAATAGCAAGCTAAGTACAAGTGAACTTTTAGAATTCTAATCTTTAAACAATAATATCTCTCACATCACATATTATAGTTTTAAACCGTTTTCACCATAATGCTTTAAAAAAGAGGTCTACAAAACTAGATCTGTCATAACTATATTTTGATGACATTATAACGACGTTACTGCGAGACAATAGTCTTGTTACTACACGACGATCGTTCTGTTACTACGCAATTCTTGCGAGACGAAGACAACAAAGAGGTGGACGTGGGGGGAAGTGAGTAGGCGGGTTTGATCGGCAGGAGAACACTTTTATCACCCTTTGACCGAGGTGGGAGGTGGGTTTTGGGCCTTAGGAAGGGTGGGGGAGGTGAGGTTGACCCATGGGAGGGGGTGTAGAATAGGTTCCCTATATATATATAGGTTGAACATTTTGCACTAGGGTACACATGTACCCACGATCTAAACCCTATATATAACTTGCATGAATCTTATGATAGGTATATTTAGGTGCTAATAAAATGTACCATGCATGATCTTTTATGTATATAATGTTTATTTAGTTTTTATATTTCTTGTATGCACATTGTGGTTGTCATTTTTTTCAGTCTTGTATTATATATGGTTGGCCCTATTAATTTTATATGTTTGCTTAAGAATTTCTTCATAATATGTTTGATAAACTAAAAACATTGTAGGATATATATCATTTTTGCAAGATGTCAATTTGGTGATATAATAGATGTATTATTTTCTCATTTTGACTAAATATCATGTTGTGAAAAAAATTAGGGGTTGGAGAATTTCATGCACTAAATTTCATATATAGTTATTATTGAAATATTTTATTGGTAAAAAAATGCTACATACATATTATATGTATTGTGTAGCAACCTAATCTTTTCTCCCTATAGTTAGCATTAATTTAGGCTGTGTTCTTTACTCAAATGTTCCCAACTTCATCTTACTCGTTTTTCGCGCGCATGCTTCCCAAACTATTAAACATTATATTTTTCGCAAAAAAAATTCTAGAGGTAAGTTACTTAAAAAAAATCACATTAATCCATTTTTCAAAAAAAGCTAATACTTAATTAATTACGTACTAATGAGTTGCTCCGTTTCACGTGCGCGAAACATAAGTTTCCAACTCTTTTCACAGTCTCTACAATGGTATGTCTCTTTGATGGAAATAAGGTGGGTCCTGCTGGGTCTCACGGAAGCAAAAATAATACAAATCGCTCCTAACCATCGTACTCGTTCGCGCGAGAGAAAAAAAATCCCCATCCACAGGTGCTCTGTCCCAATCCCTAATTCCTTCGCCTCGATCACTGATTCCTCTCTATGGCGCTCCACCTGATCCCTAAATTCTCCTACAGCGCACGCAGATCCCTAATTCCTCCGATGACTAAGATGGGGTCAACATCGCCGCTCCTCCTGGACTCCCCTCCTCCGGCAGCCGAGCTCTACGGCATACGAGACAACCTCGCTGTGTCGTGGCTCCGGCGCCGCATCGCCGTGCACGGCGTCACCCATCGATGATGCTGCGCGCGCGAGCTACTCCAGCCGCGATGCTCCTACGCGCACTTCTCTGTCTCATCCCCACCGCAAACTTGATGCTCCTCTCAACCTTCTGCACCTACCAGACGGTCACCGCCCTCAACTTTGCCTACATCGTCCGTGAGTTCTGCGTCAAAGATAAGGTGATTGATTCCTTGGCCTCTCCTTTTTCGTGTTGTCGAATCTCTTCTTGCTTGTGGTTTGCCTGGTGATTAAACTTTTGATCTGTTTGTGCAAGTGCTGCTACGATTAAATTTCTGATCAAACATGTGCAAGTGCTGCTACAATTAATTTTTTTTTCTGTTTGCACATGTATGCATCATGTGAATCGTTGCTTTCAACTCCCGATGGATTTTTCATTGAGTGTTTAGTTGTGCTACAGCAGATCTGAATTAAAAAAACTGACAAAAAATACATGATGTTTGCAATATGACTTGTGATTCACTGATTAAGGTAATGGTACTAGTACATTACTCTTAGTTAATGACAATGTAATGAGTCTCAGTTACTAATAAGAATAAATTGCATGACTGAAAGAAAAGGAAAAAAATACAAGTTTCATAACAGAAAAATAAACTCTAGTTTTGTTGTTGTGGACCATCATATTTCTGCTAAATGTGCTCCATCAAATCTGCCTTGAGACGTTGATAGGCTGTTTGATTGCGAATATTCATGTATGTGTCTAGAACCTCTGCAAATCCATGGACTACCCATGGTCGAGTCCTGCTAGTTGTACAGAAGATTGCGATTTCTCATATGTATTGTCATTGGGTATGTCATAATCGTCTCTCTCATACTCAACTATCATGTTGTGTAAAATAACATATGTATACATGCTATCAGCTAGTTCTTCCCTTTTCCAAAGTCGTGCTGGGTGATGAATGATGGCCCAGTGTTTTTGCAAAACCCCAAATGCTCGTTCCACATCTTTTCTCGCTGATTCTTGACGTTGTGCATACAATTTAGCCTTGTCACTTTGAGGTCTAGTAATTGATTTGACAAATGCAGCGTATTTTGGATAAATACCATCAGCTAAATAGTATCTCATGTTCTATTTTGTCCCATTGACAGTAAACTAAACACTAGGAGCTCTTTCTTGTAGCACTTTAGTAAATAATGGTGACTGATCCAACACATTGATGTTATTGTTTGAACCATCAACATAAAAAAAGGCATGCCAAATCCATATGTCAGCAGATGCAGTCGCTTCAAGCATGATAGTGGATACACCATAATCACCACGTGTGAATTGTCCCTTTCATGCATCAGGACAATTTTGCCACTCCCAATACATGCAGTCAAGACTACCCAACATGCTAGGGAATCCATGAGCCTCTCCTTGTTGAAGTAAGCGTTGGATATCTTGTTCATTAGGCTTGCGAAGGTATTGCTGACCAAATATATGTCTAACACCTTGAACAAAATTTATCATGCATTCCATTTCTTGTGCTTTCTGCAACCCCAAAAGTCTCATCCATAAGGTCAGCTGGTGCATTTTTGCAACGATGATAGACCAACCCTACCGAATGCATCTCTTTGTAAACGAAAATATGGAGACCAAATGCCAAGAGCTTCAACAATGTGCAAAACTAGATGCTTTCTCATGCGTAATCTTTTACGGAACTCATCATCAGTATATAAAGGATTGTCCGAATAGTATTTAGCAAACAATCTGTTGTGGTCATCTTGGTGATCTCTATTGATGTACCTTCGTTTGTAGCCCCCACGACGATTAGAAGGACTAGCTTGTTCTTGCATTTGAGCTTGAAGTTGAGCTTCAATCTCATCTTCAATCTTAGCTTTCATAGGATCATTGATTTCTTCCAACATCAGCTCTTCAAGGTAGTCACTAAAGCTAGAATCATCTGACTCATTAGATTGACGTGGTGACTCGCTGGACATTTTCTTTTTGAAAGTGGGAAGGTTGTTGAGATGAAGTTGAACAAAATGAGAATGGGTGTTATTCTACTGAACTACATTACTTATTTGTAGATGATACATTACAATGGCTAGATTGATATCAGGTTTTTACAACAGCTATATTTTGCTACCTTTTGTCAATATCCCAACAGCTAGCTCTTGCTTTTGTTAGTCTTACAATAGCTATATTTTGCTAGCTTTTGTCAATAACCCAATAGCTAGCTCTTGCTTTTGTCAGTCCTACAACAGCTATGTTTTGCTAGGTTTTGTCAATATCCCAACAGCTAGCTCTTACTTTTATCAATATTCCAATATCTAGCTCTTGCTTTTGCTCTCACTTAATTATTGCTCATATGTGTTCAGTTGGAGCAAAAACAAGCAGATTGGTCATGGATGGAAGGAAAAACATCTACACCAACTAGATCCATGTGAAAAGGTGATTTCTCAAGTGCTTAGGATATTGTAGTTTCATTCCATAGCTGTAATACACCATACTTATAATAATTACCATAACACAACACAATACAAATAGGTTCACAGTACAAGCATCAACGCAATACATAATTTTAATATGTGACAAGAACACTGACATTATAAAATAAGCATAATTTCTAACATTGCTTGCTGCTCATTTATTCCTCAGCAAGTTCTCTTGCTAATTGGTCCAACACATCTTGTCTCTTCAGTTTTGCTTCACTGAAGGTTGATGTATCCATCTCCATCAGTTTTAAATACATTTGGTATTTTTCTGCCCTTGCCATCTCTTTTTTGCTTGTTCTGCTGCCTTTAGCAATGCTGCTGCTTTAGTTCTAATAGCTTCATAAAAGAGAACCATATTTTGACTTTGCTTATCCCCCAAAGGTGATGGTGCACCTTTTTCTTTTTGCCTTTGTTTTGCCTCCTTCTGCCCCTTAGGGCGCTTCTCTTTGCGCTTTGTTTCCTCCTTCGAGACTTGGTTCGATGATGAAGTATATGTTCCTGATTCAGAAATCTTGTTTCTCTTATTCTGGCTACTGTCCTTAAGAACTTTACGCCATTTAGGTTGATCTTTAAGATCTTTCCACATATACTGCAACGTGAAAGGTTTATGGTTGTTCTGACTTTTGTACCATTCATGGACTTTCTCCATTATCATATCATCAGAATACCCACTAGTGAAAGTACTTCTAACTTTAGAATAAAATCCATAGAACTTAGTGACATATCTCTGGACATTGTCCCAATGTGTTCTGCATTGCTTGGGGGTTTCTTTTGTGCCCATTGCTAGGCATATTGGTGTTGAACTCTCTAGCTACAGCCTTCCAATACTGTTCTAATTTCTTGTTATTGCTTTTGATGGGATCCACTGAGTTGTTCAACCAAGAGCTCATTGGTCGTATATTGTCATCTTCAGTCCAATTGATGTGTGTCCCTCTTCTTCCTTCTTCACTGCTATCACTTGCCTCTTCAACCTCAACTACTTGTTTCTCCTTATGTCTTGTATGGCATGGAGAAGTTGATCCATGGGAAGAAGTGTTGGCTACAGCCCCGATGGAAGTACCATATTGCATACCAAATGGTGATCTATTAGCTGCAATTCCAAATGCTTGGCTAGATGAGTGCACCAGATTTTCTTGAAGTTGAAAACCTTCAAAGCTTCCTGAAGTAGTTTGCCTATAATAACCTTGTTGGTGAGCACCTTGAAATATTGGAGGGTGTCCATATGGCTGCTAGTTGCTTGGAGGACCAAAAGGATGGAAATTTTGGAGAAAACTAGATTTGAAGTTTTAGGGGAAACTTGTAGGAAATTGGGTAAAAGGGGAGTTTTGGGCCTTGCTATATGTTGCTTGGCTTTAGGAATCTTGGTTGAGTAGGTTTGAGAAATTTCTTTTGAAAGGCTCCATCTAGTATGTGGGGGAACTGAATGGATCAAGATTTGTTGTTCAACCCACTTGTAGGTAGCGCAGGAATGCTGGACGAAGCCAACAGCTAGGAGAGCAACCAATCAACTCAAATGGAAGAGCAGCAATGACTAGTAGAAGTAGTTACTATGTTTAGTAACTGACATGCATATTTTATTGGTGTGAACAGGAAAATATCAAAAGTATTGTATTTTATAGTGTCACACCTTAAGCTTAAGGTCTACTTTTGTTGCATGGGACGTGTGGTCTGACTCCACAATGTTAAATGTGTCGTACTATAGCAGCATTTATTGCCTAAGATTACTTTTTAGTGTACATTGTGGATGCCCTAACACTTCTTGCTACAATGTCATTAAATGTATTGTCAAATTGCATCACCTGCTTTTATTTTCCTTTCCTACAGTTGCACATGAAGGAAGTTTTAGGATCCGCTTGTTAGAATTAATTTACTCAGGATCTAATTGCTTAGCTTAACACATGATCACATTGATTTAAATGGGAATTGAGGTATTACTGACCAGTGAAATTGAAACCATTGAAGCCAATTTCTTGCGCTCTTCTTTATTTTCATCCTCTTTTGAATGCCTTCTTCTTGATTCACCTGCACATGAGCGAATTCCAGTGCTTTGAGATCAATCGGGCTCTCTTTAGGGTTTTGGGATTTTAGCGTAGAGAATTAGTCGTCACCTCTTCTCAATGCTTTGTCTCCTTTTATTTGCACTGGTGGGGCTCAGGGCCAATCCGGATAAGACTTTTAAGTTTGCTATCACCGATCACGGTACCGACATAAATCTTATCTTTTATCTGTTTATATTTTCTTGTTCGAGAAGAAACGGTGGAATTTTATCACTTCCTAACTGTATCGCCAATAACTGAAAAAAATCAATCAACATTCTCTCCTTGATTTTGAGGTTAACTGACGAGTCCTCTAAACAATATAGCTCCCTAAGACAATGTGTCACAACAACATTTTTAATACCAGTGGTCTAGTCTAGATTCAATTAATAATGCCAAGATTCCCAGTAAACAATATATGCCAAATCTGTATGCACCAGATTTGAAATAATAGCAAAATTTCATTGGCTGATTCATAAATAATTATCTTTAATATATGTCAATATATGACTTACTAATATAAGCCCAGTATTCCTTTAGACCAAAATTTGATGACAAAATTTTCTTTAGTTTCTAACAGCAATATGCATTGATTGTTAATAAAATGTCATCAACATATAGTACCGGTGAATGAATTTTTCCACCTTTAGTTTTCATGTACTTGTCTACCTTACTTGAATTTTTTGAAATTTCCATTAGAGTCTGGCTTAAATTTTATCGACACATTTAAATGGCCTACTGTTTTGACTCATTTAGAAATTTCTACTAAATTTTTTATTTTGTTTTAACTCATCAATCTCAATTAATCTTACATGGTTTGAAAACCATTTGGATGAGTGCTTAATTTTAATAGCTTATGAGGTGAGCAAGCTTCATATAGCGTTTACCACCACAACCCGATCTCACAACTTCATTTGATTTATAGCATTAGTATCTTAAATTTCTTAAAGGAAGTCGAAGGTCGTTTATGGGTAAACATAGCCAAAACAAATAATCACTTGTTGGCTAATTTCTTAACTTAGACGTCTTACTTCCATCATTGCAGCCATAATTATCCACCTCATTATTATTTAAGCTTAGTTCACTAATGACGCAGCGGAAATTTAAAACATCATCAATGCTTGAGTAAATCCACAAATGGATTTCTTAAGTCCGCACCCTATATGTGACTTGTCTTTCCACAACAAAACCCTCTGGCTATGCTATGTATATTTAATTGTGCAAAGTCACTAATTAAGAGATGAAAAATTATTTCAGCATCCACATAATGGAGCTATAGTCATTATTTTAGCATCCACATAATGGAGCTATGAGTCATAAATGAGACAGAATAATCTTTCCTATTGTAGCTCTTGATGAGCTCCCACTGATTTTATTATTTGTGTAATGGAAGCATAATATATGATTTTCAATGAACTTGAATCATATAAATTTAATTTAATTTTACTTGAGAATTATTATCTAAGTAATGATCGATGTCAGAAATTTCTAAGGGTGAAGTGTCTCTACCTTAATGAGACGTCTATCCTCCCCTAGAAATGTGGTTGAATAATAAGGCCATAATTTCGACAACGTGTCAAAATGATTCAACCCAAAAATAGTGCCATTAATTTTCTTATGTAGCTACTTTCTCAAACCATGATATTAAGAATGTCCCTATTTCTTGCAAAAAACTTCATTACACAAGAAAATGTCAAAAGTAGTATTCGTAAGACATAGAGGCAATTTTATTTCCCTTTACGAGGAATATGAGCTTTATTATTACTAAATTTGGAGTTACAACACTCCCTGTAGTAAACCTTCATCTTTGCCATTAAATAACAAGATCAACAAGATCTTATTTAGTTTGCCTCTTAGTCTCTATATTTCTTATTGATTTACAAGGTGATGAACCAAGTCAACTATGGTCTATTTTGTCTTAGTGAATATTATAATTAGTCTGAAAAATGACCATAGTCTAAGAGGAGAAAAGTCATATGAAATGGACAAGTGGCGCATTTGAAATATGCGATGTCCATCCCTCTAAGTTTGCGTGCCATGTAAGTTATTCTTATTGCAAACTT
Source organism: Oryza officinalis (assembly GCA_008326285.1). NCBI lineage: Eukaryota > Viridiplantae > Streptophyta > Magnoliopsida > Poales > Poaceae > Oryza > Oryza officinalis. The sequence goes on along the minus strand of BDMV01000001.1, from coordinate 34,744,391 downwards.
TCTGATTATGACGACAAATGTGCATGCGCATTATAAGTGCCTTAGCATTGGTCTTTGACAAAACTCCTAAAGTTCGTCACAACACTTGCTAGATACAATTTCGCATTGTCATGCTCAAAATCGTCCCCTAATACTGATAGGGATGATAATTTTAGTATATATTAGTAAATTTGAAACATAACATTATATGTGCCTTCTCCTAGGCTAATATTTCATCAAAATGTCTCTTGAGTTAAGAAAAACTTTATTGACATTAGCTGTAGGAGCCACAAGGGATCTTTTGTTAATGCTAAGTCATACTTAAGGAGGCCTTAGGCTTAATTAAATCAATGAGAAAAATAAGTCAATAAACTTTAACTGATAAGTGACATTATTTATTGCTGAAATATTAAATGAAAATATTATTGTGGTTGCCCTTGTAAATAAGATACATTAGTATAGTTACTTACACAATAAGGATAGCTTAATCTTTACTTTGCTTTGCATCACCATTGGGCATAGACAAAATGAAAGAATCATTAAATGAAATTACTTATAATCTAAAATCAAGTCATCATTGGGCAGAAATGATTAGGGAATAAACATTAATGTCTTAAATCACATCACCATTGGGCAGAAATGATAAGAAAAACACCATAAATTACTGAAATTAGAATCCTAAATCAAATCACCATAAGTAGGTAAACATGATATAGGAAATAATACAGTAAGCTAAGTTTATAATCCTGAATCAAATCACCGTAAAGCAGAAATGATATATAAAATAATGTCATTAGTAATGATATAAAATTAAAATCCCTACCCACATCACTATTGGGCAGAAGAGGTAAAGGAATTAAGCTTATTGAGAAATTAAATCCTTAATCACATCACCATCAGGTAGAAATGAATAGGAAATAATAATGCACTAATGGCATGAATTAAAATCCTAAGTCATATTACTGGTAAGGCCAAAATGACGAAAGGAATAATAATGACATTGAAATTTTTCTTAATTATATCACCGTTGGACAGGAAATAATTAAGAAAATAATAATCTTAATGAAATTTAACATGAAATCATAATAACATTCGGGCTCTCTCAAGGGTTTCGGGATTTTAGCATAGAGAATTAGTTGTCACCTCTTTTCTAACACTTTCTCTCCTTTTATTTGCACTGGTGAGGCTCGGGGGCAATCTGGATAAGACTTTTAAGTTTGTTACCACCGATCACGGTAATGACATAAATCTTATCTCTTACCTGTTTATATTTTCTTGTTAGAGAAGAAACAGTGGAATTTTATCTGTTCTTAACTGTATCAGCAATAACTGAAAAAAATCAACCAACACCGCTGATATAAGTACTGCAATTATTTACTTACGAACTGGAAAGCTTATCATTCAATTGATTAAGGTGTAGAGATATAGCATACAGATTGCAGCTAGAAGATCTTTGTAAATAATGTTAGTTGGTATGCATGGCTTGGCAGGAAAAGAGGAGACAGGACAGAGAAGGCGACGGAACACGTAGCAGAGACACAGATAGGGCTTTGGCGTGCGTCGCACTTGCGTATAGGCCCCAACAAAAAAAGATCGATCTCTATTGAACAGTCTAACAATCGGTCCCACACTCGTCTGCCAAACAACTAAATTATTAGGGGTTAACTACAGGGGCACTATTGGAGATGAAAAATATATTGGTACCTGATTTTTGAACAAAAAATTTAGTGTACAGATGCTTATGTTCTTGAACAAAATTCAAATGCTTGAAGTACTTATATTGTTGGACGGAGTAGATAGGATGCTTGCTTGACGTATATGAACCTTATGCTTAAGATATCTTTTATGATGATTACGATTCAGTTGACAGCCCACTTCATCTATTGTACAGTTGACCATTTCTCTAGTATCAACCCATCTATGTTTTCATGTTTATTTATACAACAGAGTTATAACCATGTTATGATGTAAATGTTTTTTTTATCATAACTGTTAGGGGTGAATGTTCTTGATTGATTGTAAGGTCCTCCTATCTATTTTCTTAAGTGTTTATTATACAACAGATTTATAATTGTACCAGGTGTAAATCACTACAAGAAAACCATTTTCCCCGACGATAGCATTTTTTTTCCAGGCGGATAGAACTCTTGAAGCCAAATGGCCGCCTACGAAAATGGCAACCGGGGTTGAGACCATCGTCCGCCTGCGAAGATATATTTTTGCAGGCGGACGACATCAGGCAACGCCTGCGAAAATCATCTTCACAGGCGGACGACATAAGACACGGCCTGCTATTATCGCAGGCGGATGCCTTATATGAGGCTATATAGCCTTCTTCCTCCTCGAGCACTTGTTCATTCATCTGAAGTTTCTCTCTCCGAAAACAACCAAAATATAGGGGAAAAGGTTTTAAACTCCAAATTTTCGAGGGATTTTTCTGCAGTGGTTAGATCCATGTCTTCCACTCTTGTTGCGTATTTTTTTTATAATTTTAAACCATCCTTTGTGATGGATCTATGCATACAAAATAATAAAGAAAAAGCACCATGCTTTTCCTTTCTTTTTTTTTTTACTTTCCTATCATATGATTGTGTTGGATTTATATATACTCCTTGATGCCATGTGGTCCTCTCATCCTCTAGTGGTTGCATGTGATAATTTAATTACCCAAAATGATGTATTTTGCTCTCATCCATTTCCTAGATCTAGATAGGAGAGAGAAAAATTTCTATCCCCTAGGTCTATGTACAAAAAATAAATGTATTATGTTTACGATAAATTCATAGACCACCATCCTTAGTTATTAATATTTCTCTATCCTTTAGAGCAAACTTAAGTTTGTTTATAAATATTTGTTGTTAAGATTTTTTTTAATATAGTTGTAAATGGAATTTTTCCAGAGATATGGACAGGCGCCAATGGATGTATCATACGCCGAGGTTTTTGTTGCCATATATAGATGAAGTATCTAAATTTATTGATACTGCCAAGGCGCATGCTGAAAACAACAATACGAGAGAGATACATTGTCCATGTGTTGACTGTAAGAATGAAAAAGTATGGACATATGTTACAAGCGTAATGGAGCACTTAGTGATTCGTGGATTTATGGATGACTACGTAATATGGACTCATCATGGCGAGCATCAAGTGAAACATGATGACAAAGAAGATCGGCTGGATGTTGATGACATGAAGTATGCTGATGGTGATAGTTGTGGTGATAATAATATTGATCTAGAGAAAATGTTATGCCATGCAGAACCTAAGGTGCTAATTGGATTGGCCAGGGGTTTAGATAATTTTGAAGCTTTACAGAAGGCAGTGAATGATGTTTTGTACGATGAGTCAAAGGGTTGTGACAGTGAGTTCTCAACATTATGATCAGTTCTTGAACTTATGAGGTTGAAGGCGAGATATGAATGGTCTGATAGTAGTTTCAACAGTCTTCTTGGACTTTTGAAAATCATGCTGTCGAAGCCTAACTCATTACCATCCAACACATAGCAAGCGGAGAAACTCATTTGTCCCCTTTCTCTTGATGTGAAAAAGATTTATGCATGCGTGAACCACTGCATACTATACAGGAAAGAGTACGCTTCGTTGGATAAACGCCCAACATGCGGTGCTAACCGGTATAAATCAAATAACAACACTTGCCTAGAAGAGGCTGACTTCGAGGAAACCAAGAGAAAAATCCCGCAGCTTGTGATGTGTTACCTTCCTGTGAAAGACCGCATTAAGCGTTTGTACTCAAACCCCAAGATGCGGATCTAATGCGCTGGCATCAAGAAGGGCTCAAGAAAGACGGGATGCTCCGACACCGAGCGGATGCTCGTCAGTGGATAAACTTTGATGCAAAGTACACAAAATTTGCTAAAGACCCACAGAATATTAGGTTTGCCCTGAGTACTGATGGAGTTAATCCTTTTGGAGACATGAGCAGCTCACATAGCACTTGGCAGTGCTTCTCACCATGTACAATCTTGGGAGTGGACAAGGTCAAAGATGTCGAAGATTACAACCAGAATGACAGTATGCCCCTTTATAGTCAATTTCTACAAAATATTAAGCTTGTAGAGGCATCTATTGTGAATACTGTGAAGCCGTACATGCGCAAGGACGGAGTGGGGAAAAACGTGAAAGGCTAACGTATGTATATGGTTCCAATAATATAATGTCTTTATGGAATGGTTTGTTATGTAATGATGGTATGTAATGGGCTATTTGTACTCATTTTGCAATTTATTATGTTTTAATTCACAAAATATATATCTTACCATTTTTTATTTCATTTTTAATATGATTTCAATTTTTAATTAATTTTACTAATTTTCTAATTTTTTAATTAATATGATTTCTATTTTTTAATTAATTTTACTAAGTTTCTAAATTTTTTTAACATTTCTCATGTATTTTCTAGGAATATTATAGATAATGTAATCTTAATGTTTTTAATTAACACAACATATGGACTAACCATTTTTTATTGCAATTTTTAATACCATTTATGTTTTTTTTCCACATTTTTAGTGAGTTTCTAAAATTTTTTAACAATTCTCTTGTATTTTCCAAGAATTTTATAGATGTAATCTTAACATTTTTAATTTCAATTGTTAATACCATTTTTTTCTTAATTTGAGTGATTTTCTCCCACTATTGTGTGGGCCTACCTGCAAAAAATAGGACCGTCCGCCTGCGAATATATATTCAATTTTCGCAAGCAGGCAGGTCGCCCGCGAAAATTTTTGAAATATATATTCGCAGGCGGATGGTCCTATTTTTTGCAGGCGGCTCGCCTGCTTGCGAAAATGTACGGCCTATATAAGGGCGACTACCCCCGGCGCCAAAATTTCTTAGTCTAGGCAGGAATCCTAGAAATTTTAGCGTCATGAGGCTGCCGGATTTTTCCACGACGCCATCGTCGTCGCCGCCGCCGCCGTCGCCAGCCTACAACCTCCTTCTCGCCGCCTCCTCGTGCTTGAGTCCGGCCGCCGGCCACCGGCCTCTGCCGCCTCCAAGGTCGCCACCCTCGATGAGATCTGCTGCCACCTCCTCCCGCGTTGCCTCCTCGACTCCCCGGCCGCTTGATCTCCCTCAGCGTCGTCTTCTCCGGCCATCACTTCGCCTCCCTCCCGCTGGCGCCTCCTCGACTTCTCCTTCTCCGGCGCCTCCATTTCGCCTCCTCCTGCGCCGCCACGTCGTCGGGCGCCGCCGCCGCGACCTCCTCCTGTGTCGCCGCCTACCTCATCCTCGGCCGAACCACTTATTCGGCCGATCGTCGTCCTCGTCATCTCGGCCGAACGTCTTCGTTGGCCCAACGTCGTCCTCGACCAAACATCGTCCTCGACCGAACATCTTCCTCGGCCGTACCTCATCCTCGTTGTCCTCGACCGAACGTCGTCCTCGGCCGCACCTCGTTCTCGTCGTCATCAACCTAATGTGAAGTTTGCATGTAGGTGAATTAAATGCATGTGTATTTATATGTGTGTGGTTGCTTTGGGTGAAGTAGAGGTTTGGATGACATGTGGGGTCATTTGGGTGCTATTTTTGGATGACATGTGAGCTATGTGGGTGACATGTGGGGACAAATGTGATATGTGATATGTGGATGACATATGTGGGTTGGGTGATAATTTTTGATGATATGTAGGGTCAAATATGACATGTGGGCTTGAATTTGATATGTGATATGTAGGTGATATATGTTGAAATATTTTTTAGAATTTGATATGTACTTGTTTTTCGGGTGGTACTTTTCGATGAAATGTGAGTTTAGCAGAGCACATCTCCAATAAAATTCATATGTACATATATAGTTGGGAGATATATGTTGAATCATTTTTTACAATTTGATATGTATTTGAAATATCTTAGCCATATTAATTTTCGTTGCCATTATTATGTTTGAAATACAAAACGATAGCTGATAGTACTAAAGGGAATGAAGGAAGCTTAGTACCCCAAGCCGAAGAGAAGACTCTAGGGGCCATCGTGGAGGCCTCACAAGCCATCGTAGTTGCCTCGCAACCTATCGTGGAGGCGTCCGACGGTTTCGACAATGACGAACCTGAGGAGGGTGACGCGTACTCATCACCAAGTGACCCTTATCCAAGCCCGAAAAGGAGGAAAAAAGACGACAATGGTGAACAAGGCGACGAAGACTACGTTCCCCATGAGAAAGCGGTAGGTTTTCAAAATGACGTTTTAATGGCAATTATGTAAGTGCTAACTAGTAGTTCATACTAATTCAACCATTTTTTAATTAATATCATAGGAAACGGGCCCACGGAGATCTAGACGACAGGCAAAAAAAGCCGCCCAACTCGAAGATGTCCCAACTACGACATCTGGCTCCAAGAAGAAGGTTAAGTCAATATAGCCCAAAAAAGAAGAGGAGAGAGGATCGTCAACAGGATAATCGACGGGTTATATGTTGTGACCCAAATAGGCCCAAAAGGGGAGCCGCTCACCCCTACCACTGCACGCGCAAAGTACAGCTCCTAGTGTGGCGCAATAGTAAGGGATAAGATCCCAATCATGATCAAGGACTGGGATCAAGTAACACCAGGGGAGAAAACAAACCTCTGGGAGGAGTTGAAGAAAAGGATACGTTCCTTGAGGGATCCGAAGCAGCGGCTAGGAATTGTGCATTGCAAACAATGGACAAGGCGTGGCGCGGATGGAAAAACACCCTGAACACAAACTTTGTGCAGAAGGGGAAGACACCTTTTGAGAAATATGGCAAAATAACGCCAGCCCAGTGGGACGAATTTGTCAAGTTCAAGACCTCGCTGGAAGAAATGACGAGGAGCAAGAGGATGTTCGACTTGGCCAAGTGAAACAAATGGCATCATCACCTGGGCTCCAGTGGGTACGCACCGAAGATTGAGCATAACTCGGCGGATATAATCCCCGAAACAGGAGTAGGGTATTACTTCTTTATAGAAGGCCTGAACCTGTATATATCCTTTTGTCCCATAACCCATTGTGTTTGGTGCTTGTGCGCTACCCCCTTTTCTCATTGCCGAAATCAGGGTTTTGATAGTTGGCGCGCCAGGTAGGGGCTACGTCAAGATTTTCGCCAACAATCGCGATAGGATCTACATCAGGCATCGACGACTTCGTCTTTCCTCCAGGACAGGCATACCGCTTCGACAACCTTGACTTCATCACCGACAGCTTCGGCAAGATTTCTCTCCTCGACTCGGATTCAAACCAGTCGGGAGGAATAAACCACACGGTGCCGTTTGGGTTACCAAACGCCGCTGAGACCTACCCCAACTCTTTCTCTTTCGAATCGGTTTCAAACCACTCGAGAGAGCCTTTTACGTCTACGTCACATTGCGGGCCCCTAAGAAGACACTGGATCCAAGCTCCAGGAAGATCGGCGTCATGCTCCAACCTCTCGTATCTTGCTCACCACCAAGATTGCGGACTACATTAGCTCCTCGAACTTCGATGATTTTTACGATATCTCCACCGAGTACATCAACAGCTCCGACTTCGACGACAACTACACTCTGCTATTCTTTGGCGTTTTCATGGCTGACCCAGGAGAGATCGACTTAGCCATCGCCCGGAGGGTTGCAGAATAGGAACGAGCCAAGTTCGAAGAGGAGCACAAGCGCAAGGAGGAGGAAAGCAAACACAAGGAAGACAACGATAGGAGGAAGCGAGATCTAATTATGGCTGGGCGTTCCGCCCGCGATGCCATACTTCAGATCCGAGTCGACAACACCAACATTTTCCTCATGCCTCAGCAGAACGCTGTCGCCGCACTCACCCCTATTGACACCATCATGGACGTGGCCCCGCCCAATGTGACCCAAATTCTAGACAAAGTTAACACCATGGTCGCGGCTACAGCCCCACTCGGTGCTGGAACTAGTCGGGGAGCCACTGAGTCCATCGCTGAAATACCTGACGGCAGTCGCCTACCACCATTGCTATCCAAGGATTACCGAAGACCCGAGCTCAGCAAGACCCATGGCATGTCCAACAAAGTCCGTCGTCATGAATCCTAAAAGCGTCAAGACCAGTCGGCCAACTCTCGTGAGAGGCGTCACAACAGACTACCTGTCCAAGACCGGATCCGCCACAATAACACCTCCAGTTACCAGAGTGGCTCCCGAAGGCCCGCGCCGAGTGACTTGAGGGAGGTACTCGACTGGCGTTATCGCGAGCGCAACAAGCCTCACTATGAAGATCGAAGGAATTCCCCCGACAACTGCGATGAAGGAGTACCTGCGTTCACTCGGGACCTGCGTCGAGTGAATTGGCCGAGTGGCTTCAGACCCACTCGGATCGAGAAATATGATGGCAAAACCGACCCCGAGTCATGGTTGACCGTTTACACCCTCGCAATTCGCGTAGCAGAAGGAGACCACAAGGCCATGGCTAACTATTTACCCGTGGCTCTCGCCGACTCAGCCAAGAATTGGCTTGCCAGTTTACCAAGGGGCTCAATCGACTCTTGGAGTGAGCGCCGAGATCACTTCAACGCCAACTTCCAAGGCACCTTTGAAAGGCCTGGAACGCACTTCGACCTCTACAACGTAATCTAGAAGCCCGACGAGTCCTTGAAAGACTACATCCAACGTTTTTCGGAGAAGCGAAATAAGATCCTCGACATCACCGATGACATCATCATAGCCGCCTTTCAGAAGGGCGTCCGCAATGAGTTGTTAATTGACAAATTTGGGCGTAAGCCTCCATGGACAGTTAAGAAGATGTTTGAGACGACCAATTCTTACGTCAAGTCGGATGACGCCATCAAAGCATTGCGTCAAGGCAAGCAATCAGGAAGCAGCTGGCGGCCTAAGAAGGACAACGGCAATGGCAACGGTGGCCAAAAAGATCGCAAGCGTTAGCCCGAGGATTTGGTCGCCGCAACATCAAATTACCAGCAGCAACATCCACGTGTTAGCGCCTATGATAAGATCATGAATGCTCAATGCACGCATCACCCGAATCATAAACATGCGGCCAGGTACTGTTTCATCTACAAGCAATTCGCCGAGCACTACGCGGCCCAACTTCAGAAACTAAGTGACGGAGTCGAGACTTCAGGAACCAAGAAGGATGATGGAAACGGCGGCTCAGAACCTTTCCAAGACCCCAGGACCGAGTTGAACCATATCTTCGGAGGACCACTCGCCAATGAGTCGAAACGGAAGCAGAAGTTGATCGATAGAGAAATCAACGCAGTTCAACCTGAAGTTCCATGTTATCTATGATGGTCAAAGGTAGCTATCATGTTTAACCGCTCGGATCACCCTGACCGAGTGGTTCACCCGGGGCAGTATTCCTTGGTACTAGACCTGGTTGTCTGCAATGTCAAGCTCAAGCATGTTCTCATTGATGGTGGCAGCACTCTTAATATCCTCTTCGCCAAGACACTAGACGAGATACAGATCCTAAGGTTCGAGTTAAAACCAAGCTCAGCTCCTTTTCATGGAGTTATTCTAGGGTTGTCATCTACACCACTCGGGCAAATCACTCTCCCAGTTACTTTCAGCACTCAGGAGAATTTCCGCACAGAGAATGTCAGCTTTGAAGTTGCTGACTTTGAAGCAGCTTACCATGCCATCCTCGAAAGACCTGCGCTTGCCAAATTCATGGTAGTTTCACACTATACCCATCTGATGATGAAGATGCCTGGACCACAAGGGGTTATCCCCCTACACAGCGACGTCAAGCAAGCCTTCACCTGCGATAAGGAGAGCTGCGACATGGCCAAATCTTAGGAGAGATTGCTTGGCCAACAGGAAGTTCGACTAGCTGCATCGACATCTGAAAAAGGCGAAATCCCAACAAAGATGTTGGCCAAGTTGGGAGAAGGCGATGCCAAGACCAAGAAGATTCTACTCGACCCTTCTGATCCCTCCAAGATGGCTGTAATAGGCGCCGAGTTAAATTGTAAATAGGAAAGTGCGCTCATCACCTTTCTACAAAATAATAAAGATATATTTACGTGGAAACCATCCGATATGTCTGGTATTCCCAGAGAGGTGATTGAGCATTCACTAAATGTTAAAGAGGACGTGAAACTTATCAAGCAACGACTTTGCCGCTTTGCACAAGATTGGAGAGATGCCGTTAAGGAGGAACTCACCAAGCTTTTGGCGGCTGGATTCATTAAGAAAGTTTACCACCCCGACTGGTTGGTCAACCCAGTTCTAGTTCAGAAAAAGACAGGACAATGGCGCATGTGCGTCGATTACACCGACCTCAACAAGTCTTACCCCAAGGATCCCTTCGGTTTGCCTCGCATTGATCAAGTCGTCGACTCAACCGCCGGCTGCGAGCTTCTGAGCTTCTTTGATTGTTACTCGGGATATCATCTAATTAGCTTGAAGGAGTTTGACTACTTGAAGACATCGTTTATCACCCCGTTTGGAGCTTATTGTTACATCACGATGCCGCTTGGTCTCAAAAATGCAGGAGCTACATATCAACGCATGATCCAAAGATGTTTACAAACCCAACTCGGGAGGAACGTGGAAGCTTATGTCGACGACATTGTCATCAAGACCAAGCAAAAACAAGACTTAATTGCTGATTTGGAAGAAACCTTTTCAAATATTTGAGCCTTTAGAATGAAGTTAAATCCAGGGAAGTTGCTTGGTTTTATGGTGTCTCATCGTGGCATCGAAGCCAACCCAGAGAAGATCAACGCTATACGAAACATGAAACCGTCGAGTACCCAGAAGGATGTCCAAAAACTTACTGGATGCATGGCAGTTTTGACCTGATTTGTTTCTAAGCTCGGGGAACGAGGCATGCTTTTCTTTAAATTGCTCAATAAGATAGACGACTTTCAGTGGACCCTAGAAGTCTAGAAAGCCTTTGAAGATTTCAGGAATTTCTTTACAACGCCCCTCGTGTTAGCCTCACCATATCCTCAAAAGTCATTACTACTTTACGTATCGGCAACCTTTCAGGTGGTTAGCACGGTCTTGGTTGTGGAAAGAGAGGAGGAAGGACGAGTTCAGAAGGTTCAAAGGCCGGATTATTTCGTCAGTGAGGTGCTAGCCAGATCTAAAACACGATATCTCCAGGTACAAAAATTATTATATGGAGTTTTAATTACCGTCAGGAAATTAGCTCATTATTTTCAAAGTCACTCAATTACGATGGTCACATCTTTTCCACTCGGCGATGTCCTTCATAATCGGGAGGCCACTGGGCGTATTGCGAAGTGGGCTTTGGAGTTGATGGCATTAGACATCACTTTCAAAGTGAGGGCATCAATCAAATCCCAGATCTTGGCTGATTTTGTCGTCGAGTGGACCGAGTGCCAGAGACGTGCCTATGGAGAAGCTCGAATATTGGACTATGTATTTGGTGGATCTAAACGAGTTACCGGTACGGGAGCTGGAGTTGTCTTAATCTCCCCGACTGGAGAAAGATTGCAATATGTTCTTCAAATTCATTTTTCGGCCTCACACAATGTAGCTGAGTACGAAGCACTACTTCACGGGCTGTGACTTGCTATATCCCTTGGTATACGGTGCATGATCATGTGAGGAGATTGCCAGTTGGTCATGAACCAAGGATTGGTCTTGCTTAAACGACAATATGACCGCTTATCATCAGGAAGTCGTAAGCTAGAGAACAGGTTTGATGGTTTGGAGTTATCACACGTCTTAAGGCATAACAACGAAGATGCAGATCAACTAGCTCAATTTGGATCTAGATGAGAGGCTGCCGCGACAGATGTTTTTGTTGAGCATCTTCATGAGCCGACTATTGCTAAAAAGGGAGCTACTGAAGGGTAGGTCGCGAACCAGGTTTCTTTGCTTGACACCGACTGGAGGACACCTTTTATCAAGTTTTTGACTCAGCAGGAGTTACCCAAAGATCGAGATGAAGCAGAACGAGTTCGATGTCATAGCCAAAGTTATGTCATGATTTGTTTCGAGTTGTACAGGTGAAGCCTGTCCGGAGTTTTCTTAAGATGTGTTACACCTGAGAAAGGCCAGCAATTGTTGCAAGATATTTACTCGGGAATTTGTGGTAGTCATGCTGCAGCGCGCACTTTGGTGGGCAAAACTTATCGGCATGGTTTTTTCTAGCTTACGGCAGTTAGCGATGTGGATAAAGTTGTTTGGACTTGTGAAGGTAGTCAATTTTTTGCTCAACAGAGTGATGTCCAGCCCAAGAGGGTCATACAATTTCACTTTCATGGCCTTTTGTAGTTTGGGGTTTGGATATGGTCGGTCCTTTCAAGAAAGCTTTAGGAGATTTTACACATTTGTTCATTGCAATTGACAAGTTCTCCAAATGGATCGAAGCTAGGCCGATCGCTACAATTACCGCAGACAAAGCAGGTAATTTTATCCTTAATATTGTGCATCGGTTTGGTGTCCCTAACAAGATTATTACCGACAATGGGACTTAGTTCACTGGAGGAGTTTTTAAAGAATTTTGTGAAGATTTTGGAATCAAGATTTGTTATGCGTCAGTAGCACATCCCAGAAGCAATGGACAAGTTGAACACGCTAACGGTATGGTTCTTCAAGGTATTAAGACCCGAGTTTTTGACAGATTGCATCCCTATGCTAGATGATGGGTTCAAGAGTTGCCGTCAGTTTTATGGTCTCTGCGCTCTACACCTAGTCGGGCTACGGGTCAGTCAGTTTTGTTCTTAGTTTATGGTGCCAAGGCCATGTTGTCGAGTGAGATAGAATTTGAATCCCTTCGAGTTCGTAATTTTAACGAAGAGCACTACAGTCAAGACCGTAATGAAGACTTAACCCGACTGGAAGAAGCTCGTGAAGCAGCACTTGTTCAGTCGGCAAGATAGCTACAAGGACTTCGGTGTTATCACAATCGCAATGTATGATCACGGGCGTTTATTGTCGGCGACATGGTTTTGAGAAAGATTCAGACGATGAAGGATAGACATGAATTATCTCCGTTATGGGAAGGGCCCTTTATAATTGCTAAAATTACTCGACCGGGGGCTTATCGTTTAAAGCGTGAAGACGAATCAATCGTGGAAAATTCTTGGAACATTGAACACCTTCGTCGATATTATGCTTAGGATCAGTTTCTAGTATCTTGTTCTTTTCGACTGCCGACTTCAAGTAAGTTGTCTTCTTGAGTTGTCACTCGGGGGCTATCTGTATTAATAAAGTATGAAATGTTTTTTGAAGGCAACTTGTTCATATTTAGTTTATCATTATTTTTTGTTCTGATTTGGGCCAAGTGGATGAGGACTTAAAATTTTTTGATGACTTAATCGAGTTCTAGGCTTGGTGACAGTCAAACAAAAATTTTTAAGAAATTAAAAGCAAGATTCAAATCAGGGCATAAGTATAAATAAACTGATAAGTTACAAGTTGTGTGGCAAGAGTTTTTTACATCGGATATCTACCCCTGGAAATTCTCTATTACGTCAATGACTATTTTCTTGGTAGACTCCTAAGCTTGATTTATTAATTCTAAAGCTTGTTCGTCAGAAGTGTCATCGGCAAAGCCATCTCCTATAGAATTTATATCTACTCGAGGATACATGGATTTTGTCATGGCCAACGCTTGACTTGCACTCATGGTAGCTACGTCGTTGATATTGTCCAGATATCGCTTAAGAGCTGTCCTGAGTTTGTCAAATATTTCGGGAGCATCTTCAGCACTTGTTCCTAGGCCGTTTTGAAAGATAACATTCAAAATAGGAGTGGCGGCATTTGCAATATCGTCCCTGATGCTCTCAGCTCTTTGGATTCTCTCGGTAAAGACCTCGAATTGGAATTTTTTTCTTATTAGCTGCAAGGATGAAAGTATTCAAAGTGCATCAGTCATATGGATGAGCTGAATCAAAAATCTGAGTTCTATGAAAGTACCTTCAAGCTTTGCTATGGCATTGGCTTTATCTGTCTCTAGCTTGATGTTTTTGTTCTGAGCTTTTTTCAATTGGGCTTTAAGCGACTCAATCTCGGTTAAGTTGGCTGATACATGAAGACACAGTGTTAATGGTGATGAGTTGATCAATCGAGGAGAGATGAGTTAATTTTTCTTACCTCCAATTGAACCACGAAACTCCAAGTTTGTATCTCGCAGTTTGCTGATCTCTTCTCGCAAGATGATTTCCCTAGCTATGGTTTCTTCTCTGGCTTCTTTTAGCTCTTGCTAGATATTTTCTAAAGAGTTCACGTGAGGCACAAACTTTTCCAAGGTGTCAGACTTAGTTTGGGATTGGCGATATATTCTCTTCATCACAAAAGGCAAGTTAGTTGATTATATAAGAAGCAATAATTGAAAGATGAGGAGTTTTTTCTTATGTTCATCAATCGGGTGGCTTCGTTGAGGCTGGTTACAAGCAGATCACGTTCTTCAGCTTCTTTTTGCTTGTTTAGTATGATGCCCTGTTTTTTGCCTTCGGCATTACGCCACTCGATCTTAATTTGAGGCAATGAATCTTTGGCTGATTTCAGTCAGAGAATTTCTTCATCTTCTCCAACCATTGGTTTTGAGAGAAATAAGGTTGATAAAATTCAAGAAGCGCATTCAAGACGAAGAGTTAATAATTGAGTGACTCACCTGTCATTGTCTCTGGATGACTGCATGGAAGGCCTTGATCTTGATCTGTGTCAAGAATTGGATGATCTTGGTCTTCTTGAGCAGTAGTGTTTTTGGTTGTTTGATCCTTATTGGTATCTTCAGTGGTTGATGATGGATCTTCAACTGGTGCTCCTTGGCTGGTTGGAGCTTGGTTTCTAGTCGGGGGTCCTTGTTCTAGTGTTTGTTCGGAAGAACCCGACTGGTTTCCAGTCGGGGGATCCTGACCGACAGTTGGGGGCTCCCGGCTTGGTGTAGTATTACTCGGAGGTGGCTTCTGAGCCCCTCGTTCTGTAGGTTCCTGATTTTTTGGCCTTGTGACTGGAGTTGTTAATTCAGTCTGACCGGTGGGGTCGATATCTTGAGGTTTTCTATAGAAGACAATGCATGGGGTTCAGAATGAAATCAAATGAGTTTTAAATAAGAAGACAATACAAGTCATGCGACGGATACCTGTTGGATTTTCTGATCTTTGGAGCCAATCTGGTAGATGGCTTAGGCAAGCTGACATTGACTTTTGGAGTCTGAATTTCTTTAGTTTCTTCGTCCGAGTCATCGATGATTAGTTTCCTTTGCTTGCTCACGCGTTTGCTGGTTTCTTCGACTGCGGCTCTCTTGCTCTTCGCTTGTGCTTTGATTTTTGGTCCGCCAGTCGGTTTCTTGCTAGTCGGTTGTGCTGACAGAGCGTCATGGTGCACTTTGTATGGCCAAGAAACAATTAGAGTATTTGCCTACAAAAAATATTCTTTTTAAGGGATATTGACAAGTATGGCAAGGTGGAAGATATCAAGGTTGCGGAGTTTACATATCAGAGGAGGCGGCCGAAAGATGCTGTAAGGGAGGACTGGCAGTTTGTTGTTGTAGTCGACCACGATCCCGGCGGAGAAGATCTTGTACATGTGCGAGCATAAGACTTGGGGTCACTTTGTCCTTCATATTCAAAGGCCAACTTGGATCTTTCTTTAATGGGCGCTAGTCAGGATTTGATGAAGTGCCGAGTGATCTATTCTCCTTGGAGGTCCTTGTTCTTCATTTCAAGGATCTTCGCCAGAAGATTGTTGTCTTCGATCCAATTTTGGCCCTCAGGCAAGGTATTCCAGTTAGCCCGATGGATTGGTGGAAGGCCGATAAAGTCGGGCAGGCTAGGAGCAGGGTTGGAGATATAGAACCAGTTTCCGTGTCAGCCCTTGTTGGAGGTTTTCAAAGGAAGAGAGAAATAATCTTTGTGGAGAGTACCACGGAGTTGAAATCCCATGCCGCTAACAACACAAGGTTTATCTTTGGTCAGATGGGTTTTTAGGGAGAACATACGGTGGAAAAGGTCGAAATGGGGATGGATTCCAAGAAAGGCTTCGCAGACATGGATGAAGATGACAATGTGTAAAACAGAGTTTGGGTTTAAATGATAGACTTTGATGTCATAATAATCAAGAATGCCACGGAAGAACTCGGAGGTCGGCAAATAAAAAAAGTGGGTGAAAACAACAATCTCACCGGTGTTTGGAGTCAGGAATTCCTCGCCATATGTCGGACGCCAGTCCATGATCTCTTTTGCTGGGAGGACTCCCTCTTTCATCATTTCCTTCAAGGTTGATTCCTTAACATCGGAGGTTGCCCATTGCTCGAAGGGGATTTCTCTCTCCTCTGCCATGAGTAAAATTTGGGATGGATTGAATACATAATTGGAGGTTGGGATTCTTAGAGGGAATGGAAAACAAGATGGGCGCGGTGGATTTTGATGGGATCGAGAGCGGCTGGATGGATGGATTTGACAGATTTCGTGTCCTAGGTTTCTACAGTGGTGCCTATGAACAAGAGCGTGAAAGGGGAATTTTTCAGAAGTTGAAGCGGCGGGAAAGACGACGGTGCTTCAGTGGTTGTTTTTATTAGGGTATCGGTAGGCTTTTCCTTGTTTGGGCCAAAGCCCACAGGATGCCTACAACTTATATCATAGGTGTGGCTTGTCACGTGTCTTTAGGGACTTAAGCAAATTTGCCTTAGTAATATGCGCGTGCTTTCTTGCCCAATACCTTTAAAATGCTTTCATACAACGGTTATACAACTTTTTTTGGGAGTTGGTACGATGTAATTTGGAAGGTGACAAACAGTAAAGTTTTTTTTAACTGTCCTGGTAACTTTTTATAAGTTACAGGAGCTGTTTGGTTCTTATAAAGCAATTGATTTTATATATTATATCAATGCTATCTTGCCACCTTGGTGAGCTTTTCTGGTTAAGACCAATATTATGGCTTAGGCTGATTATATTTTGGTCATATTCTTCAGATGGTTGGTAAATCTATTTATGGGTCTTATTAGCTCGGATTTTATATCACAAATGCCATATATTTCTGAGGATGGTGAAGTTGTGTGTATCGAGGGGACTCGGGCATGACTGTTTTGGCAGCATGTGCACAATGTGATGCCAGTACTCGGGGTCGTTATGCACCATGCTTTATTGTTGAAGTTCTGTGTTATATGATTTTTTAGGATGCTTTTGGCTTTGGCTAAGTATTTATTTATATAAAACTACTCGGATGGGTAGGATGATGAAAGTTTTTGACTATGTGCTTAGTTTGTTCAAACTAGACATAAAGTCGGGGGGATACACCTAATTAGATGCATCTAGTTGATGTACCTAGGTGTATTTTTTATTGTAGTTTTTCAGTCCTTCACAGCCTTTCTATTGGATTGACTAAAGCACTCGGGAGGCCAAGGTAGAGATGATGGAAGCACTCGGCTATGGATTAGTCTGATTCGAGGCAGAATTATCTCGTCGACTGTGAAGGTCTCAGGGGCTACTGTGGAGATTATGGGTACCATATATCCACACGGCTGGCCTATCCGACTGATTATAGGGGATAGATTATAGGTGATGATTATGTAACGGCTTAGGACTTAAGTATTACGTTGCCTTGTGTAATAAGGAATGGCTTATAGTCCTAAGTCGGCAGTGTTATGGATAATGTTTAGGAGTCTTATACCGTATGTGGTTGAGTTTCCGACTTATAAGCCTACCTTCTGAACCTTTATAAGGACAGTAGGACGCTTCTTGAGGGGTATAGAACAATAGCAATCAGCTAAGTTTTTCTTCATATACAACTAGATCGCGTGATCAATACATAACTCGGTGGATACAATCCCCAAAACAGGAGTAGGGTATTACTTTTTTATAGAAGGCCTAAACCTGTATATATCCTTTTGCCCCATAACCCATCGTGTTTGGTGCTTGTGTGCTACCCCTTTTCTCATTGCCGAAATCAGGGTTTTGACACAGGTTGATTGCCTGTCAAACCCCTCGTCCTCTTTCTTCCTCCTACATCTTCGGATGCTACTCCGCAGCAAGCCAAGAACACGAAGGCAACCATCGTGAGACGGGCCGTCGTCGCCGCGTCCTGGTTTGAGAGAGAGGGGAAAGAGAGAGAGGTGAGGAAGAAGATAAGATTAGGATGACACATGGGTCCTACTTGCTGACTCAGGTAATCAATCACGGTTAATATGTCACGTGAGCTGAAACCAACTTTCAAACTACCCGAGGAGTCGATTTGTACCAATTTTCAAAAATGAAGGAGACGTTATACCTGGTTTGAGGAGTTGATTGCACCGGTTTTTAAAAATGAAGGAGGCGTTATACCTGGTTGAGAGATGCGATTTAATCAAAAGCAAAAATTGAGAAAGATAAAATAGACTTATTCCAATTACAGCTATTCCAAGAGGCTTGGGCTTTATCGGCAGGAGAGTTTTCCTCTGGCAAAGGCCTTACTCAGCATGGGCTAAATCTCAGGCCATCCACATGTATCGGCCGGAATTTAAGATCAAATTTTCCCTGTATTTTCTGGTGGATGGGTTGGGTTATAGGCCCGTCAAGGTCAAATTTCATGGCTGTAGTTCGATCGGGTCTTAGGCCATCTAATATCAAATGAATAAGTCCACTTGTCATCACTCAACTTTACGTCAAATTTAATTAAATCTCTAATCTCCAAAATCAAAAATCTTTACTTCCAAACTGTATCCGTGGTTACATGACAACACAGACCCTCCCATGACAGCATAGACCCCATTTATTCCTGATTTTGCTCACGTGGTAGATGTTCAGGCCCACTTGTCAGCATGATGATTCACCTATGCTCGTGTCCATTAATCTCTTATCCCCTTCTGCTCCGGCAAGCTGCCCTTCCACTCCCGAGCTACGGAGCTCTCGCTTGCACCAGCCATGGAGCTAGGCCTCACGCTCCGGCTCGTCGCGCCGCCGGCTTGTCTCTCCCGTAGACCTCTTCTGCCGCAGCCGACTTGTTTCTCTCCGTGTGCAACGTAACCTGAGGAAGCCGAATTCGTGCCTCGAGGTTGGAGTGCAGGGTTAGGGTTGTATCCGGTGGGAGTATGGCTTCTTTGGCAATGGAGGAGGAAGAGGAAACGGAAGCGGAAGGATGGCAAGAGGAGGAGGAGGCTGTAGTGGTGACGACGAGGCGGCATCTGGAGCTCATCGAGAAAGCAGACAAGTACGAGTCAGAGGAGCTAGGCACCTCTCGTTGTGCCAACCCCGTCGAGAACCCGGAGGCCTTCTCCTCCGTCACCGAGCCGGGCCCCTCCTCCTCCGTGCCACCACGAGCGCGCCCCGAGCACCGCGCCCCCGCCGCCGCCACCCTACGCCGGCTCGCCGTACCACGGTCACGCCGTTGGTCGCGAGATGGCGCTGGCAAGAAAAGGCCCCGACGGCAGACAGACCAGCGGAGGCGGGTATAGTGTCGAGCAGTCGCCGTCGCCGTCGCCGCTGCACCTCCCAACGACCCCGTCGAGAACCCGGAGGCCTTCTCCTCCATCGCTGCGGAGCCCGCCGCGGACCACCTCCCCTTATCGCCAACCTCCCACCGCCGCTGCCTCCTCTTGCGGACGGGCTCACCGGCCGCCACTCCTTAACCTGCTGGTGAACTCCTAGGGAAGAGAAGGAGATGAGGCGAAGAGAAAAGAGGAGAGGAGAGGGAAACGAGAGGTGAAAGGGTCTCATATATCTTTTTATTTTATTTTTGCTGATTAGGATATCACATCATAAAAATTAATTTTATTGTTTTATAAGTTGGAGGATTAAAATATCCGATATTATCGTTCTCAGACGGAAAGTGAAGGGAAATTAGGTAGCATTCAACTCATTAGCGCGTAATTGATTAAGTATTAGCTAATTTTTTTAAAAAAATGAATTAATTTGATTTTTTTAAGCAACTTTTGTATAGAAACTTTTTGCAAAAAATACACCGTTTAATAGTTTGAAAAGCGTGCGCGTGAAAAAAAAATAATGTGCGCGCAGCGTTGGACTTATTCTAATATCAAATTTCCGTCTTAAACACATGTCCGGCCGGGTTTTAGGCCCATCCAACGAAGCCTAAGTTGGCCTGGACGATCACTTCGGCCGGCTCTACTCTACTCCAAGCCTACAACTTCTCTGTTAAAGATATTTGGGTTGCCTGATTTTATCTGGAGTTCTAGATGGGCCTGAACTATTTTTGTTTGCCACGCAGGCATTCTTTGAAGCCCATCAAGGCGCTGCCTGCAACTAATTAAAAAGGTTCAGCACGGTTGCAATGAAAAAAACCCAACGCATAAAATGATATAACTGCAATTTGGTCACTATGAAATCGGTTACCATTGGACTTCAACGCTCGAAATCGTCCATATTACATCCCTGCGCTCAAATCAGGATGGTTATGATGATGTGGCCTCCACTACTACAAAACTGATTTTTGCAAACGGGCAAAAAAAAGATTTTTCTAGTCAGAGCTCCACCCTACCTGTACTTCAAGGCCTGCAAAAATAGACGATTTTCATAGGTGGCTATTACCCCGCCTGCAAAAATCACTTTTGCAAATGGCCTATACATCTTCGTGGGCGCTATATCCACCCGCCTGCGAAAACAATCTCATCGAATAAAGTAAAATCCCCTGCCACCACCCCCACCCGTCACCGTCCTCCCCTTCTGGCCCTTCCCCTGTTACCCCCTTCGACCCCTCCCCCTTCGGTTGTCGGCTCTCCTCCGGCCCCTCCTCCTCCAACCATCGCTGCCGGCGACTGGCTCCCCTCCTCCAACCGGATTTGGGAGGAAGGGAGGGAGGGGAGCACCGTCTCCGCCATCATCGTTGGCTCCCCTCTTCCGATCGGATCTAGGAGGAAGGGGAGGGGCCCAAGCCATCTGCGATGGCCGTCGCCGCTGGCTCTCCTCCTCCGTCCGTCACCATCGCCGGCCGGTTCCCCTCCCCCGATCGGATCTAGGAGGGAGGGAGGAAGGGGAGGGGAGGGAAGGGGAGCGCTGCCTCCACTGCTGTCGTCGGCTCCCCTCTTTTGACAAGATCTAGGAGGAAGGGGAGGGGCCCGCGCCGTCTATGGTGGCCATCACCACCATCATTCCTTTGGCCGGATCTAGGAGTGTGGTGGAAGGGAGGAGGGGAGCGTCGCCTCCGTGCCATCGGCTACTGTGGCCACCACCTCTGCCCTCCTCTCCTCCGATCGGATCTAGGAGGAAGTGGAAGGGAGGATAGGGGCTCGCACCGTTTGTGGTGGACCACCACTGTCGCTCCTCTGGTACCTATTACCAAATATAGGTACCAGCTTTTAATATACAACCGGCACCTATTTGTCCGCTATATATATCGTCCGATCCAGCGCCGCCATCGCCATCGCCATAGCTTCCTGGGTCCAGTGTCGCCTCCGTGCCGCCGGCTACTGTGGCCACCGCCTCTGCCCTCCCCTCTTCCGGTCGGATTTGGGAGGAAGGGGAAGGAAGGGGAGGGGAGCCACCTCCGTCACCGCTTGCTGTTGCCGCCGCGTCCGGCCGGATGGTGGAGGAGGTGAGGAGAGGTGGTGAGGTGAGAGAGTGAAGGGAAAGGTGGGTGGAGGGGAGAGGACTTAGTGGATGAATGGACTGAAGGTGAGTAGTGTTTTTATGAGGCCGGGTTTTGGCATGGGTGGCAGATTTTTGCAGGCGGAGGTCTTAAGGTCTTGCCTGCGAAAATCGATTCTTTTTTGCAGGAGTGGCCTTAAGATGTCTACCTGCAAAAATAAGCGAAAATTCATAGGCAGAAATAGATTTATGCTATCTTGAGCTAATTTTATAAACAGTGATTTTATAGTTCGTATGAAAAAATAAAATTGGGTGTTGAGAAAAATCATTTTTTTAATCATGTGGCCAATCAAAATTAAAGAAAACCGTAGGTAGGATACGAGTACGACAAGAAAAAGAGGTGAAAATAATACGTGGGATATAATATTCTCTCTATTTTGTTATTGCTTATTATTGATTGGTGCAATGGCATCAACGGTCTTTATTCAAGTGGGCTCCACGTAAACCCTATGTCATAATAACCGTGCCGATTCGAACCGAAGGATGGACCGTGTAGAACAGTCTTGAGAGTTTAGAGACCAAATGGCTTTGTTGTTGACGGACTAATCAGACCAAAGACATAGCTGAGGGACCGACCCTGGACTTATCCAGCTTAGAAAGGAAGACGGGGTTTTTCAAATTGAGAAAACTCCATTTCAAATCTCTCAACTTTCATCAAAGTCTAAAATTCATGCATAAACTTCAAAACCAGATATTATTCATCCCCAAATTTTCTATGCCATTTAATTTTTATTATTTGATTGATTCAAAGTGGTTTTGGATGAGATGGCGATAGCGTGGCAATGTGACATAAATGCTGAAAATATATATTAATTGTAAAGTAGTTATGACAAAAAAAAATCTCACGTCTTCCATGTACAATTTAAAACCGATTTTTTTTTCAAAAGCAACATATAATATAATATTTCCATAGAAATAGTGCTTAAAATCCGAATAACATCAGAATTCAAGAAAAGATTATAATTTATTTCAAATTGGACAAAATATATTCAGTTAGTAATTATTAAAATTCAAATACATAATCACTGGCTTAAATTCCATTTGAATTGTTAAAATTCATAATTTACTTTGAAAAAAATGGAAACATGTTCAGTGGCATATATGTGTATTAAAGTTAAATAAGTTAAATCCATATAAAGTAAAGGTTATTCCAAGAACAAATTTTTATTTTATATTTTTATACATGTTACTGTCAGTGTCAAGGATAAGGCATACTTTGTATACATGGGTTTATGAAATAGGATGATATCATATACCTAATAGTATAGAGGAAGATATCCTTTAATAAAAGAAATACGGTGGATGAAGAAGAAAATTATCTTCCCGCAATAGAAGATATCATAGTCATAGTAAAAAAAAAATAAGATATTTTTAGCCTGTATCCTTTGTAAAAGTCTTCAAGTTCTACTTGAAAAAAAAGATGATAATCACTATATATATACAAGACCTCGGGGAGAGGGGACTAACTTACAAGCCATATTTATAAGCAATCCGGAGAAAGCCAAGAGTCATGTTCGTCGAGTAGATCTCGTTGGACCGTTCTTGACAGATACTAGTCCGCGAGTTAGATTAGCCATCTTCTTCTTCCATTATAATTTGTGTGGTATTCTCATCCAATATATATATAAACTGGAGTAGGGTTATTACTCATCTTAAGGGTTCGAACCAATATAAATCTTTATCCTTAGTCTCATAGATTCGATCTCGCGTATACCTTGGTTTTAACGATCCCCATACTCTACAAATAACGCCTACGGGTACAGCCCGTCGACAGTTACAAAACTATTTATCTGCATGGCAATTATTGTTTTTATGGATTACAAAAAATAATGTAGTTTTTAGATATTGTATACAAAAAGTGATTTTTAAATAATTTGTTAAAGTCATCTATACATGTTTAAAATTAAAACAAAACCTTAAATCGATATGTCATCCAAGAACACTTCGAATCAGTCGAAGGATGAAAAGTAAACAGTGTGGAAAGTTGGGACTAGCATGACTATACAAGGCGATGATTTTAAGCCCAATTTTGAATACCTTCTATTTGGGCCATTGTTTGGTCTATCAACAAGAATTTGCGACCTTGGTGTCCAAAAAAAAAAAAAAGGTGAGGTCAACTGGACTTAGCTAATTCTGCATTGCTGCCTGCTGGAAGATATTGTTTCGTTTGTTTGTTGTTTCCCCATTGAAAATACACCACTTTATTGGACCTTAACTCACACATATTTTCTTTTGGAAAATTAGACAGGAACCCACTGCTCGCTTTTAGGCTGCGGTTGGAGATGATGAGTAGCATCGATGCCGACGATTCGATTCCCAGCACTGGGGTTAGCTAGGGTCCATGCCTGGTCTAAGCCCAACGATGAATCTATCATGTCACTCTGTTCAATCTTTGTTTTTCGAGAGAACACTGTTCAATCGATCGAAACAAAATTTCAATTTGCACAAGTGAACGCATGATGAGGGAACAGAATGATGAATCTGCTGCACTTTGTGTACGTGCTCCGCTGGCCATGATGATCACAAAATTAGCTCAACCACACACACACACACATACACACAGCAACTTTGAGCCCATCATACGTATCAATTCATGGGCCGGCCCTTTCAAAAGCGTCGTCATCACATGAGTATATATGACTGCTTTACAAGTTGTTATTACTCCTATATCTCCTGATTAATTAGTAGTATAATTTAACAATGCAAAGACAAAATACTACTCTATATGGAGTAGAGTACTGGTACAGTAGGAACAGGCACAAAGCTGAAGAGATTGCTCTTTTGGAGAGTGGTCCATCCATGGCCTACTCACATATAGTGTCATAGTTGGCCTGAATCCTGATTAATAAGCCCTGATGGCCACACTTGTCTCCACCACATTGGACTCCAATAATTAACTGTTTCTCTTGGAATGTTACACACAATTTAATTAAATCGTCGGTGTGACTATGTAATGTCATTGTTGGTTAGCTTAAATGATAATCTGTACCAGTTAACCGTGCCTAACAATTATACTTGTTGGTTAGAGATGAGAGAATTAATTGGATGTTAGTAGTTTCATCTAAAGCATATATAGTGGAGCAAATTTCTGGAAACCACACGTTTTATGAATTAAGTTGTATAAAACCCTAGATATTATGACCGGCGACACATAGCCCTAAATATTATAATTGTAAAGTTTTATAAAACCACACCCTATGTTGAGCACAAATTCACTTAAATCTTTTCAAATATAGTGTATATGAAAATTGTTAGATTTCTTGATTAAGGTCTTTTTTCTAAAAAAATTCTTCTATACTTTGCAAAATACTATTTTGGATATGCTAAAATTAATTGAGATTTAAATGATGGGGTTTTACGAAACAATTAGACCATAAGCTTGTTGTTATGTGCCTGTCGGAGAAGTGAGAACAAGAGCTCCCTTTCCCCATGGGTGCTCGGGGCACTATGGGCTCCACCAAGCCCTACAACATCTGCATCTTTAAGGTATCAAGAAAAGTGTCGAGTCCTATAAGATCTATCAATTTTTATATTTTGTAGGTGCAAAAGCGGGCATTGGCTGGTACCAGTGTCTTGTCTAAAGTCATGCCTATCATGAACTCCTTCATCGACATCTTCAAGAAGCTCATCCAATACAACAATGAAATATACTTTCGGCAATGGGAGCGTGCTCGAGTGTGTGGGAGGGTGCCTCGAGGACTCGGCCGACCCCTAGGACACACGGTGACCCGAACACGGTGGTCAACCGATGACAAGCTTTAAATCCCTCAGGGCCCCAGACTCTAATTAGGGACCCGAGGATGTCTCAGGCACTCCATGGAGGGGTTTACCTTATTAAGGAAAGTTGCTCGGGTCTGATGATCACATTTAAACCATCACTTTACATTAATTGTAGGGTAGTTCAAACTTGGTGTACAGCTCATGCACAACTAGAAAGACGTGGCAGCTCATGCAGCCCCTTGTATGCCCATCACCCTTGAGAACACGAGGTGTGCAACGTGGCGCATCCACAGCAACCTTTCCCGGGACCCACCCCTGTTGACTACGGTGGCTGACAGGTAGGCCTGGAGATAGTTGGAACAAAAACTTTTGACTCCCCTCTTCACTTGTCAGCTAGTAGGTGTGGCTGTCACATGTAAGCCGGTTGGCTTGGGGGGACAGCGGCAAGACTAAGCATATCAAGTTTAGAGGAGTAGGCCCCGCTCCTGCATGCATGCAATGGCATTGTGGACTCTTCACGTATGAAAAGAGGATCCAGGCCACCGAAAAAAAGGGCTCGTGTTCTCATCTATGCTAGGTTAACCAAACATCCAGTAAGCAAGGAACTTCTCCTCCTCACTTAGCTTTTCCTTCCACATCATTTTGTAATTCCTCTTATGATACATAGTCCACCATACAGGAGTATTACGCATCCGTGTGGCCCGAACCTTTATATTCGCTTGTGTTCATTTCTCTCACGCACTCCGGATCCAAGCTTGAGACTTGCACCCCGGCTGAACCTTTCTAGGAGGAGTGCCTAACTTTCCTGCTAGAGTAGTTCCGTACTCCGACAATGTCACAAATTATAATACTTATGTTTTTTTTCCAACTTTGCCCATGCATCACGTGGGGTTTTCTGAGACTCTGTAGTAAAACGTGATAAGTAATCAAAACTCAATTTTGAAGACCATTTTGAATCAAATCGTGCTTTACATATATATTTTTGAGGGGAGAGAATTTAAGTCACACTGTTGAATTAATTGCCAACCATCGAAAGGCCAGCCCACCAAAAGTTGCTAGCTTCATGGTTGGAAATCAAACACATTTCTCGACTCTCGTGCTAGGGGGTGGGATCATGGCAAAAATGGAATTTCTAACAAAAGAACAAAAATTAGACAAATTTTAACTGAACTTGAACAAGTTTAGCAGAATAAAAATTGTAGTTTCTGA
Source organism: Oryza officinalis (assembly GCA_008326285.1). NCBI lineage: Eukaryota > Viridiplantae > Streptophyta > Magnoliopsida > Poales > Poaceae > Oryza > Oryza officinalis. Next base: position 34,718,032 of record BDMV01000001.1, on the reverse strand, counting down.
CCAAAAAGAATCCCCGCGGGAGGACCGATCGATAAACCTGAAATTGCAGTCCGACGAGAGTGCCTGGCTATAGCTATTGGTAGTGGCGTTGGAAGGTCATCGTCTTCTTTCTCCAGCAAATCCCAGTGTCCAGTAGCAATCCCCAGCATCCATCTATCTGGCTTTTCGATTGCTGACCGATCTATTGCTGATTGATCACTGCAAATAAAAAGGATTAATTCTGTCGGCCAAACGATTCGCAGATCGATCGAGTTGGTGAAAAGTGGCAGCTGATTTGGCCTAGCTACGTGACTGAAGACTGGAGTTATCTCAATGGACAATATGGGCCAATTTAACCGAAGCAAAAGGGACGTGTCGGTCTGAAGGCACGTTGGCGTTGCCACGCCATCATCTCTTGGTAGCTAGTAGGGGAGCAGGTAGATATATATATCTTGCATCACATTTGATCACATGAGAATATATATGACATGCATCTGAGATCGATGATAGTATTAGGCTGAGTTCGAACCTACGTGTACACAACCTTTCTGTCTGGCACGAAAAATAAATTAGCTCGTTAAGTATGATTAATTAAGTATTATTTCTAAAAATTTAGAAAACTAGATTAATATTATTTTTAAAGTAACTTTTGTATATAGAACTTTTATAAAAAACTTACCATTTAATAGTTTATGAAGCGTGCAAGTGAAAAATGAGAGAGCACTAGTTGTTCATAGTGCGCCCTTAGGTTGTGTTCCTTTGGTGAGGTTGAAAACTCACCGCCTATACACGTAAAACGGAACAACTCATTAGCGTATGATTAATTAAATATTTGCTAATTTTTCTTGAAAAATGGATTAATATGATTTTTAAAGCAACTTTCATATAGAAAATTTTTACAAAAAATACACCGTTTAGTGGTTTGAAAAACGTGCATGTGAATAAGGAGAGAGGTGAGTTAGGAATCCTCTCAAAAAGAACGTAACCTTAGGTGGCGTTCGGATGTGTGTGTTGGGAACTAATCCTTTCAACACGTAAAACGAAGCGACTCATAAAAAATAGATTAATATGATTTTTTAAAACAACTTTCATATAAAATGTATTTTTAAAAAAAACACATCGTTTAATATTTAAAAAACATACGGACCGAAAACATGAGAGGAGAGTTGGAAAAGATTAGAGACGACACAGCCTGAGATGGCTCCGGTACTCTTTCATTGGCTAGTTTTACTGCAAGTTTGTCAGGAAAACGAGTGCTCTACAGTAGGCCACTGAAACGCGCAGTTACGTGAAGATTTTCTGACGGGCTACAGTGAACTGAAGAAAGTGCAGAGAACAGAGTTTGGTGCTGCCAACTTCAGCAGTGATTCTACTGTAGCAGATTTGAAAGGTTAGATCAAGAAATAAACAAATCAGATTGACGGCTGCAGTACAGGATCTCAATTCAAACGAGTACTCCGTAGAAGTTTATATACGCATCTAAACCATAATGGAGTGCTTGAATTAATTAAATAAGGTGAGCAACGTAGACAGAAGGGAATGGTCCTATATATTAGAATATATTTATTTTATCGTTCCATCAAATAAGCTAGCATTTGTTCCCTTCATATGATGGTCCGCAACTCATATGACTTTCGATCACTGAAAGACACAATAAACATGCCATTATTAATTGTCTGCTTTTTTAAGACTCATAAATATATTAAATTAAGGTTTAGCACAAAGTGCATAAAGGGGCAATTGGAATTCCCCCATACACATAAATCAATAGGATTGATCTTATAGCTGTTAAGACCTAGAAATCATGCAGAAAGGAAACATGCATTCTTTCATACGAAATTAATATGAAGTATCTGTACTCTGGGTAACCATAGATGAAAATATTTATCTTCAAGTGGCTTTCTAAGTAGTTCTTTTAGTCAACCTGTAATTTGTAATTTGTAGTCGTTCTTCGACCTCTATAATAATTATTGACTTTAATTTCTTTGAAACAAAGGCTAAATAAATACTATTATTAAAAATGATGAAGTATCTGCACCGACGGTCTAAATCAAAGCATCCAAGAACATCCTAGAAATATAATTAATTAAAAAAATTGATTAGCCAGGGCCTTGAGATGTGCACGTGTCTGAAACGGTCAATTAATAAATTTTGACATAACAGAATAAGCCTTGCGACGTCCTTCTTTGAAGCATCGTACATAGCACCTAAACCACATTACAGGATATGGACATGTGTACAGCTGGAGACATTTCTTTACCAACTTCTCTCCTATGCATTTGTTTGATTCTGTTAAATGTTAGTATGATGTATTCTTACACAACTGTAGGAAGACTTTAGAAATAATCTTCTTTGATTAGTATTACATTCTAGTACTCACTGGCTATCCATAATCTTCTAGACCATCACTATCGGAAAACTGATCTTTCGTCATGATATCCAAAAACCCAAATCTCTCGAATCTATTACCAATCGATACTAAAGATGATATTTAGTACCGGTTAAAAAACCTTCCAACACTTTACAATCTTTAGTACCAACCGATTAGTACTAAAGATTATATTGATCTTTAGTACCGATTGTTAACATCAACCGGTACTAAAGATAATTTACTTTTGTGTATCTTATTTCTCCTTCAGCCCGAACCATTGATGCCAAGAGGAGGAGGAGGAGGAAGAGAGGTGCTGCCAAAATTTCTTGTGAAAATATTTTGGTGATATTACACAAATCGAAGGGATCTAAAAGATTAGCAACTTCATCCTCTATTGATGTATGATTAACATATTATATTTCTAGTTATGTTTCTATACGTCATTCTCTCTTAAAAAGGTATATGGAAAAAGATGAGAGAGAAACAAATTTTAGAGAAAATAAGGGTACTTCATAATTTTAAAAACATTTGGATAAAAATATTAAAAAAAGATCACAAAGAATAATTATAAAAAATAAAGACAAAAGAATAGAAAACTAAGTCCATTTAAAAATCATTAAAATAGTTAGAAATAAGAAGAATGCATTAAAAAATGTTTAGAAATTTAAAAAACTTCTAAAAATAATGAAAATAAGGATAATACATAAAAAATATATTTACAATTTTTTAAAACTTCTAGAATTTATATATAATTAATCATGGCTCCGATTAAGTCCATTTAAAACTCGTTAAAATCGTTAGAAATAAGAAGGATTCATTAAAAATATGTTGATAATTTTTAAAAACTTATAAACATATTTAAAATAAAGATAATACATGAAAAACTATAGTTCCAATTTTTTAAAGAAATAGTCATAGAGATTTGTGAGCTTAACAACAATCTCCTCATATATAATTTCTATGTGTATGAGTGTGTATGGGCTTTCTCAGTGTACCGTCAGTTTTGAGTTTAATTATGATGTTTTAAGTTATTATATGATTATTTAATTATTTTCACTTTCGTGGACTTCCTTTACATTTATTTATTTGATGTAGATGAATTGGTAATGGATGTACATCGCGGAACGATGGTCGAAAGAGTTTATTGATGACGTGCATTATTTTTTGAGTGTGGCCCATGCCATAAGCCTAAGGGTTTTATATGTTGTCCATGCAAAAAGTGCAAACCAGAAAGAGTATTCTACATTAAGAACTCTTCATGTCCACTTGTTGGAGTCGGGATTCATGCCTAGCTATAATTGTTGGACCTCGCACGGAGAGTCAAGGGTTGCAATGGTAGAAGATGAAGAAGAAAACAACAACATTCTGGACTAGGCTCAATATGGTGGATTTGCAAAAAATATAACAGGTGAGGCGGACGGAGCTGTTGATGAAAACGACGGTACAGATGATCTTGGTTAGATGTTGTGCGACGTAAAGAAAGACTGCAAAAGTAAAAAGGAGGTCCAGAAATTAAAGCGTATGTTAGCGGACCACAAAACGTCCTTATATCCAGGTTGCGAGAAGGGGCAAAAAAATTGGGGACCACGCTGGAATTCTTGCAATGGAAGGCCAAAAATGGTGTGATTGACAAGACATTTGGCGAGATATTGAAACTCGTAAAGAATATTCTTCCGGAGGAAAACGAATTGCCCGAAACAACGTACGAAGCTAAGAAGGTAGTCTGCCCTCTAGGACTGGAGGTCCGAAAGATACACGCATATCCAAATGATTGTATCCTCTATCGTGGTGAGGAGTACAAGAACCTAGAAGCATGCCCAGTTTGTAAGGCACTACGATACAAGATTAGACGAGATGATCCCAGTGATGTTGACGTACAACCTTCGAAGAAGAGAGTTCCAGCTAAGGTGATGTGGTATTTCCCTATAATACCATGACTGAGGCATTTGTTCAGGAACAAAACACATGCTAGAATGATGCGCTGGCATGTAGAAGAACATAAACAAGACGGGATGTTGAGACACCGCGTCGACGGGTCGCAGTGGCGAAACATTGACATAACATTTGAAGACTTCGGAAAGGATGCATGAAACATAAGGTTTGGTTTAACTACGAATGGCATGAATCCATTTGGAGAGATGAGCAGCGATCATAGCACTTGGCTTGTGACCCTATGCATCTATAACCTTTCTCCTTGGTTTTGCATGAAGTGAAAGTATATCATGATGCCGATTATTATTCAAAGCCCAAAGCAACCTGGTAACGATATTGATGTGTACCTAAGATCATTGATTGAAGATCTGCAACTGCTGTGGAAGAAAGATGGTGTCCCTGTATGGGATGAGGACAAACAGGAGCAATTTGACCTACGAGCCTTGTTTTTCGTAACCATTAACGAATGGCCTGCACTTAGCAACCTATCGGGATAGGGCCTGCACCCACTGTATGGATGAAACTAACAACATGTATTTGAAACATTGTAGGAAAATTGTGTACATGGGCCATCGTCGATTTCTTGTTGCAAGCCACCCTGTACGAAAGAAAGGCAAATATTTTGAATAGAAGGCAGACCACCGTACTAAGCCTAAACATTGTAATGGAAAAACTGTGTTTGTTATGGTGAAAGATTTAAAAGTAGTATTTGAAAAGGGACCTGACAGCCAACCTATCGCAAGTGAAGATGGTCACGTGGTGATGTGGAAGAAGAAGTCTATTTTTTGGGAGTTACCCTATTGGGAAGCCTTAGAGGTCTGCCATGTAATTGACGTGATACACCTCACTAAGAACCTTTGCGTCAAGTTGCTGGGCTTCCTAGGTGTATATGGCAAGTCGAAAGATACACTTGAAGCATGTAATGATCTCAAGCATATGAAACAACGAGACGACCTTCATTCGGAACCGAAGGAGAAAGGAAGCCCTTACTTGAGTCCAGCCAGCTGCACACTGAGCAAGGTAGAGAAAGGAAGTTTGTTCGAATGCTTGGAGAGCATAAGGTACCGTTTGGATACTCGTCGAATATAAAGGAAATAATAAGCATGAAAGAGAAGAAGTTCACAAACCTAAAGTTTCATGACTACCACGTGTTGATGACACAACTGCTTTCTGTTATAATTCGGGGTATCCTTCCTGATAATGTCCTGAAAACAATAACAAAACTATGTGCTTTCCTGAACGCAATTTCGCAGAAGATCATCGATCTAGACAAATTAACAGCCTTATAAAATGACGTGGTGTAATGTCTTGTCAGCTTTAAGATGATCTTTTCACCATCATTCTTCAATATAATGATGCACCTTCTATGTCACCTTGTCAAAGAGATCGGTATTCTCGGTCCTGTGTACCTACACAACATGTTCTCTTTCGAGAGGTACATGGGCGTTCTAAAGAAGTACGTTCGTAACCGTTCTTGTCCGAAAGCAAGCATCGCCAAGAGGTATGGAACAGAGGAGGTCATTGAGTTCTGCATAGAATTTATTAAAGACCTTCGTTCAATCGGGGTCCCCGAATCAAGCCATGAGGGGAGACTACGGGGAAAGGGGATTCTTGAAAGAAAAACATAATGACTATAGACAACGATTTATTTCGTAAAGCATGCTTCATGGTTGTGCAACAATCTTTATTGGTGGCTCCTTACATCGAGGAGTACATGGCGATTGTTTGCTCCAAAAATATCAGTATGTCCGATGCCTGGATTACACGTCATCACATTGATACTTTTCCCGTTTGGTTGTAACAACATATCATGGGTAACGAAACGATTGACCAACAACTATCCTTCTTGGCGAGGGGACCATCCTGCTCAATCTCGACATCCCAAGGTGTTAACGCCAAAATTTGATAAGCCCTGAAGTCATTATCGGCCTAGAGTCAGTATCGGCTTCAGAGTACTGAAATTGGCCGATGAGAATTATCTGTCGCCAGCAGTTGGATTCTTGATGGATTCGGTTAAAGAAATTAATCAATTAAAGGAAGCTTATCCAGAAGAGACCGAGTTTGAGGAAGATGCAGCATGCAAGTCATCTATTAATTAGGCAGAGTAAGTTAGTTTCCTTTTACTTTTAGAAAAGATTGTTTAGAGTCCGAATAGGACTTCTATCTTTTACTTTATTTTTAGGAAAGTTTGTGTCTTATCCAATAAGGACTAGTATCTACCCATGGGTATAAATATGTACACCTGAGGTCTTTGTAATATATCTTTGGATCAATATAACTACTCTCGGTGCATCGTTACCCTCTTTCCCGAGGTTTTTATTTATCAACCGACGGAACTTGGCTCCTGACGTGAGGCTACATCGGTTTTTGATCTTCGGCGAAGGGGTAAGTCCTACATTCCACGGACCCTGGTAATTGTATCGGCTACATTGGTGTTGTTCAAGGCTGCATCGCTTTGATCACTTGGATCGCTCTGGTTCGGTTGATATATTTGCCTACCTATTTATCATATATCTTAGTTAATCTAAGTCGATTATTCAATTTACTTGTATCGGTCAGATCTTTTCTAGGGTTTTGCCAGTATCGGCTAAATTGTTTTGTTGATCTAGATTAGCTAAGTTATCTACCACCCTGAAAATCAGTCGAAGGCTTGATTGTGTTTTCATACTTTGTGCTGCATCAACCCTAGTCATGTTTAGAACCATAATCTCTAGCTTGCTTTTTGATTGCTAATAAGGGTTTCATCGGGGTTTCAGCCGATGAGTTATCTGGATATTACATCGGTTCACAAGGATTACATACAAGTTGGATTTAGCCGATGACAACAAAGGTTTCATTGATTATTTAATTGTTTGAATTTAATGACATCGGACCTCTAGCCGATGTATGCTTTAACCTTCGAATCAACACTTATTCTATCATATCACTATTAGCTAATTGGTTTCTATTGGATTATATTATTGTTTTATTGCATTATCATCAGTCGATTGTTTTTATATCATTATTTGCATCAAGTGTCAGAATCTATATTGAATATATAGCCGTTGTTCAAAACCCTATCGACATCAGCTAGTATTGGCATCGGTTGGAATTACTCCATCGGTTTGTTAGCCAATCGACTCTTTGATCTGTTGTTTATATATCTTGTCAGTTACAGGATCAAACTGACTGGCACACTTTCATCTCATCAATTTTAGGACCTACACTGGAGTTAAGCAGATCTCCCAGGCCTTCGTGTGTTCGTCGACTTGGTTCGTGTCAACACAGATTTGGCACCATCGGCCGAACGCGGATTTTTCGTCAACACAAGGATATGAGATCAATGGGTATACATTTTACACAAGAGATCAAGACAAAAAGAGTACGAACCAGAACAGTGTTGTTCGTATCGATGGCATGAGATATGATGGGACAACGAGCACGTATTACGGTGACATCGACGAGGTATGAGAACTCGAGTATGGACCTTTGAAGGTCCCTATGTTTCGGTGCCAGTGGGTTGGACTGACTACTGGAGGCGTAATGATTGATGACTACGGGATAACAACAGTTGACCTTAACAAGGTTGGATACTCAGACGAACCATTCGTCTTAGCCAATGATGTAACACAAGTTTTCTATGTGAAGGACATGTCTAGCAAACCAAAGAAGGGGAAAGGGCTCGACGAGCCAAAGCGCCACGTGGTTCTCACAGGAAAAAGGAAAATCGTCGGAGTCTGTTAACACCAGAATTTGGTAAGCCCCGAAGTCCTCATCGGCCCAGGATCTATATCGGCTCAAAACTGGTATCGGCCTAGAGTTCTACATCGGCCGATGGGGGTTATCTCAAATCAACCACCAAAAGTAGTTGGATTCTTGTTAGATTCGGGAAGATCTTATCCAGAGAAGACCGAGTTTGAGGAGGATGCGGCTTGTATCTTTTAATTAGGATAAGTTTGTTAGTTTCCTTCTTATCTTTAGGAAAGTTTGAGTCGTATTCTGTTAGGATTTTTGTTAGCCTATGGGTATAAATATGTAAGCCCGTAGTTCATGTAATTTTTATCACACGATCAATACAACTTCGGCACATCGCCAACCTTTTTATTTTCGTCTTCTTTGGCGAGTTCATGCCCTTCTCACGAGAGGTAAGTCTCGTTATGGCTGCCTGCGTTGTTGGGGCTAGGGCTTCGACGTTCTGATCTCAACAACGTAAGCACCTACTATCATATATCTTAGTCAATCTGGTTCGGTTTCTCGATTTAGTCTTATCGGCCGAGATTCGCTTTAGGGTTTATGCCGGTATCGACTAAATCGCCTTGCTAGATTAGATTGGCTAAGGTATCCACCACCCCGAAAATCAGTCAAGGGCTTGATTGTCTAGGTCTTGCGTTTCTTTTCATACTTAGTGCTGCATCAGTTCGGTTTGACCTACTAAGTCGTGATTAAAGCCGTAATCTCTAGCCTCCTTGTTGACTGCCAATAAGGGTTTCATCGGGGTTTCAGCCGGTGAGTTATCTGGACGTTGCATCGGCCCAAGAGTTTTACATATAGATTGGATCTGGCCGATGACAACAGAGTATATATTGTTTATCTGCTTATTGAGAGTTTATGCCATCGGACCTCTGGCCGATGTGTGCTTTAATATTCAGATCAATGTTTATCTTATATTTATTTGGATTATGCTATATCATATTGTTATATCATCATGTTATCGTCAGCCGATCGTGTCTATATAGAGGTTTGTTCAGTACATCGGCTGGAATTGTGCCATCAGCCTATCGGCCGATCGGTTGTTTTGGTTATCGGCCTATCGGCCGATACGTTTTTGCCCAATCGGCCTATCGGCCGATAGACCTTCTGTTCTGCTGTTTTGCATATCTTGTCAGTGGCAGGATCAAACTGACTGGCACGCCCGCGCTTCATCAATTTTAGGACCTGCACTGGAGCTAAGCAGATCTCCCAGGCCTTCGTGTGTCCGCGCGCCGAATCCGGCGGTACGGATTTGGCGTCAATAGAGTCAAGGATAAGACTGATGATGATTACGATCTGTTTGACGGGCAACCTCCATTTGTGGTGACGGTTGACCCGAGCATTCTCTTATCAAATGAGGACACCCCTTAATTACACGATGATCATAGCAAAGGAACAATCGTACGGAGAAAGTACGTAAGGTCAACCATCACAATCTGAGATTGATTGTGCGGATGATGTAAATTATTTATACAACCTTGGTGTTTGTCCGATGTAATTATTTATACTAGCTTGGTGTTTATCCGACATAATTAAATAATATCTACTACCTTGGTGTATGCACGATGTAAATTAATTTGATTTGCTATTTCTGGCAATGAGAGAAGCATTTTGGTTGAAAGTTTCAAAAAACCCAAGTTCACAGAAGTTAATTATAAATGTATTCTCATTATTGTTATAATTTATTATTATTTTTAATGCACTTAATCAAACATGTGTTAATTATATATAATTTTTAAAATTTTATTACAATTTTAAACTATGTTAAATGTATTCTCATTATTTTTATAATTTTATTTATTATTTTTAATGCACTTAATCGAGCATAGGTTAATTATATATGATTTTTAAAATTTTATTATAATTTTAAACTATTTTAAATGTATTCTCATTATTCTTATACTTTTATATTTTTAATGTAGTTAATCGGACATGGGTTAATTATTTATGATTTTTAAAATTTTATTACAATTTTAAACTATTTTAAATGTATTCTCATTACTTTTATTATTTTCTTTTATTTTTAATGCACTTAATTTCAACTTTATTTTTAATAAATGTATTGTCCTAAATATATTTCAATTATTTTTAATCCCGGTTCTTATTCATAGCTAGCACCAAAAGAAATTTGGAAATAGTGGGAAAACATCTTTAGTCCCGGTTGGTGATACGAACCGGGACTAAAGATCTCTTTAATCCCGGTTCTTTACACCAACCGAGAGTAAAGAGTTGGATATATATATACCAACACTTCGTCTTCTCGAGCGTACTGATCCAACACTTAGCAGCTTTCATTGTCTACCAGTCATGCCATCGTCGTCGCCGCCGTCGCTGTCTCCTCGACCATACATGGCGTCGTCGTCGTCGTCGTCGCCGCCGGAAGTCGCGTCCGCCGTCACTGCCGCCACCGCGGCCTACGCCTAGGTTCCTCCTGTCATGGTTAGCCCCTCAAGCAATTGAAGCAGTTGCGCTTCTACAGGGCAAGTTGGGGATCAGACCAATGAAGCTGCAGCAGGGCCAGCTGACGATGAACCACCGTGCCCCGTGGATGAAATCACGCAGCAGACTCCATGTGAGCTGCATATTCCCTTCAAGAACCTATCAATCAAGGTATGCTCATAGTTTGCAGATCCACATTTGAAGACTTCGAAAATTGGTCCATATGTTACTAACTAACCTCGTTTCTCATGAAGGTGGTAGAGGGCATGGCCATACAAGTCCAGCGAAACGCGATGTACCATTGTAGGCCGATTCCACCTCGATACTCAAAGGTCGAGGTGGAGTGGGTCTGCCCAAGATTTGACGATCTCGAGCTAGACATCCCCGGAGGAGATGGGGCGACGAAACTAGGAGAGACAGCCCACGCCATCATACTATGGTGCAAGCGCTACATCGTGCTTCTCGGGTGAGTAGCGGCGCCCATTCCTATATCTCCACCGCTGCAGCCTGACAATCCTTGGTCTCCACTGTCTCTTCCACAACCTCGGTCTCCAGCGTCGCATCCGTCTCCACCACAACCTCGCTCTGCACCGTCTCCTCCATCTTCACCGTCGCAACCGGTTGCAAGTAGTAGGCAACAATGGTCTTGCTCATCTCATTTCGCGCCGTCAAAGTCCACACAAACGAAGAAGCTAAGACTTGACGAGCCAAAGAAAACCGCTCTCAAGAAAAGACCATATGATAAGACTGACGTGGAGATTGACGAGAAAGTGAAAAGGCAAGTGAAGAAGCACTTCAAGCCGCGGAGTCCACAGAAGAAGACTCCAATAGACCCGACAACTAAGGCCTTTTTTCTGAAGATGAGCGAACCACAAGAAAGACCTTAGTATTAGACTATGACTGCTTAATTCACAAGTCTTATGGGAAGAGCACAAGAAAGACAAAGGTTGTCCCCCAGCTTGGAATGTAAGAAAAACAAGCGGTTTCCCCGATGCCATCGAACCTTGACATTACTTTACAAGAATTTATGGCAGATACAAATCTTAGCAAGAAGCAATTTCTGGGGATAGCCCCTATCAAGAACGCCACAGAAGAAGATCTAAAACACCCATACGCAATCGGCGCACCACTTGTCAAGCCAGAGCTGGTCAAGAACCTACCTACACAGATGTACCAATTCCATCAATGGTACATGGATCAATCGGCTCATGGTAGGATTATGTTCGCGGCTAGGATTAAAGATGAAGATTTCTTCCGTGGGATGTACGATATGTGGATCAACTTCAAGGATGTACGACATATACCAACAAGGCGTCCTTAACGTCTCCCTTCTCACTTGTTGGGTTCTGTAAGTGTCGTTTAATTTTATTTCGTTCATTAGCCCGTCGCATGTAACATCGAAGATTTAACGTCTTTTTTCACTATAGAATAGAGATTCAAAATTGCCATAGGCATGCATACTTCAAATGTGGTTTCATGGATCCCTACATAATCAATGAGAAGATTGTAGATGACTGGCCAGACAAAACCGAGCAAAACATTTACAAATTCCTAGTGCAACAACTTTTTAAATAGTTCATACTCTTGCCTTACAACACAAAGTGAATTTTTACTGCCTCTTGTACCAATTTTTTTCTTGTATTCATGAAATAATATGTACATCATATTTCACGTAATTTGCAGATTCCACTAGGTCCTTTTGGTCATAGACATGTCCAGCAGCAAGATTAATGTCATGGACTCTATGCGGAAACCAAGGGATACTTTTGACAAAATCGTTGACATGCTTAACAAGTAATGTCACTAGTACTGTCATTATAATTGCTGCTATCGCTGCTATGTAGATCAAAACATCATTAATTATAGTTTGCAACTGCAGGGCATGGGTAAAATTCCGTACAAACGTCCGCGGGGAATTCAAGAAAGAACTGACTGTGAGGATGGACTTTTCGGTATTAACATGGTCCAAAATTATATCTCATTTATTCTATAATAGAAATATTTCATAAGTTCATTTCTCCTTTGGTGTTTACGACAGAAACAGGGGACCAACTTGTGCGGCTACTATGTTTGTGGTTTTATTCATTGCGTAGCACAAAACATTAACAATGATAACAATATCGAAGTATGTAAACACCATTCTACAATTATTTACACTCTTCTCATTGATTTAATATATTCATTCTTATTTTTTTTGAAAACGACAGGTTATTTAGATGAAGGACCAACTCCCCCCGACGGATTAAATAAAGGTTGTTCAAGAGCAACTGATGGGATTTATTATGGACGAGATTGTTAATCCGTCAAGAGAATTCCACGACAACGGATAACCTATTCCTCGTCACAAACAGTTCATGTCATAGATTTTGTAATATATGATATAACATTAGAAATTAACAATGACTATATATATATATAATGTATTTAATTCCTATTGTATAGAAGTAATATATACCATCAATTATATACGTGATACTATCTACAAATATATATTAATCATATGTGTATGTATTTACTTATATATATATATATATATATATATATATATATATATATATATATATATATATATATATATAAAGACATATATATGTATGTATGTATTTGAATTTATATATACATGTATATTATATATATATATATTTATTTATACATATATATATATATATGCATATATATAAAAACCAGCAAGCAATAAAAAACATCTTTAGTACTGGTTAATAACACCAAGCAGTATTAAAGATGATAACACCAGCCACATGGTGCTATCATCTTTAGTCCCGATTATTTTAATCGGTACTAATGATAGCGATCTTTAGTTTCGGATTGTGCGTCCTGATTGTACAACCGGAACCACAAAGGGTTGCAAACCGGGACTAAAGTCCCTTCCCCTAGCAGTGCAACTTAATTACGTATGCCTAATCGTTGAAAGATTTTGTACCTATAGTGATCCGGCAGCTAGCAGGCTCACTATGTTTGGTCTTCATTAAATTTCGTATTTGTTTGAATTTAACAAAAGAAAAAGGCTTTTCAATCTTTCAAGAAAAGTCAATCAGAATTTGAATAATTTTCCTTTTTTTATATAATGAATAACTTTCTATAACGAGTGAATATAATTTGCTGAGCGAGCAATTATTGGCTTTGATTCATGCCACGGCGAAGTGAGATGTTGAGAGCTGAACCATCCATCATGCATGTACTCATGTGTTACTGCCTTACGTACTGAACATGAGCTATTGGATAGTCGCGTTTCCTCCTTTCTAAGTTATTCTTCTGGTAGATATCTTGACATGGCATGACCGGGGTTGTTATGGTTAGGTAAATATATACTATTATGTTAGTGCAAGCAAAGTATGACTTGATGGTCAAACTAATAATATACTTGGACGTTTAACAAAATATTAACATGATGCACTTTTTGTGTGTGTTCATATATATATTACTATATATATGTTGAAAAAAATTATCGGTACTAAACAAACATGTTACAAGACTAGCCTCAAAATTCATCGAAAACCAAATACGAAAGAAACAACATAGAACATCCAAACATGAAAATGAAGACGGCACCAAGATACGATATTTGTTAACAAGGATCTCTTTAATGTTGAACGACATCCAGCTTGAGAGTTCTTTTCTGCTTCAAAGCATGCATGTGAAATATGCCAACTTTCGATCTCACATGAACCACCTACTCATACCAAAGGAAAACAAAACTTAGAAACTGCAAGATAGTTCCCCACTAGAGGAAAGAAATAGCTAAATAGGGTCACCATGATCTTCTATGCAAACAAATGAAGGCAATTTACATGAGCTAATTTTGACATATATTGGTTTTCCTTGACCATCCCGGCAGGCTCAAGTACCACACCTGAAGGTTTCAACGAGAATTAATTGTTCATGAAGAAAAAAGATTAGCAACATAGTTAGCTTTATATCTGTTTTACATCATCACCATTAATTTCTTAATTCCTCAAAGAAACACAAGGAAAGAAGATAAGTTCCACCAGAGAGAGATAAACCCAGTGAGTTGCATGATTGCCACATTCAAATATTTGAGGTACTGGACACGGCACTGCTAACTTGTTTATGACAAGCCCTTTCTTTTTTTCCCTTTCCTTTTTGCTTTTAGATTGCTCTTTCCCTTTACATCCATGCAGAAATTTGTTGTGCAAAAAGCAGATGCCTATAGAATAACTTGGTTACCGGGAAACAAGGCCATTAGTCCCTTGAGACCCTATAGCAAACATATATACACTGCCCTGCAACAATACATATACTTTTACAGCAATATATATGGAGGCCACATTGCATAAAAGTATATATAAAATCATAGTTGTTAAGGTGGCTAAACCAATTATAATGGCCTATTGCTGATCAAAGCTGCAAAAGGGGAACATGCTGCCTTGAGCCACCCCAGCTAGCTAGCTCTCTGTGCTTACTTCCTGTTGCCCCACAAAGGCACAAATTTTATTTCCATAGAATATATTGCCCACACCACATGTTGTTCATTGTTGAAGGCACCAAGCAACCCCTTGCTAGCTTCCGCTACCATCCCTTATATAAATACCACCCCTCCTGCTCAACCTCTCTCACCCATCATCGATCACTGCAGCAAGCTAGTCTCAAGTGCTCAGTTAGCTAGCTATCTTTTGCTTAGCCATGAGTGCAGCAATGGCTGCCTTTGCCTTCCTACTTGTCATCCCCATCGTCTTCCCCCTCGCATTCGCGTTCCCTTCCCCTCCTGTTTCATGGGGCCATCAGCAGCTAGACCCTCACTTCTACGACCACTCGTGCCCACAAGCACAGCATGTCGTGGCCTCTATTGTTGGGAAGACGCATTACCAGGATCCCCGCATGGCCGCCTCCCTCCTCCGCCTCCACTTCCACGACTGCTTTGTCAAGGTATATAGTTACATATAGTTTTCTATTCTCGAAAGTGCGAAAAAAAGACTTGTATCTCTTTCCATTTTATATGTAGGAGTTAATTAATCCTACAATGCAATGGCTCGATGAGTGAATTACAAAAAATAATGCATGTGCAGGGTTGCGATGCATCGATTCTGCTGGACAGTAGTGCGACGATTATGAGTGAGAAGCGATCGAACCCTAACCGGGACTCCGCGAGGGGGTTCGAGGTGATCGACGAAATCAAGACGGCGTTGGAGGCTGCTTGCCCACACACCGTCTCCTGCGCTGACATCCTTGCGCTCGCCGCGCGTGACTCCACCGTCATGGTACATATATCTCTCTTATATCTTCTGTTAATTTATATTCGAACGATCAGGTTGTGTGTATCTAGCTAGTGTAGCGCATATGTCTAGAATATATGCTTTTGCATCATCTAAAAAGCTAGCCGCGGATTGGATTTGACAACAACTTAGGTGTACGTATATGCATCATATCGGACTTAGTCAGCCAGTAGTTAGGTCTGTACACTCACTTGAAGGACATATTCATTCTTGTCTGCACACTTTACATATTTACAGTTTACATATTTACAGATTATGTGTATGCTTTTCAAAAGACGGTTTATACCCATATTTTTTTCCCAATAAATCTCTATGCACAGTTGAGAACACATGGCATATAGTATAGTATCTCGATCTTGTTGAGCTATTTAAATGGGCCCTGCACTGCACTACAATAGTTCCAGACCCAGCTAGGACAAAGTAGAACATCGCCATTATTTACCAAAGGAGCTACGTAGCTAGCTCCATGTGTTGTTGTGTAGAAGGAAAAGGATAAAGCAATGCAAAGTCGACACAAAGTAGGGTCACATTGCTCGGTAAAGCATATGCAGCGCCAAAGCTATCTACAGTTCCCCTCTGTCTCTCTCTCTCTCACAAAACAAAAAGAAAGCTATCTACAGGTACAAAGTAACATAGCATGGCGCATCATGGTTAAAGGCATGGTAATTTAAAGTGGCAAAGTACCTCTATATACCACCTGTTTCTTTTTTGACTAAAACGTCGTTAGAAAAGCTTGAGTTTATTTAAGAGAGTTGGTTAGCATATGCATCATCAATTGATGTGTGCATGCGTCATTGTTGTGGACAATATAACAAACTTCAGGGTTTCCTTTCGACAAGCTTGAGTTTATAATTGCTCTTTTCAATGCGCTTAAGGCCACGTTCGTTTTCTCTAAAGTCAGAAGATAAAATTTTGGATATTCGTGGCACGCTTTTCAAACTACTAAACGACACATTTCGTGAGAAAATTTTTTATATGAAAGTTGTTCTAAAATATCAGATAAATCTAATTTTCAAGTTTGTAATAATTAAAACTCAATTAATCACATGTTAATGTCACCTCGTTTTACGTAAAACACTTAATCTTTATCTTTATCTTTATCTTCATCTTCAGAAGATTCAAATACCACCTAAGTATGAACAAAGTTTAAAAAGGTTGATTTTAAGGTCCATAGAAACATATTGGAATTTATCCACCAAGTCTGACCTCTCAATAAAAGAACGTTAATAAAAGTTATAAGGTTTAAACAAAACTTATATTAAAAAAATGGTATCTCTCAATGTCTTTCAAGAAACAATAAAAAAATGTAATTTTATCATTTTTAAGAAGGTATCAAGAGATACCATATTTTTTAATGTAAAAATATGGTACCTCTAAGTATTAGATATCTCGAGGTACTAAAATTTTTAGGGTAAAATGTTGGTACCTTGAGGTCTTTTCTCAAGTATGGTAAAAAAATCTTTGAAAATGATCCTTCTGATTGAAGCATTATAAAATTTTGTGGGTGCTCATAGGATAGGGTGTACACGTGTGTTGGTAGGGGCGACTGCGTGCATGTATATGAGCATTACCATGTTTCGCAAAAGAATTATTTTGGACCTCTTTAATTGTCTAGGCTCACGCACAACATTGAGTAACCGCTGGAACTTGATTCGCCAATATTTTATCATGACATTACTAAAATAAAAATTAACCTTGCATGCTTGCATTACATTGCATACAGACTGGAGGCCCCGGGTGGATTGTACCGTTGGGGAGGAGGGACTCGCGTGGGGCGAGTGTGCAAGGCTCCAACAATAACATCCCCGCTCCCAACAACACCCTCCCCACCATCATCACCAAGTTCAAGCTCCAAGGCCTCGACATCGTCGACCTCGTCGCTCTCCTCGGTATATACTATATCGCAAGTGTCACAATAATCTATCTTTCATGTACATTGTACGATCTATTTGTCAGTGACCGTTCAATTTTACATTATATAGCTAGCGACTATTCCCGCTCATAGGTGACTGTTTGCAATAATTTTCCACATGCTTATTTAGGTTTAGAATACTTAACTAGCTTTTTCTCTCTCTATCTCTCTAGCTAAGACTTATAGGAAGCTGGCTAGAGTTGGTGCCTTAGCTCGACAGTGCATGGTACTAGTAGGACGCATCATGCATGGCTTTTGACGTGTCCAAGGACACTGTCGATCCATGCAAACATAGGTCATCAACGGATTGTTGGTACCTCACAAACTGTAGCTTGTCACATGTTGCACCCAAATACATAACCACCGTTGAAATATGAACTCAGGAGCTAGCCAGTACCTAGGTCCTCATATGTCGTATCCATGCCCATGGAGACATCACCGACACATTTCAAGACCTAAACACCTACTATCTGTCTAAACAGACAAAAGCGTAGGCTGGTGCCACAAATCAATCGCGACACAAGTGCTAATACTTTATGCACGAAATGTCCAAAATGATCCATCCATTCAATGATCGACAGAATCTGCATATATATTTTGGCTGAATTAATTTGCAGTAAACTGAATTAGACTTGAATTTTGTCGATGGTGTGTCAAAAAAATTGTTGTAATTTATCTGCGTGACAGGTAGCCACACCATTGGCGACTCCCGGTGCACGAGCTTCCGGCAGCGGCTGTACAACCAGACGGGGAACGGCCTGCCGGACTTCACGCTGGACGCGTCGTACGCGGCGGCGCTGCGGCCGCGGTGCCCGCGCTCCGGCGGCGACCAGAACCTCTTCTTCCTCGACCCCGTCACCCCCTTCAAGTTCGACAACCAGTACTACAAGAACCTGCTCGCCTACCGAGGCCTGCTCAGCTCCGACGAGCTGCTCCTCACCGGCAGCCCGGCCACGGCGGAGCTCGTCAAGCTCTACGCCGCCAACCAGGACATCTTCTTCAGCCACTTCGCGCAGTCCATGGTCAAGATGGGCAACATCTCGCCGCTCACCGGCGGCAACGGCGAGGTCAGGACCAACTGCAGGAGGGTCAACCACAACTACTGAAACCCATCAGCTAGCTATCATCGTCGTCAATCTGCTGCTTGGTTAATTAATTTGGTTATTGTTCGTACGTGTAGATGGTTCATCTTTTGGTCGGTTATATTATTAGTTGTCGATTAAGTGATGAAGTGTTTTGTCGATCGAGATGATGTGAGATTTGTTGGTTGTGTTTAAGTGTGTTGTAATTCGTCCATGTGTTGTTATTTTCTTGAATTGTTTGTTAGTCTCTTAGAGGAAATCGATCCATTTGGTGTTGCTAGGATGGAAGAAGTGTATCATGCATGTTGTTAGTTGGTTCTTGTTAATAAAATGAGTCATGTGTGTGGTTGATCTCAACCCTCAAATCCCTATTTTTTTAAGTACATCGTAAGTATTTGGTAAATAAAATGAAATTTTCGAAGTACTAAACGAAACGTTCGGCAACAACGTACTACCCGGACATGTTGCTGAAACAATATGCATGATACAACAAATTTCTAGACCCCAATGAAATATATATTCAGCAAGCAATGAAAGTTGTTCAAATTTGTAGCCTGTCTTTCCACATATCAACTCAAGTACATCGACTAAAGAGGTTTGTTCTGGTCCACCAAGCAGTACCTCCCTGTACCTCGTGGTACCAAATCGAATCTGATTAGACCGTCCAATCGAGATAGGCAGGATGGGCATCCTTTGGCACCATTAACTGCCGCGCTATCTAATTCCACCACGTGTCGCCTAATCCTCACATGGCGCCAAAGTAGAAGATGTGTGGCGCTGCACATATCTGTCTCACGCCGCTCATCTCCTCCCGCGGGGCGCCACACTCATCTCTCTCATGCTGCTCTCCTCTTCCCCCAAGTCATCCCATCTGTCGGCGATTAGGGACTGTTGACTTTTGACCACTAATGAGGGTTGTACTCTGATTCATTCACCGACACATAAGCAGTATCAGTAGGGGATGTCTAGGCAACGACGAATGCAGCTGCAAAGAGCATGGCGGTGCGTCATTGAGGAAAGCACTGGTGAGGAACAAGGCAATGATCCGCCTCGCACAAATTCCTTCCCGACAGCGGCAGCGACAAGAATGGGTTTTAGATAGAGAGAAAACGACCTAGGCTTTCAGTCCCGACACCCAAGCCGATTCAATGCATGCTCCAACGTGAAATTATGGTTATGCCCTTCCACGTCTGACTCCAGCCAGTACCACTCAATGGCCTCGATAGCACGTGGTACCAACATTTCTAGACCGTTAGATCATCTCAATCCAACGGATGAAAATCAGTACCACACCTCCCTGCTGGACCCTAAAAAATCTCTCAACTAAAATACCTCATTCATTACAGACTATAGCTTCTTGTACGGTCTAGAATAGAAATAGCTGGCTGTTTGGTGATTGACTCAGCATACACATTATCTAAAATAAGTCAGCATATACACGTATACAGATTCTTACTCATCAGCGTAGCTGCTCTAGTGGATAAACAGTGGGTTCTCGTGTGTCGGAAAAAGATGTGGACTTGTTGGCAATAGGTGAAACAATAGGGAGCTCGGGGTAGCAAGGTTGTTAGAGTTTGCACCTTGAAATGGGATGCATCAGGAGTTTAAATTGATCTAACAGCAACTGTAGGTTTCACCTTTACTTGAGCGAGATTGGAGGTGGAAGAGTTTATGAGTGTGAGGCGCAAAGGAGAGAGTGAAATGCACACGCGTATGAAGAAACATGTGAACAATTTTTGCGGTCTGATCTTCATGACTGATCAAAATACTTGAGCTAATTGTCACCACGTGACCTAACGAAGAGGCAATGCACTACAAGATTTTGAACAACGACGAACTATCGAGACAATCACCCTTTCACGTATCGACAAAACCAGAACACATAATCACTTCGTATAGACATGAAGGCATGAACGAGACGTACTGCAGTTCGGCGTTTTTCAACTTCCTCATAAATCGAAAGAACAAATGTTGTAAGCCTCTCAAGATTCACTAGAATTCATATTATCACAAGTGTTTAATTCTGAAATTAGAATGCAAAAGGTCCCCATGCTTCTCTCTACATATAGCTATTTATAGTGATGGTCTATAGGCTATCCAAGAAACTGACATGGATGTTCTGAACATGTCCATGCATGCCGGTGGTGGTCGTAAAGATAATTAAGACATAAAATGGTTGTTCATTCTGATTTATTAACTCCAAGTAACAGCCACAATGCTAAATGGAATTTATTAGGCGTTGGCTTCTCTTCTTCTCCATTAAATATGCAGTGGCTTCTCTCCTTCACGTGTGCTATGCCTATGAATAATCCATGCATTATTTCTGAGGATTATAAAACACGCAGATAAAAGCACAATATATATTTTCTAAAAATATTGGTATTAAGTAAATAAAGATTATTATTCACCCATGTTTGCATTTCCTTCTCTAGTTTCTTAGACCCTGCTTCTAGTAATTGGACACACAAGGTCAACAACACTTGTATTAGATTTAGATATTGTATCTATATTAGACATGTCCTCATTAGAGGGATGTTGGAGCTGTGACAAGACTGTGTAGTTATTCAATCGACACGCAGGGAGGGAGATTTATCAATTGACTATGTGCAATATAATTTGAAATGTAATATATTTCTCTTAACTAGTGTAGCCTTTTCCTTTCCTTTTTCTTGTTCCTGGTCTAGCTTACTGTGAAAAGAGGTTCCGAGAGAAGGGATTACTTTCTCATTTTTGAAAAAAAAATCATTGGTGAGCAAGACATAGCTAAAATCTCTGGTCAGTTTGACCAAATTTGACCGGATTTGACCAAAAAATATGTAAAAATAAGAAAAGAACAGGAAAAAATGAGGAAAGAATAAGGAAAATGTAAATTGGAATATAAAGCAAGCAATGAAGTTGTTCAAATTTATAACACGTGTTATTTAAATCAAAGTGCATCAACTAAAACGCCCCTTTCATCAATTCCGGACAATAGCTTCTTGTACAGTGTAGAACATAAATAGCTTCCTAGCTAGTTGGTGATTGAGTCAGCATATATACATACATACATACATACACATTTTGTTACTCATATCCTATTCTGGTGGATAAACAGTGGATTCACACAAAGAGAGGAGCACGGGACGTTGGCTAGTTTGCTCATTGAAATGGGATGCATCTGGAATTCAAATTTTCGTTCTGACCAAAGATTTAGGGCAAGGAAAGGATTTGTTCTTATCATACTCGTGATAAACAGCATGCTGGTTATCTAATCGCATAGTTTGATGAGACATGCAAGGAGGACTGATGGCCCCAATCAACTGCATGCCTAACAATTTCTTCATGCCCGCGCGGCCATGCAATTTTGCGCATCCTTATTGAAGAGATCTGTGCATCCATCAACAATTTGGATGGCTAATCTCCGTGAAAATTAAATCAACAAAAATTTAAGACGCGCCTTGTATCATGCACTACTGGAGAACTGATCTTTGGTCGGAATCAGAAAAACCGGAATAGTCCCGGTTCAAATATGAACCGGGGCTAAAGATCAACTTTAATCCCGGTTAAAAAAGGCAACGGGTCGCGATAATCTTTAGTCCCGGTTCACACACCCATCGGCCCTGTCAGGCCGGTGTCAGGGGGACGGGGATCTTTAGTCCCGGTTGGTGTAATCAACCGGGACTAAAGATCCTCACTTTAGTCCCGGTTGGTAACACAGACCGGGACTAAAGATAATTTAGATCTATAGTCCCGGTTAGTGTTATTAACCGGGACTATAGTGATCCACCTTTTTATACTTCTTCTTCCTCCTCCAGCCCGAGTCATTGCTGCCAAGAGGAGGAGGAAGAAGGGAAGTGTTGCCAAAAATTTTGATAAATTTGTTTTGGTGATAATATACAAATCGGAGAGATCAAAAAGGTTAGCAAATCCATTCTCTAATAATGTATGCTTAGCATATTGCATTTATAGCTTTGTTTCTATAAAATATTTTCTCCATAAAGGTTTATGCAAAATGATGAGAGAGAAAATATGTTAGGCAAAATTAGGTTGATTTTGAAATTAGAAAATTCGGATAATGATGTTAGGCAAAATATGTTAGGCAAAATTAGAATATTTTCTCCATTCTCTTTTCTAGAAATTAGTTTCACTTTGAATAATGATGTTTTAAATTTTTGTATGATTATTTAATTAGTTTCGAGAATGTGGATTTCGTTAGTAACATTGGACTATTTGATGTCTAGATGGATCGACAATGGATGTAAACCGCGGACCGACGGTCGAAAGAGTTTATTGAAGGCGTGCATTATTTTTTGAAGGTGGCTAATGCTAACAAGTACAAGGGTTTCATGTGTTGTCCATGCAAAAAGTGCAGTAACCGAAAGGAGTATTCATCATTAAGAACTATTCATGTGCACTTGTTTGAGTCTGGATTCATGCCTGGATATAATTGTTGGACCTTGCACGGAGAGCTAGGGGTTACAATGGAAGAAGATGAAGTAGAAGACGAGAATATTCCGGACTGGGCTCATCAATACGGTGGATTCGAAGAAAATCCGGAAGGCGAGGCGGACAGAGCTGTTCAAGATAACGACGCTGTAGATGATCTTGGTCAAATGTTGCGGGACGTAAAGGATGGCTGCAAAAGTGAGAAGGAGGTCCAAAAATTGGACCGTATGTTAGCGGACCACTAAACTTCGTTGTACCCAGGTTGCGAACAGGGGCACAAAAAATTGGGTACGACGCTAGAATTCTTGCAATGGAAGGCAAAAAATGGTGTGAGTTACAAGGCATTTGGCGAGTTATTGAAACTCGTCAAGAACATTCTTCCGGAGGGAAACGAGTTGCCCGAAACAACGTACGAAGCTAAGAAGGTGGTATGCCCTCTAGGACTAGAAGTACATAAGATAGACGCATGACCGAATGATTGTATCCTCTATCGCGGTGAGGAGTACGAGAACCTAGAAGCATACCCGGTTTGTAAAGCACTACGATACAAGATTAGACGAGATGATCCAGGTGATGTTGACGGACAGCCTTCGAAGAAGAGAGTTCCTACTAAGGTGATGTGGTATTTCCCTATAATACCACGGCTCAAGCGTTTGTTCAGGAACAAAGAGCATGCTAGCATGATGCGCTGGCACGCAGAAGAACGTCAACAAGACGGGATGCTGAGACACCCGCTGACGGGTCGCAGTGGCGAAACATCGACAGAATATTTCCAGACTTTGGAGAGGATGCCCGAAACGTAAGGTTCGGTTTAAGTACAGATGGCATGAATCCATTTGGAGAGATGAGCAGCGGCCATAGCACTTGGCCTGTTACCATGTGTATCTAGAACCTTCCTCCTTGGCTATGCATGAAGCGAAAGTACATCATGATGCCAATTATCATTCAAGGCCCAAAGCAACCTGGTAACGACATTGATGTGTACCTAAGACCATTGGTTGAGGATTTGCTTCTGCTGTGAAACAAAGAAGGTGTCTCCGTGTGGGACGAGGACAAACAAGAGAAATTTAACCTGCGAATGTTGTTGTTCGTGACCATTAACGATTGGCCTGCACTTAGCAACCTATCCGGACAGTCAAACAAGGGGTACAAGGCTTGCACCCATTGCATGGATGAAACTGAAAGTACGTATCTGAAACACTGCAGGAAGGTTGTTTACATGGGCCATCGTCGATTCCTTGTTGCAACCCATCCAATACGGAAAAAAGGTAAGCATTTCAAACAGAAGGCAGACCACCATACTAAGCCTAAACATCGCAACGGAAAAACCGTGTTTGCTATGGTGAAAGATCTGAAAGTAGTATTTGGAAAGGGACCTGGCAGCCAACCTATAGAGAGCGAAGATGGTCACGCGGCAATGTGGAAGAAGAAGTCTATTTTTTGGGAGTTACCCTATTGGGAAATCTTAGACGTCCGGCACGCGATCGACGTGATGCACCTCAGTAAGAACCTTTGCGTCAACCTGTTAGGCTTCCTAGGTGTATATGGGAAGTTGAAAGATACACTTGAAGCATGTAATGATCTCAATCATATGCAACAACGCGAGGACCTTCACCCGGAACCGAAGGATAAAGGAAGCCATTACTTGAGTCCTGCAAACTACACCCTGAGCAAGGAAGAGAAGGAAAGTATGTTTGAATGCCTGGAGAGCATCAAGGTACCGTCTGGATACTCCTCGAACATAAAGAGAATAATAAGCATGAAGGAAAAGAAATTCACAAACCTAAAGTCTCATGACTATCACGTGTTGATGACACAACTGCTTCCTGTTATAATTCGTGGTATCCTTCCTGATAATGTCCGAGAAACAATAACAAAGCTATGTGCTTTCATGAACGCAATTTCGCAAAAGATCATAGATCCAGACAGTTTAACAACCCTTCAAGAGGACGTGGTCCAATGTCTCGTCGGCTTTGAGATGATCTTTCCACCGTCATTCTTCAATATAATGATGCATCTTCTATGTCACCTTGTGAAAGAGATCAGTATTCTCGGTCCTGTGTACCTACACAACATGTTTCCTTTCGAGAGGTACATGGGCGTTCTAAAGAAATACGTTCGTAACCGTTCTTGTCCGGAAGCAAGCATCGCCAAGGGTTATGGAACAGAGGAGGTCATTGAGTTCTGCGTAGAATTTTTTGAAGACCTTCGTCCAATCGGAGTACCCGAATCTAGCCATGAGGGGAGACTACGGGGAAAGGGAACTCTTGGAAGAAAAGCAATAATGACCGTGGACAACGATTTATTCCGTAAAGCACATTTCACGGTTTTGCAACAATCTTCGTTGGTGGCTCCTTACATCGAGGAGCACCGGGCGATTGTTCGGTCGAAAAACATCGGCAAGTCCGATGCATGGATTACACGCCATCACATTGATACTTTCCCCATTTGGCTACGACAACGTCTAATGGGTGCAGAAACCATTGACCGACAATTAGCCTTCTTGGCGAGGGGGCCTTCTTGCTCGATATCGACATTCCAAGGATATGAAATCAATGGGTATACATTTTACACAAGAGCCCAAGATAGAAAGAGCACAAACCAGAACTCTGCTATTCGTATCGACGCCATGAGATACGATGGTGCAACTAGCACGTATTACGGTGTCATCGAGGACATATGGGAACTAGACTACGGACCCCTGAAGGTACCTCTGTTTCGATGCCAATGGGTTAGGCTCACCGGTGGAGGCGTAACGATTGATGACAGTGGGATGACAACGATTGACCTAAGCAAGGTTGGATACTCAGACGAACCTTTCGTCCTAGCCAATGATGTCACACAGGTTTTCTACATGAAGGGCATGTCTAGCAAACCAAAGAAGGGTAAAGGACCCGACGAGCCAAAGCGCCACGTGGTTCTCCCAGGCAAAAGGAAAATCGTCGGAGTCGAGGATAAGACTGACGAAGATTACGATCAGTTCGACGAGCAACCTCCGTTCGCGGTGACGGTTGACCCAAGCTTCCTCCTTTCAAAGGAGGACACCCCTTACTCACGCAACGATCATAGCTAAGGAACATTAGTGAGGAGAAAGTACGTGAGAAAAACTGTGACATAGGTTGTTGTATGGACAATGCAAATTATTTATAATGTATTGAAGGCCATGCAATGTTTGTGTTTTTTATTACTACAATTATGTAAGGAAAACTGTGACATAGGTTGTTGTATGGACGACGTAAATTATTTATAATGTATTGAAGGCCATGTAATGTTTGTATTTTTTAGTACTACAATTATATATGTAATATCAATTTTGAACTATTTAAATAGGTAATATAGTATTAGATAGTAATATCAATTATTGGAATATAATATCAAATTGAAACGTTATATGTTATTTATATGTGATTATTTATATTTAATAATAATTTAAAACTATTTAAAGAGGTAATATGGTATTAGATATTTTAATACTATTCAAATAGTATTTAAATTGGTCTATATGTGATTATTTATATTTAATAATAATTTAAAATTATTTAAATAGGTAATATGGTATTAGATATTTTAATACTATTCAAATAGTATTTAAATTGGTCAAATTTTAATTATATATCATTATTGGAATGTAATATCAAATTGAAACTATTAAAATAGGTCATATGTTATTTATATGTGCACTGTTTCAATCTTTAGTCCCGGTTGTTAAACATAGCCGGGACAAAAAGATAATTTGGCCGTAGCGAGAAAACATCTTTAGTCCCGGTTGGTGGCAGCAACCGGGACTAAAGATATCTTTAGTCCCGGGTGGTGGTATAAACCGGGACTAAAGATGTTAGGACTAAAGATAACATCATAACATCTTTAGTCCCGGTTTATACCACCGCCCGGGACTAAAGATATCTTTAGTCCCAGTTGCTGCCACCAACCGGGACTAAAGATCTCGACTATAAATAGCTAGGCGCATCGTCTTCTTCGGATCCACACTTAGCCGTTTCTCATTCTTTCTCAACTCTCAGCGCGCCGTCGTCTTCGTCGTCTCCGCCGCCGTACGTCGTCGCCGTCCGCACCGCGCCTCCCGGCCGAGGTTTGCTTTGATCTCCATCTTTTCTTCCGTCCGTTTTCAAGAATGCCACGTACCGCACCGCCGTCGCCGCGCCGTCCGCACCACCGTCGCCATGAATGGCACGTACCCGCGCCACCGCCGCCGCCGCCGGCCCGCGCCTCCACGGCCGCCGTCGCCATGAATGCCACGTACCCGCGCCACCAGCCGCGCCACCACGGCCGCCGCCACAACACGGCCGCGCCACCACCACGGCCGCGCCACTACGGCTGCCGCCGCCACCACCACGGCCACCCCACCACCACGGTCGCACCACGAACGACCTAATGATAGAACGAACGTGAACGGACGTGAACGAACGTGAACGAACGAACGACATGCAGACCGAACGAGCGAACGAGCGAACGAACGAGCAAATGAGCGAACGAATGAACGAACAACTGAACAAGCGAACGACCGAATGACAGACCGACCGAACGAACGAACGAGCAAACGACCGAACGACCGAACGAACGACTGAACGAGCGAACGAGCGAATGACCGAGCGAACGACCGACCGAACGAACGAATGAACGAACGAGCGAACGAACCTATGCACGAACGAGCAAACGAGCGAACGAATGACTGAACGAGCGAACGACCGAATGACCGAACGAACGAACGAACGAACGAACGAGCGAACGAACCTATGCACGAACGAACGAGCGACCGAAGGAACGAACGAGGGACCGAACGGATGAACGAGCGAACGAACCTATGCACGAACGAGCAAACGAGCGAACGAATGACTGAACGAGTGAACGACCAAACGACCGAACGAACGAATGAACGAACGAACGAGCGAACGAACCTATGCACGAACGAACGAGCGACTGAAGGAACGAACGAGGGACCGAACGAACGAACGAGCGACCGAACGAACAAACGAACGAACGATGGTACTAATTCGCTCGAAGTTCGCTCGTTCCAAGGAGGTACTGGTTCAAGATACTAGCTGAACACAAGCACTCGGTCTTTCATGACTAAACAGAAACGGAGAATTTTCAAAACAAATTTTGTCTTGACTCCTATGCATGGGGAGTCAAGACAAAATTTGTTATGAAAATTATCCGTTTGTAGCCATGAAAGAGCGAGGTGTTGTGTTCACCCAATATCTTGAATCACTATCTCTGTATTTATTCATTCATATGTATGTATGGAACGATTACCTCTAAAAGTATATATTTAATAATGATTAAAATTAAAATTTTCTTTGTCTTTTCTATATGATTAAAGTAGTTATGTTTGCGAATTTGAATATAATATTGCACATCTTTGTACATTTTCTAATAGTGTTTTAATTTTTTGTCTAATTTTTTTTCTAATAGGTGCTGACCCCCGTCGTCGCTCAAGCTTAAGTGGCCCCAATAACTCCAAGCAAAACTAAGGCAAGTTTCATGAATTCCTTCATGTGTGTGTATATATATATATGACATATGCACGTAGGTTGCATGTATAACAATGAATTAACTGGTCATTGTACGTATTTCTCAACAATGCCATTATATGTAAAACAATATACTGTTAGTTGATGTGTACCTCGTAATGTTACAAACAGATGGCAGATCGCGATGATGAACAGATCCTCATGGACGAGATCGCAGAGGGCAGCAGCCAATATTGGGCGGATGAGGAGCCAGAGGACCCCAACCAATACCTCAACGAGGAGGGAAACGAGGGCACAAACCAACAGGAAAGTGAAAGGGAACCGGCCGTTGGAGAGAAGAGGGCACGCGGACAACGGGGTGCCGCAAGGAAGCTAGAGGGCAGGCATATTATTACTGAAGTGGCCCCAGACGGCGAACCAGTTGCCCCGGCCGGTATACTACGTAAGTTTGTGGGACACAGTGGTTGGGTCGTGAGGGATCACGTGCCCATTAGCATAGTGCACTGGCGTCAAACAAGAACAGCAGAGGATGATGAAAGTTATCTGCCAGATACGGAGAAAGCAATGCTGTGGACCACCATGCTCGAGACCTTCACGGTCCCTGAGGCAGATCAGCCAAGACTGAAAGAATGGACGATGAAGAAAATGGCTGAACAGTTCCAGAAGTACAAGTCAGCTCTATACAAGAAATACGTCGTGAAGGGTCTGACACCTGATTTCGACAAGTTAACGAAGCTGAGGGATCATTGGGATGCGTTTGTTGCATACAGGACTTCCGAGCACGGGCAAACGCAAATAGCAAAGAACAAAGCCAATGCCGCTAAGAAGCAGTACCATCACCGGCTAGGGTCAGGTGGCTATAAGAAGGCAATCCCCAAGTGGGATGAACTGGAAGCCGGGTTGATTGGAAAGGGTATTGAGCCGGCCACAACGAATTGGCCTGAACGTTCAAGAAATTGGTACTATGCTCATGGTGGAAAGCTCGATCCCACTAATGGCTCCCTTGTATTCGGCGATGCGATCCGCGAAGCAGCTAGCCGACTCACGGAAGCAGTGGAGGCGTCTGCTCAGGGAAAATTCCATCCTGACAGAGAGAAGGACGAGCTTACACTCGCACTACAGAATCCCGAGCATCCAGGACGAACACGAGGAAAGGGCGTGGTTGCATGGAAATACGGATTTCAAGAGGACAGCCACACTTACAAGAGTCGGATGAGGAGAAAGAGGGATACCGAGGACAAATTAAGATATCTCAAGGCGAGGGTCGCCCTGCAGGAAATACGGATGCAAGAGGAGGTCGAACGACGGGTGGACCAACGCCTTGTGGAATGAAAGAGTGAGCAGACGGTGCAGTTGTATGCTCCTGCAATCATGGTGAGCCCCTCGGGCAATCGTAGCAGCTGTGCTTCTATAGGGCAGGCAGGAGAATAGGGCAAGGAAGGTGCAGCAGGGCAAGCTCAGGACAACCCATCGTACCCCGTAGATGAAATCACGCGGCGGACACCTTGTGAGCTGCACATTCCCTTCAAGAACATATCACTCAAGGTATGCTCTTAGTTTTATGATATATGTCTTGTAAATTGCATAACCGGTGGTGCATGCATCTGTTAATTACTAAGTAATCTTGACTCTCGTGAAGGTGGCGTCGGGCATGGCCATACCAGTCGACCCTTCGGGGACATATCATTGCAGACCGATTCCACCTAGGTACTCAAAGGTCGAGGTTGAATTGGTGGAACGAGGGTTCGACGATCTCGAGCTGGACATACCCGGAGGAGACGGGGAGACGAAACTAGGAGACACAGCCCACGCCATTATACTATGGTGCAAGCGGCACATCGTGTTTCCCGGGCGAGCAACGGCGTCTTCTCCTCCGTCTCCTCCGCCTGCACCGGCTGCTCCACCGCAGTCTCCTCTGCCTGCAACCTCTCCGTCGCCTGCACCGGCTCCTCCACCGCAGTCTCCTCCCTCTGCAACCTCTTCTTTGCCTACACCGCCTCCTCCGCCTGCACCGTCACCTTCACGGCCTAAAAAGTCGTGCCCACTTCGTCCCGTGCCGTCAAAGTCCACACCACCAAGAAAGAAGCCAAGACTTGACGAGCCAAAACTCCCCGCTTTCAAGAAAAAGGCGTACGACCGCACTCTCGAGGAGAATGAGGAGGTCGTACGAGCAGAAGTGAAGGCGTTCTTCGAGGCACGAAAACCACCAAAGAAGATTCCAATAGATCTGGCTGCTAAGAAGTTCTTCCAGAAGATGAGCGAACCGGTCAAGAGGGCTGTACTTTCCGATTATGACCGGTCGGTGACGAAGTCGTACAAGAAACAAGGAGCAAAGGCCAAAGAAGTGCCTCAGCTCGGAAAGCAGCGGAAACAATCGGTTGAGCCGTTGCTACCACCCGGGGAAGAGGAGTTGAGGCAATGGATGAAAGAGACGGGTCTGAGCAGGGCGCAATTGGTGGGAGACACACCGATAACCATGGCGACAGAAGCCGACTTGAAATACAAATTTAAAATCGGTGAACCGCTTGTCAAGCCTGGTGAGGTGAACACTCTCTCAACACAAATGCATCGATTCCATCAATGGTATATGGAACGTTCATCCAGAGGTAGAATAATGTTTGGAGCGAGGATAAGAAACACAGACTACTACCAAGGAGATGATGTTCTGTGGATCAACTTCAAGAATGTGTTCGATGTATACCAACTAGACGCTCTCGACGTCTCCATTCTCAGCTGCTGGGTTTTGTAAGTATCGTTTTAGCAAACTTTATTTTGTTCCTTAGCTTCTTCTATGTACCATTCCTTCGTTAGAATGTGACGATAAGACTGATGCAAATTCCTTTATCTTTTGTAGAATGGAGATTCAATCGTGCCGTAGGCAGGGGATTTTCAATATTGGATTCATGGACCCCCGCAAAGTCAATGACGTAATGATACGGGACTTTGAGAAAGATACTGAAGACAATATTGTTCATTTCCTGGTGCAGCAGCATTACAAGACCTACATACTATTGCCCTACAACACAGAGTGAGTTTTAACTGTCTTTCAAATTTGTACCAACTTCCTCCCCGTACTTATACCGTCACATATATATCGTCTGACTCAATTTGCAGATTTCACTGGGTCCTTTTCCTCTTCGACCTTGAACTTTGCAAAGTCCATGTCTATGACTCAATGGATAAACCAGAGTCTACTTTCACCAAGGTTTTTGAAGTGATAGACAGGTAATGCCATCTATTCAACTGTCATTAATTATGAACACTGCTATTGGTACTATGCAGATCTACGATATTTAATCATAGCTTCCAACTGTACATAGGGCATGGGTAAAGTTCCGTACATTGGTCTGCGGGGTTTAGAAAGAAAAACTTGGTAGGAGATTTAGTTTTCCGGTGAGTACATGCTCCAAAACATATTTAATCATTCATTGCTTCTAGAAAAAAATAGTACATTAAATCTGTCGTCATTTCTCCTTAAGTGTGCAAAACAGGAGAAGGGGAATAACTTGTGCGGCTACTACGTCTGCGAATATACTCACGCACTTGTACAGCAAATCAACAGTGATAGGGATCTGGAAGTACGTAAAAATTATTCATACAGTATGTCTCGATTTTTTATTGACTTCATATACTTATATCTCAATTTTTTTTCAAATGATAGATTATTTACATGAGGGAAAACCTATCCAGCGAAGAATTTATCAAGGTTGTTCAAGAACAATTGATGGGATTTATCAATGAACAAATAATTGATCCCGCGAGAGAATTCTACTACGATGGAAGAGCTATTGATCATCCTCCCCATGGATAATATATCTTAGCTTTCTTCGTAATATACAATAGAACATTATAATTAACGAAAGATTGTAATATATGTACATATTCAGATGTGCATTCATGTACTTATGTGTGTGAGTATATTTCGGTAATATAAGTATATATTTACTTGAGTGCTTATATGTAGGATATATATATATATATATATATATGTAAAACATGTATTTATACATATATATATATATGCATATTGCATATATATATATATAAATACATATATTACATATATACGCATATTATATATACATATATATTATGCATATATATGTATTTATGCAGATATATGCATAATATATAAACAAGCAGCTGGCAGAACCAGCAAATGTTTTTTTTAAAAAAATATCATTAGTCCCGGTTGGTAACACCAACCGGGACTAAAGATGGCTGAGGCAGCTACGTGGCACAGCCATCTTTAGTCCGGTTGGTGTTACCAACCGGGGCTAATGATGGATCTTTAGTCTCGGTTATTTCACCCGGGACTAAAGATGGGCATCTTTAGTCCCGGATTCGTAGTCCCAGTTGCATAACCGGGACTACAGGGGGTTACGAACCGGGGTTAAAAACCCCTTCTCCACTAGTGATGGGACAACAGCAAAAATAAATAAATAAAAATTAAGCGACCTATAAACTGGGATAGTGGGAGTATCAATTTATATGTAATACATGTAAAAATATTACTAGCTGGCATGCAACCTTTACTTTGGGGGATAGTTTCAACACGACCAGAAAAAAAGATATATCACTCTTTAGTTTGCATACTTGTTGCATCCTTGATTTGCATAAGTTTTAGATTGGAACACACTAGAACAGGTTCGGTTATCTCTAACGGGCTTAAAGCATCATCTCTATCGGGCAGGGCCCCCGTCACTGACCAAAGGTCAGTGATGTGAGAAAATATCTCAATCGGGCATATGCCCGTCACGGATGACTCTCATCTCTGACGGGCTACAATCTAGGCCCGTTAGAGATGACAGTCATCCGTGACGGGCTTTAAATCCATCTCAATCGGCCCATATTTTGAGCCCATCACGGATGACTCTCCTCTCTGACGGGTCTAGATTACAACCCGTTAGAGATGAGTATAATAAAAAAAAATTTTGTTTTTTGGGTTAGCCTCTGGTCTTTGCCCTCATTCGTGTGCTTTCCCGATAGGTCACCCTTCCTGAAATTGCATAAGGGCCAACACAATTAACCTCATAGTTCTTTGGAGATTGGCTTCAAAGAAAGAAATTGTAGTTTGTTAATGTAAGTATTCTATTAATCCTATTAACCCGTGGACCACGATGTCACAGCCTAGCATCCCCAATTCATATACATTCATTCACATACACAACTATCAATATATTTAACACAACCACATTCATATAACATCCCTTTTGATCACATATTTAACTATATAAAATTTGAATTTTAAAATATAAGAAATTCAAATATTTTTTGGGTAGTAAATGATTTTAAATTGAAAAATTATCAACAACAAAGTTGTATAACTCATCAAGATCTATAACTTTTACTTTGGTCTTTTTGCTATATAACATTTTTTTTCAACAATTTGAATTTGAATTTAAAAATATGACAACTTCAAATAATATTTTCAAATACTAAATGATTTCAACTGAAAAAGTCATCAACAACGAAGTTGTATAACTCATTAATATCTATAACTTTTATTTTGTTCATTTTTTCTATACAACATTTTTTTGAACAGTTTGAATTTGAATTTGAAAATATGACAACTTCAAACAACATTTTGAAATAATAAATGATTTCAACTGAAAAAGTCATCAACAACAAAGATGTATAACTCATCAAGATCTATAACTTTTATTTTGGTCATTTCTTCATCCGGCAAAGTGATAGTAATATTGTTCATAAAATTCACATATCTCTCATCTGGTTTTATAAACTATAACACAGATATGTAAATTTTGTGAACAATGTTACTAACACTTTGTCGGATGAAGAAATGACAAACATAAAAGTTATAGATCTTGATGAGTTATACAATTTTGTTGTTGATGACTTTTTCAGTTGAAATCATTTAGTATTTCAATATATTGTTTGAAGTTGTTATATTTTCAAATTCAAATTCAAACTGTTTAAAAAAAGTTGTATAGAAAAATGACCAAAATAAAAGTTATAGATCTTGATGAGTTATACAACTTTGTTGTTGATGACTTTTTCAGTTGAAATCATTTAGTATTTGAAAATATTATCTGAAGTTGTCATATTTTTAAATTCAAATTCAAATTGTTCAAAAAAAATGTTATATAGCAAAAAGACCAAAGTAAAAGTTATAGATCTTGATGAGTTATACAACTTTGTTGTTGATAATTTTTCAATTTGAAATCATTTAGTATTTAAAAATGTTGTTTGAAGTTGTCATATTTAAAAAAGTCATCCGTGACGGGCTATAATCTAGGCCCGTTAGAGATGAGAGTCATTCGTGACGGGCTATTAGCTAGGCCCGTTAGAGATGAGGTGAGAGTCATCCGTGACAGGCTATAATCTAGGCCTGTTAGAGATGACAGTCATCCATGATGGGCTATATAATCTAGGCCCGTTAGAGATGACAGTCATCCGTGACGGGCTTTAAAGCCATCTCAATCAGGCCCATCTACAGAGCCCGTCACCGATGACCCTTATCTCTGACGGGTTCTGTCGACGGGCCCGATTGAGATATGCTAGGTCATCTCAATCGGGCCTAAACATATAGCCCGTCACAGATGAGTGTCATCGGTGACGGGCTATATGTACTTGGGCTAGAGTATGACTGCACGAGTACATCTACAACGGTGCAAATTTAGGCCCGATTGAGATGACTTCGTTCTGACGGCCCAATAGTCCAAGCATGTGAGGGCCCGTCAGAGATGAGAGGATCTGTACTAGTGACAGAGGAATCAACCATATGTTATTTTATACTACCTCTTTTTTAAAATATATGACGCCGTTGACTTTGTGCACAACGTTTGACCACTTGTCTTAGTCAAAAATTTAATATAAATATGTAAAAGTATAAGTTAAGATTATATTTTATTTGATGATAAAACAAGTCACAACAATAAATATTTTGAATAAGACGAATGGTGAAATGTTATGTAAAAAGTCAATGGCGTCATACATTTTAAAATGGAGGGAGTATATAAGTGCAATCATAGAACTGAATATGTCCAATGGCATACTAATCCAACTAATTAAGGTGAGTTTCTCAACATGGCGTACGTACAACTTCACCTACAAAGTACAAACTCTATGGTCTCGTATAGCTTGAACGATCTATAGCTAGTTTCTGTCATACTACACATGTTCCTTTCTACTTTTCAAAAAAGCAAAAAGCAAAATCTTGATGATTAACACTGGTACCCCAGCTAGCAATTGGGTATTTTTGATCGATATTCCTTCATTGAATCAAATCTGCAGGGTGCCTAAGCATATCATCGGTCCTTTTCTCTGTGGCATGCCAACATACTAACTCCGCTTCCTTAGGATTAGCAAAGATTCTCTTGAAACGATCAACGATTAGTAGATAGCACATAACCTTCGTCGGATAATCCCTCTTTGACTTTTTCCCTTTATCAGAACTTCTCTTTTGCTTGTATCGAGAAGCCTTACACACAAGACAAGCCTCCAAGTCTGCATATTGCTTGTGGTACAATATGCAGTCATTTGGACAAGCGTGAATTCTACAAACCTCTAACCCCAAGGGACACAAAACCTATTTTGCATCATATGTCGTCTTGGGCAATGTGTTCTACTCAGCAAGCAAACGCTTCAATATACCAAACAGTTCTGTGAAACTCTTGTCTGTCCATCTACTGCTTGCCTTTAGCTTCATTAGGTCCAAGGTTGCTAATAATTTGGTGTGTTTTGTGTTGCATCCGACGTATAGAGATGTCTCAGAATCACTAACCAACCTGGTGAACTTCATAGAATCCCTCTTGTTGTAAGCTGGCTCCTCAACATCATGCAACATGTCTTGTAGAAGATCATGATCGACATCAACCATTTCATCACCCAACGGAGAAGGTACAAACATGTCATCTTCATCTTCATCTTCCTGATTTTGTGCGACACTAATCGTTGCTTCTATAGAATTGATTGATTCTTGCTCTCCATGCTTCGTCCAACATGTATAGTCCTTTATGAGTCCTCGACGTATTAGATGATAGTGTACATCAACTCTGCTATGAAACATCTTCTAATTATAGCAATCTACACATGGACAAGTCATATAATCTTTGTTCCTTCTTTTTATCTTCACCTCTGTGACGTTTATAAAATTTGAAATGCCACTTCTATACTCTTTGCTGTGTCGATCAGTTTTGTACATGCAACTTCAGTCCATCACTGCACTGCAAAATTGAACAAATATTAGATAAAATTCTTTTACAATATGTACTACAAAATTTGTAGGGATTCTTTATTTTTTTTAAGTACCTAAATAGACTTTCTCTGAATTTTTCTATTTTTAAAAAAAATAGAGAAAATTCGCCCCCTATACCTCTCACCACAAATGTGAACAGTTCATTGGGTTGGGATAACTAATCCATGAAATGGCTGGGGTATATATAGTGTGAAATATCGGTAACGGTAAAAAAAAGAGACCGTAAAAAATGATAGCCATCGGTGACGTAAAAAATGATAGTCATCGGTAACGGGCTTTAACCATTATATGTTATCTTTATTGGGCTTTAGGACAGGCCCGTCACCAATTATCTTTGTCGGGCCGCAACAAAGCCCCGTCACCGATGACACGGTGACGGGCTCGGCCTAAAGCCCTATGAAAATTTACTTCTTTGTTGGTGTTTTTTCCGACCCATCAAAGATGACGCCGATGTGACGGTACCCGAGCCTCCGAAATAGATAGACCGTTCACGATGTCCAGTTCTGTACTAGTGATGCCTTGTAACATGGGATAATAGAAAAAAATAAAAATAAAAATTAAGCACCCCTATAAACTGGGATGGTGGGAGTATCAATTTATATGTAATACATGTAAAAATATCACTAGCTGGCATGCAACCTTTACTCTGGGGATAGTTTCAATGCAACGGATATGTCACTCTTTAGTTTGCATACATGTTGCATTCTTGATTTGCATAAGTTTTCTAGAGGAACCGACCATCTGTTATCCTATCTTACTATAAAGTTACTATCAACTAAATCCTAAAGCTCAACATACAAAGATACCACATCATGATTCACTAATAATTATTACATCTTAAACATCATGCAAATATGCTATATTATCTATAATTCTTTTTTATAATTTATTAAAATTAAAATACAAGCATGTTAAATTATCATCCCATATAATTCACATAATATTTCAATATATCTCTTCATCATTTTTTATAATATCCTATATACCTATATAATTCATCCTCACTTAGTTAATGTTATTTCTTTTTTCTCTCATTAAGTCTTATCACATCAATTATTCTTAGATGATTAATCCATGGTCCAAATTATCTCTCTCTTTTTCTTCTCTTATAAAACCGCATCGTATTACTTTTACATTTGAATCGTAATTCTATATGCTTTTTAAATTATCATAAACCACATCAACTTATGTAAGCTTATATCGTCTAGCTATCTTACTAAACTCCAGTAACAACGCGCGGGGTTTCACCTAGTTATATATATAAAAGTAATCATAGAACTGAAAAAGTCCAATGGCAAAGTAATCCAACTAATTAAGCTGAGTTTCTCAACATGCCGTACGTACAACTTCACCTACAAACTCATGGTCTCATATGGCTTGAACGATCTATAGGGAAGTTAAATTGTCTATAACAGCTAGTTTCTGTCATACTCACTGGTATGGAAAACCCTATAGGTGCTGGTTGGGAACCCTATATAGGTGTCGGTTTCCAACCAACACCCCGAAGGGGAACTAATGAGAAGAAGGCATAGGTGCCGGTTTAAGAACCGACACCTATGAGTGCACAAATCAAAAAAAAATTGGCTCGATAGAGCTAATGCATCGAGCAGCTCCCCATCACCTCAAAGCATCCCGGGCATCCCATATCCAAGAACACATTTATCAACATCCACATACCACCATCCATCCATTCAACAACACAAAGACATCAAACATGCACGGATCATTATCCAAGAACACACAGATTTGGAAAGGAGAGAAGGCGCATGTACTGATAGAGAACACACACAGATCTAGGTGACCAACGAGCCGTCGTTGGGAGGTCGTTCGCCGTGCCGTTGTGGAGGCTACCCATCGTGCCCCGCAGAGGGAAGGCCACCCGCCATGCCCCGCCACCCACCATGCCCCGTGGAGGGGAGGCCACCCGCTGCATCCCGCCACCCTGGAGGTTGCCTACGGCAGAAGAGAGCCTGCTCGCCGCTTGCCGCGGTGGAGATCGTCCGTCGTCTGCCGCACCCCACAGTGCGCAGGGCGCCTGCCACCGTGGATGCCGCCCGCGACATAGGGGAGGCCACCCGCTGCCAGCTGCTGTGGAGGCCGCCCGCTTCTTGCCATCGTGGAGGTTGTGCCCTTGCCATCGCCAGGTCGCCCTCGTCGTTTCCTCAGTGGAGAGGGGATAAGGATTGGGGGAGAAGAGAAAAGTGGGTAGGGGGACAAGAGGATGGGGTGGAGTAGTAGAAGATGAGGTTTGAAGATAAGTACCAGATAGGCAGCTCGTTAGTGATATTTTCGTCGGTGCTTGGTCAACTCGTTCGTGATAATCGGCTCGGCTCGCTACATAGGTACCAGTTGAAAAAAGAACCGATACCAATGACTTATGTATAAGTGCCGGTTTTTTAAAGAACCGGTACCTATGATTATTGGTATCGGTTTTTACTATAAATTGACACCTATAAGTGGTTATAGGTGCCGATTCTTAAGTTGATCTAGTTACACTACTACAGAAATACCTATTGGTGTCGGTTCGAAACGTCTAATAGGTGTCGGTTTCGGGCCCGACACCTATTGGTCGGCACCAATAACCAAAGACATTGGTGCCGGTTCTTCAACCGGCACCTATGTGTCTTGAAAGGTGCCGGTTCCTATTAACAACCGGCACCTATATGTCCTTATAGGTGTCGGTTGTTAATAGGAACCGACACCTATAAGCCTAGCAGAGCGTCTTAGATATGCAATATAGGTGTCGGTTCTTGACAAGAACCGGCACCTATAGTCTTGAGGCAAAAAAAAAAGCTCGGCAAAAGCTTCATCTTGCGCTTGTGAAGATTGCACAACTGCTGAGCATTGCCGAACCCGAGCTGACAGGCGCCGTATTGGAGCAACTGCAGAAAATGTTGTTCTAATGCCTTTAAACTAAATTAGCTCTATAGTTATTGATAATAATAGTTATAAAAGTTTGACTTCAACCTTATCCAAAACATCAAAAAATAATAAACGGAGGAAGTAGTGGCATCATAAATTAAAAAAAGGAGAGAGTAATTGTTACTACAGACCAAGTCTCAAGCGGTAAAATAAAATGGTTTATTACAAGGCAGCATTTGCATTTGGGGCAGGTAGCGAGCTTCTCTGTAGTAGTGTCCAGACAAATTTTGGGAAAAAAATAGAATGGCTAGTTTGCAAAATATGGATTTTCTACTCAATCTGTTGTTTCTTTATCCATTCACAGGGAAAAGTTATCTAATGAATCAGCTCTTTGGAACTGACTTTGCTGTAATGGATGGAAAACTTGGAAGGTAAAAGTGTATAAACTGAACCATTGTTGTTTTTTGTTTTTCATTATTATTTCTATTAAATAGAGAATGTAGTCATGATTAAGTTAATTAAGAAAAGAGAGAGCATATATGTTCGGCACACAGCCATACGAGGTGGCAGCGTGGAAGGATATAAGGGTAGTCGTTCAACGGCGCAAGCCAAAGAGAGCAAGAGGGGATGAAAGGACTGTGATGAGAGGGAGATGGCAGATCCGGACGGCATGCAGGGGTAGGATTTAGGGTTTTATAACTGTGTATAAGAGGTTAGGCACTTGGCAAACAAAGATGCAGTTTCTAACAAGCAAACTTGTTTGAGCTGGTTTAGCATTATATGTCGTACATTTAAACAAACAAACTTGTTTTGAAGTTAGTCTTGTTTTGATGACATTGTAGACTCCCAAGCAATGCATATAGTTCACAGGAATCAATTAAGTTCATATATTCACATAAATCAAATCAATTCATATATTCAAAAAAAATAGTATGATGTAAGATCTTTATATAAATTTTAAAAAAATCTATTATGCCGACACCTCCTAATCCCTCATACGAGACAAGAAGCGAACATGTTCACTATTAGGCTATTACTATGGTTTTCAAATTTTCTGGGATTACAGTAGCTCCTGGATTTTTTTATATTTTGATTTTTTCAACCTTGTGTTTTAAATAAACCCATTAAAAGCTTTGTCGTGGTTTATTTTCTCGGTGCCGAGAGTGACATCGACCACCTAACCTCTCTCCCCGTGGTAGCTAAGTCAATAATTTTAAAAAAGATTGGCGATAATAACATTGACGACGAGTACCTATTTTGTAAAAAAATATCTCAAAAAGATTCACATAAGTCCTACTCCTCTATACTCCTATATATGTGTTTTTTGAAGTATTAACCACCAAAAGCAATCATTAATTGATAATTAATTAGTCTCGCAAGGCCTAACATATAAAACCCAAAGGTCGAGTAGAGAACATAGGAGATATTGCTGGGACTCAGCGTGCCAGTCAACTTCAGCCTGAGACGTGCCCGTCAAACCACACGAAGGCGGCGACCAGATGTGTTACACATCTCAGGAGACTTGACAAAAATTCGCTTGAGCTCTACAACATCTCAAATGCTCTAAA